>JAJJWW010014626.1:0-328811 GCA_023531295.1 Papaver armeniacum | reverse complement strand
TTTTATATTGGCATTCTGAGTTCAATGTTACAAAGGAATAAGGCATGGAGAAAACGATAGTTTTACATTGCTGCAGAGAATCTGTCATTACAATAACTTAATGTTCTTGCCTTAGGGTTCTTGAGAACAAATACTTATCTAGTGTCGCCCGACTCCTTTCATCTTCTTCTTCCTATGATGCTACAACTCCTCCACTTTCCTAATCCTCCGTATCGACCCCCAAATACTCCACTCCTTCCCTGAACTCGATCGCCCATTATATACACCATGTGCCTTAAAATCTCGTGAAAATCTTCTTATTTTCCATCCCCACAAGTTGGGAAAAATATTCCTCACCATTAGCTTCTGCGAGTTGTCTCATGGTTTCAGTCTATCCTGCGGGGCGCAATAAAATCTTTATGACAAATATTCCCTTAAATCCCACGTAACTTCATGTATAACCGAGATTCTTACTTTGTTTTGAATATTCCCGTTTTGGATAATCCGATTATAAGAAGATTTCCTTCCCTTTTTAACGATTCCACATCACTTTACCATTCTGTTTTAGCTAACGGGATTACTACAAACCTTTCTGTTCAAAACTTCTTTAAATTGTCGTTCCAATTCTTTCTGCGAATCTCGAGATATATTCCTTTGCCGTGTTGCTTAAACCGGTGAATTACTCCGATACTTCCGCCTAAGTTAAACGGATCGTAACACATTTACCGGGCTGTTATAATGGGTCCATACCAAGACGAAATATTGAATCTCCTTCTAACTCGCTAAAAATCCAACCCTAATACCTGTTCTTCACACCATTATTCCCGCTTAAAATTGATTCTTTGAAATGAAATGATGACCTCCCACTAACAAACAACATGTGTGAATATCAGTGGGGTTCCCTTAGCAATTTGTGGGTGTAAATAAAGCAGTTGACATGCTTACCCCTTATCAATAGGTGCCCCTTATCCAAAATGAGTCCGAATAATGAGGTGTCCTCCTGGTACCTTAACGACTTTTGGAATGAGCCATTGTGGCAAAGTCTATTTCTTTCAAAAACACCTACAAAGGCACAAAAGCCATAATAATAAAAATCGAGCACTAACTATATATACAATTGAGATCAAAATAGAACATAAATCGTCAATCATTGGTAGGATTAGATCATCCCATGAATGATCTAGCTGCTTGAATGAGCACGTTGGCACCACTTCCTCACCTACCCGATCGGCCTTCTCACAACAATGCCCTAGATCAATGAACGCTTGCTCAACATGGCTGGCGTGATGCTTAAAGGGTCGCTTAAGCTCCGGCACTGTCTTAAATCGATCACAAACCATCCAACTTAGTCGGCATAATTGGATGACTTAATTAGATCGCACCTAGGACCATCGAATGTACACATGTTCACCATCGCCCAATGTGGCCCCCACGATCGGTCTCCCAAAGGAGGAGCATAGCCTTGCCAAACTGTTTGGCCAAAGTTGCGCATGGCGTGGTCGATCGAAACCTAATTAGGGTTTGCGGCATTATATATATGTCGCAGTTTGATAATGACTATCCATCTTCACCAACTTAAAGCGGAAGGTGTAGATATAAACTTAAGAGGTGCCCGAGTATCAACATGATCACCATGGGCCCACCATGCGTGTCTTGACCGCCTAGGCAAACCATGGTGAGCACTTAAATCGTGCTCCAAAGGGGCATGCTCACACTCTTCCCAAATCCTTTGCGGCAAAGGATTTCTATCGCAATCGATCACGACCACTCACCTTTTCACAAATTGAGTGGCTTAGATCGTACCTCCGAAGACGAGAATGGTATGGACATGTACACGTGCCGTCTACACGCATGCCCGGTCGGTCCACAAAAAATATCGCTCATGCTTGATTTAAGTCAAGCCGAAGAGTGATGCTTACACTCTTTAAAACCTAAAAATCATCAACTGGCCGCAAACATGCGTCAGAGATCATCTTGTCCGTCCAACTTTGCCAACTTGGTCGTGAAGCCTAGCTAAGAGTTAAACAACCAATGAGGTACTCGGTGATCACCGCCCGTCACTCTCTACAAGGAGTTGATCGGCGAGGGATGGCCACGCCCATGCGGCCTCCAAGCAATCACTCGAAGATGGTTGGGCATACGGCCGTTTAAGACGCTTAATCCGCGACTTACTCCGCTGCTAAAAAATGCCATAATGCTTCATTCATATTGATTGTATTCGATGCATAAAGTATACACGATATTTCATGAATATCGCTTCCTAAATAACTCGATTATTTAATCTAGCACCGTATGCTACTTCCCCAGGTCCTAACATCCACTCATTCGAGACATCAAGCATGTCACAACCGGGGGATACTTACTGGGTATTTGTCCGGCGGTTTACATACGTGCGACGCGCCGTCACAAGAACGTGTCGGGGAGGTATGGACGCGGTTAAGATGGCGAGAGAAGTGGGATAAGACGTGGATCATGCAATCACCCACACGACTCCCATCACCCACTTCACCTCCACTTCCTACGAGATGAGGGTTTGCCCTCAATGACTTGTATAAATAGGTCCTTTGCCTATTTCCAAACAACAATGACGAACACGAAAAAACCAAGTGTTGTCATCAAGACTGAAATCACCATTCTCGATACAAGTCATAAACATCCAACACCTTCACAATCTCAAATACCCTTAGCTTCCTCCCTAAGATCGACTCCATCTCCTTCACTTTGTGACCAAACCGTCTGGAACGACCATTTCTCGGTTTAGTGCGAGAATTATACAGTTGATCTCGAATCATAGCACTCCGTGCGGTGCATTTGTTTAGGGTTTAGATTCGTTTCTCATCCACACACACCAAATTTACCAAAATCGCAGAAACAATTTTCACCTATAAACAATTGGCGACCGTTGGGAAGTTAATCTATCGGTTGCAATATCAATTTCAAATTCCAATTTCATTTTCTACAAATTTCAAGATGGTGGAACTTGGGTCAGAACATGATCGATTAGATGGAACTAGCGTCGACAACACTCTCAGACGATGTCTGCTGTAAATGGAGCTGCCGCACGACCAACACATCTCGTGGAACCGCTCCTCTACCACCAACACCGTGGAAACAGGGAGATATTCCGGTCGGCGTGACACCTCCAATCACGGATCCGGAGCGGTAGCAAAACCCGACATTTCTTCAAGTGTAACGCCTCCAATCGTCACCGGGCAACCCTACTCCTCCGTCGGAACGAGGGGCCGGAGGGGACAAGGGGAGGACAACCCCTATTAACATTGTGGATTTGATGCAGGAAAGGGCGGGAAGTTCTTAGAGCCCAAACGGATGCCTCAACTCGGAAGAGGTACTTACTTTTCTCAAAACTTTAACCGAACTAGTTGACACAAGGGTCCGACGGTCCCTGGAGCCAACGAGAACGTGTTCGGCACACTGGGGCGAGGGCACGGTGCCCAGGCCCACATGGATGAAGAAGCTCGTGACGTTCCCGAACGCCCAAGAGAAAGAGATCATCCATCCACTTCATTACACGTGAGGACACGGAGCAACTCCTCCAAAACCGAGCAAAGGAAATCCTGCGACGTGCACAACATCAACCACATACCCTCGGGATGCACAACGGATTCGCCTTCCAAGAGGATACACTCTCCTCGCTTCCCCTTTATGATGGTACTGTAATGCAAGCGAACACATCTCCCGATTTTGGAATCTTTAGGGGGGAACACGAATATAATCATGTTCTCACTTTGAAAGAGTTCTCAAAAATCACTTACCGGAAGAGCGTACACCGTACAACAACATCGCGCCTAACAACATATCCAGTTGGTGCAGATGGTCGGTGCTTTACAGTATTTATCTGGAGTGTCCTGGCTGCATCACCTTTCATACTTAGAAGAATGTTTCAACGAACAACGAACATCCAACGATTTCGTTAAGAGGTTCGAGTTCAAGCGTTGGATTGTCATGATCCGAATGTCACCGAACGCCAATTGGTGGAGTCATGTATCAACGGAATGGTGCCCATATACCATGCTTTATTGGGAGAATCTGGCTTTCAAACATTCGACTTCATGAAGCGGTAAGCGTTCACCACAACGGCCCCAACATTGTTGGAAAGAACCCGGTGTTCGAAATGAAGATGCACGTGAGAGTCGAGGAAGCATCGTCTCATTAACAAGCAATATAAAACCGGTCCTTCGTGACTGTGGTGGGCAAAGGAGGAAAAAGGAAAGCCTCGCGACGAGTAACAACCTAAACGCAAGCACAGTATGGAACAACCTGGGCACCAAAGAGCGTGACAAAACTCCTGCAAGAAGCCGGAGACGCAATCATAGACTTCCCCTTCCCAAATGCACGAAGTCATGTAGCTCTTCGGTATGGATTCAAGATAACGCCATCAAGCTACCTCTTATCATACGTCCACGGCCAAGGGAAGAGATGGCAACCCAAATATTGTCGTTATCATAGATTCGTCCATCACTGACTTCAAGGATCGCAACAAATTGGAAACGTATTTTTCATGTAAAGGTGGAGGCGGAAGATTCAGGACAGAAATAAAGGTGTTCATGGGACCTCTTCTTATTGTGAAGCCGCATGATCTCCGGGGATTACGTAACAAGACGATGCAACTATGATGAAAACATTTGTGTGAAATCTTGTATTTCTCAAGGCACATCGTCAAGATATCTCGCATCCTCAATTGCACGTGTCAAAGACGTTATATCCGTATCAGTGGGCTGTGAAAACTGGGCCTTTTCCTCGATGAGTGCCAAATATTGCATATTTATACACCTTTTTATTGGCATTTTACTCATCTTTTGCGCTTAGAAATCTGATATTATCCCAAATTCTGTATTTTCTTTGTTTTCAGAATAAATATTTGTATTAATTAATTTTGTGTTTTTAGGTAATAAATAAAGCTCGGAGAATTGAGGAGCCAAAAGAGCGAAGACTTGGAGGCAAGTGTCTATGGAGCAGAAAGCCGAAGCCTGCTGCGCGCAACGGTTGCAACTCAACAAGTAGCAACTCATCTACAAGACATGGGCCCAAGCTATCCATCTCCCGGGCCGTGACCGGATCCAAGCCCTTCACTTCTCGATCGTTGAGATCTCCTGCCACATCCCTACGGTCGCTCGTATCCTTGCATATCATTACTCGATGCTTGCCGACACCGAATCGCCCTGAGTTCATCTAAGGCCGTTCGGATCTTATCGGCTCTCATCCTACGCTCGCTCGCTCGTCTCATCACTGCTTCGATGCCTCCATCCCACCAAACTTCCCTAACCCATACTCCGTCGACCCATCTCATTTCTCGATTTTCTTTTCTCTTTTCTTTGCTTACTCCTTCACCCGACGGAGCGGGCTCCGCTCCTCCCGCAACTCCATCGTACCACCCTTCTTCCCCACAGGCTCGCCGCCGCTCCCATCACCACCTCCATAGCCTCTGCCACCAACAAGCTCGCATCACCCGCACCTAGTTCTCCTACCTCTTCCTTGCTTCTTCCCAAGGAGGTGAGTGAGATAGAAAGATTAGGTTAGGTTTCTCGAGCGAGAGGAGCACACATCGGCTCGGGCAGTTAATCGGGAGGGAACATCGATTCGAGTGGATGAGAGCATGGGTTTGATTTATCTATTTTATTCTAGATTTTTGAAGAAATTAGGGTTTGTGTGCATGTATAAATGAAGAGGGAAGATGATTTTAGTTATGCCCGGGCTAGCGTTGCTTTACTTAGTGGTTAATTTGTATTATTTTGATGTTTTAAGTTAATTATCGTGGTGTCAATGGCCCCAGTTTCTATGTCAACATATCTAAATTAAGTTTTATTCTTCTGTGTGTGATATTGTATGACTGATTAGTAGTTAATCGATGATGCTAACAAGCACTGTGACGAGCCTCTTTGTGAGAAAACTGCCTCATACTAGGGATTGTTAGGTAAAAACGGGTTAACAAACATCTAGTTTTGAGCTTTCATGAAAGCTCAAGAATATAATCTCAATTAGGTTGCTGAACATGGGATTAGCGGTGGAATCACCACCCCTGCTGTCTACTTGTCCGCCTTAGTTTTAATCACACTAGCAAACTCAAATCGGCTTCGACACTCAAATTTTTATGTTACATACTCACCTAAAACTCAGTCTAGCAAAGCCTTAGATCACACTAGAGCACCACAAGTCCTTGTGGGATCGACCCGTACTTGCCGCGTCTCCGATAGACGCCGTGCACTTGCGTGTTACACGTAGGTCAAAAATATAAACATCTTCCGGGCCTACCACTTTCCTGGAAGACGCAACTAGCAAGGGAACCGGGATTCTTGACTTTCACTCGTTTGAAGGATGTCGAGTTCAACACATTGATTGATGCGACCTCCGAATTAACATCGCGTCGAGACTACAAGAGCGAAAGATTAAACAAGAAGCTACTGCCCGCAGCCCAACCGTGATTAGGGGCTAGGAAGGGAGAATTCGGAGACGCCTATGGATGCATTGAACTTGAAGTTAAAATCGTGTGATTCTCTAACACAAGCTAAATTTTACATAAAAGAGTACTCGAATTACGACATGGTCCTCGGGACGCCGTGGATACGCGACAACAAAGCGAAAGACTGGAGTGTGCTTTGCCGATTTCAATATCTCCGAGAGAATCTCCAATGAACCGTCGAATCCACGAAGATTACTTGTTGCCGTGTCGACACCTTGCAAATGTGTGACGACTTCACCAGAAAGCCCGAACTCATACCTTAAAAGGCTCCGAGCCCAAGTAAGTCTCATTGAACAAATCGTTTTTACAAATGGTGAAACCTCTTCCGCGAGGCTAAAGGACTTGTTTCGATCAACAATCTAACCGCCACTAGGAGATGTGAGTGGGGTGCCTGGTCCTTTCGGCGTTTTTCCAAGAGCTTAAACGATCCCGAGACAATGTCATAGAATCAAGGGTTTGTGCAAGTCCAAACCGTTTCGAATTGGAGATATGGTGGTGAAGGTGACCACATTTCAAGTTGGAAACGTAATAAATGAAGATGATGCTTTCGGCCTGGACGGCCAACGACAAAGGAGGATGGGCTGCACTGTATGATGTCATCCTAAAGCGGATGTTGCAAGATTATCAATCTTGCCGACAGCTTGAGGCGTGATTATTCACTCACGATGGCTCAAGACCTATACAACCTAAAAGCATTGTGCTACCCTTTCCTCCAAAGATTCTCATGAATTTCCTCAACAATTCCCTTCAAAGTGATGATGTTTTTAATTCCTCCAAATGATTGCTGTTTGCTTTCATAATTATTAGGTTTCAATTTTCAATTAATCAAAGTATTATTTCCTTTAGGGAATTTCTTCACTTCCGTGCATGATACAAAATTAAGGTCATCCTAAATCATTACCAAGAAAAGAAAACCCTAAAAAGAAATCTTTTGTATCTTAAGAAAGCGATTGGAGGAATAGAATATGTACGGAGAAAAAAAAGGGGAAAACGCCTGAAGCGATCCTCTAACAAAATCGGACTTACGCCAAGAGAGCGCAGAGACATGTTCGTGGTGTTTTATTATGTCATTACTTATTTTATCACAAGAATCACATGCAAATCATATGAAGGCACACCATCTACTTTGAGAAAGACTCAGATGCGCCTTAATGAAGATTTGTCTCAAAAATAACATAAATAAATACCCTTGTTCAAACGAGCAGCGAGAAAATAAGACTTCCTAACTCGCATTTCCAAGACCGAGTACAAGGAGAAATGTTCTACAAATTACGAGAAAATACTCGAAGAAGAAAAGAGAAGGAACATGAGAGATTTAGTCATCAAGGAGATCGGGACGTGTCTTCCCACCGCTGAAGTCTGCTTCAACATCATCATCATCGTGGGTCACATCGTCTCTTCCTTCTCTGGACTGCATCGCTTCCACTTTGGATATTTACGCAACAATGTTCTCTCGCTTTGACAACATCCCACAGTGGACGACTTCCTTACCTTCTCGATGACCACCGCAGCAGATTGTGACGAAAAAAACCTTCGGGTGCTCGCGGGTTCATTCGTGTCGAATCGAGGATTATCACACCATCACTTGATCGAATAATCATGCATATATTCCTTTGGAGGCCGTTCATGCTCAACTCCGCCTTTTCAAGCCGTCAAACCTCTCGCCTCTTGCGCTCCTAGAGGCAAGAGTTTACGCCATCATGCCGCCATCTCCTCCCTATCGATCAAGCTAAGAGAGTTCGGGAATGCATTCTCGAGCGATGCGCAGTGTAGAATGACATGTCCACATATAGCACGATCGTCTCGCGGACGAAGATCAATTCTAGCCATCACCTCCTCGGACGCATCCATCGGCCTCAAGTTTATCGACTTGAAGCTCCTTTACGAAGTACCGAGTAGTCCTGCCACCGCTCCATGAGATTAGGAAGAGAGAAGGAGATGTTCTGCGATGGGAAAAGAGTTTCTAATATTCTTTATATTTCACAAACCAACGGGACTCCTAGGAAGAGAATGAGTCTTTACTTATCATCTGTAAAGGCTACAATCTGGCATAGTGATCAACAATGCCATCGAATATATTTGAAGGGAGCCATGGCGGTGAAGAATCTAGTCCAAGAAACGGGCCGGATCATCCTGGGACTTGATTATATCAATGTTCGGCGTGCAGAGAATATGAGAATCCACGTTCGAGCAAAGCAAACATAGCAAGGCCGACGTTGATCGTGCGGAACAAACGGTGGACTCATGTTTTACCAAAGCATGCACACACAAGTGAAACCCACAGTCGTCTAGGGTTGCATGTAAAAGCCTACGCAAAAAGGCAAGTGACACTGTTCTTCTATGTATGTCAAGACACGAAGCCTAAGGCTAGGTTTTGCATGCGATAACAAAAAAAAATGGGAGGAAATAAGGAAAATATGAGGGTTAGCATCCCTTTTATGCACCAGTAATTGAGGAATTTGATAGGTGTCTAAAACACCTAATTTACTATCTAGTAGTTATGCTTTCTTTGCTATTTTTCTTGTGAATTATGTACTTTATGTGTGAGTTTGAGTGTATTAGGTACTCTGGAGTCGCACGGAGAAAAAGAAGAAGAAATCATCTAATGAGCCGAAAGGGTAAACTGGCCATTTCATCGAAGCTAATGCTATTGGGAGGTTAGCGAGGTTAAGGGGCAACTCTATTTGGAGGAGTATTAAACGAGAGCCTTAGCTAAGGATAAGGGGTAATCAGAGAGATTCGCTAAAGACAGATTATTCTTCGTTAAGGGCACCTCCTCCTTTTATAACTAGAAACTAGGTCGAGTTGGTCATCACGACTAGTTCTTCTCTCGCCTAAATCTCGTCGCCCGTTCTCAATTCCTTGCCAAGAATGGTTCACGAAAGTTCAAGTCTCGAGTGGAGTACGCGTCGGCAGAGAGTTGTAGATCGATAGAGGAGTGCGGAATTAGGTTCTCAAGCTCGAAGGGGAAAGAGGTGAGGCCACTCTAGGAATAATTTGAGAGAAGGTATCGAGATGAGTTAGGGTTTGGTTGAATGAGAATTTGAGATCGAAATGGAGAGCACGGTGAGATGATTGAGTCATTGAAGAATCAAATGAATGGGTATTTGACGAAATTAAGATGAATTCGAGGGATTAAGTTCGTGTCGATTTTGAGGATGAATTAGAGATGGAATTAGAAGATGGATTCGGATTGAAACTAAGCTGAGAAGGTATGTGGTTGTTCAATTGGTGGTCTGAGGAAGAATGGGTTCGATTTGTGAAAGTTCTTGAGATTGAAAAGGAATTGATGGACGTTGATGTTCATGGGTTGTCCGTGGTAACTATGAAAATCGAAATTAGGGTTCTTCCTTTCCCATTTCCGAGCTCGCGATTCAAGATAGGTCAAGATGAAGTTCGAGCAATGGAGCCGCAATTGGTTTGCGGAGAGTATGAGAAGCTACAATATTGAAGTTTTACGGGGGAATGAGAGAATTGGCAAGAAGGGTTTGAACTGGAAGTAAAGTGACTCGAGGGAGATGAGATGAGGTTGTGCACCGATTTGTGTGGCCGCTCGATGAATGGGGTACTACGCAATTCATTGCGTTGATGAAGAAATGGAAATGACCATGGGTTACTGAAAGCTTGGTTTTGGCTTGAGTTGAGGCAAGCTATGATACCGGTGGTGTTATCTGTTGTTGAACCCGACTGCAGTGGTGCGATGAATGCAAGAAGCTGCACCCAGAATTAATGTTGCAATCGAAAGCCGAAATGGAGATGCAATTGGAGAGTGAAATGGCAACAGTCGATTACAGGATCGGTGGAACCAGCTTATGAAGTCAGCGATGCTCAAAGGTGTGTCAGGAGATTGCCAGACAGTCTTTCGGTTATGAAGTAGTCCGATGCTTGGACTTATAATTGGAGTTGAATGAGCTAATGGATCCGTGGAGGAATTGAGGTGCTTCGAAGCTGAACCCGAGAAGAACAAGGAACAAGAAATGGCAGCCGTATCTTTGGAGTGTTGCAGTTAAGGCTAACTGCTGCCAAGCAAGTTGCGTATGATGAAGTGCACATACTTTTACAATGAAGTTTATCAGATTCGATGTGGTGGTCATGGGCTTGACTGAAGGGATTGCAGGTGATATATGGTGGCATCTTGAAGCAGTGATGCAATAGCCAGTGCAGAACAATAGAAGTGGCCTGAGATGGTTGCAATGAATAATGCTGCTGCAAGAGCTGATATGATGGCTTGAGTGGATGCGTGGGATGAATGATGCTATAGATGTATGCTAGGAATGTGCAAAGAATGACTAGAAGATGATCAAATATGACACTGAAACAGCCAGAATCGGTCAATAACCCTACTTAGCTCCGGAAGTTAGCCGAGTTGATCAGCAGATTCAAGATTCAACTCGTATGGAGTCAGTTTGTTGGGCTTGACTTAAGAGACTCAATTTGGCAAAGGCTAGTTTAGTAACGGAACTCGAATGAGAAGGGGGGCAAGTCCAGAAAGGAGAAGTCTATAAAAGGGATATCTTTTAATCTTTTATGATCTATTCTTTTTGCCTCTACTTTGTTCTAGGGTTTAGAAACATGAAATCTCTCTTTCTTCTTGTTATGAACTCCAAAGAATATGAGCTAGAGTTTTATTATTGGTTATGGAATAAGTTGGATTTCCAAATATGGGTTTTAATATATTAGTTTTCTCATATTATCGCTTATGATTCACCATTAATATCACATGATTTGAATGCTTGTTTAGTCGAGTCGTGAATCGATTGAGTTTGCTTTCATCTTTATTGCTGATTGGGGTTATTATACGCAAAAGTGATAATTCGGGATTGCAAGTAGCATAAGTATGATTATAGTTTGTAGTGATATATTCTTATGATCATATGTGAGTCATACCTTTGTTAAATCGGATTAGTGCGCCTCCACTGGCCGATTGCTTTGATTTGCCTGATTTCATGTAACCTACGCTCCTAGAATTGAACTTGATTACGCAAGGCGTTAGGTTATTCTTTAGGTAGAGATTTCACGTACGTGACTTCTAATGTGTGTGTTGATAACTTTGGAAATTACGGAGTATTCTTGCAATAAGGTATTCTATGGCTTTTGATGATAGCGAGATTAAATACGACTTCTATTCATATATTCATAAACTTGTTTACAATTGAAGATGAAACCTTTATCCAATATTTTCACATCCTTGATTCGCGTGTTTACTTTTATTTGTTTGGCTTTATTTTATTTTAGTATATAAAAATCATAAACCTCGGTGTTTTATATAGGAAACCATAAATATTGACAACCAAGACCTCTCTGGGGAAACGATCCTTTCTTGCCCTTTGCTATATTTATATTTTGAGTAGTAAGAAAGTGTAATTATATTTGTGCCTACCGACAACCTATTGCACTTGGTAAAAGAGGGATTCTCTTCTTTGATCAAACACTCAAGGAAGGGAACCGGTCCCACCAAGGCCCATGATCACGCCGGCATACTCCCGAATGATTGCTAACGTGACCGCCGTGAGTCCTTCCAGGTAAACTTCCTTTATCTGTCTTTTACGTTATATACGCCACCATCTCATGCCTACCCCACAATAATGCAACCATTATGTGCTAGGCAGGGGACTTAATGTTGATGGTGGATTTTAGTTCGGCCAAAATTGTAAAACCATTATTTTTACGTGCTGACACCCTGCAAAGTGACGTAGCGGAAGCGTATGATTTGGATCAAAGATCCGATAAAAGATAGAAACTAGTGTGAGATCAATAGATTCACAAAAGTGATGATAAAATAAAGATAATAAAAATAAAAGATAAGTTTGATATTAATCAAATAATAATATTGGTCGTAGAATTGTATATCTTCTACTATGCCCGTGCCTTCTTATATAGGCTTTAAAGGATTCTAAATATAATTAGGACTAGAAAAGGAAATCAAACTAAACAAAGAAACAAACTAGAATTAGGAAAGGAAATCCTAAATAAAGAAATATGATAGGAAGTTCTAAGAAGAACTATAATAGGAAATATAGTAGGATGTCCTACATCAGCCCCCTTTCTCCAAAAGAACTCGACCTCGAGTTCAATGTAGAAAGATAAACGCTGCCAAAGGTCGTAGGGTCGGAAACGACGCCAAAGATCATCATCAATCGATAGCTTGAGTTCTAAGAAGAAAGACAAACATCTCAGCGTCCCGGATCATAGGGTCGAAAATCGGTGATTTAAGATCAAACTATTATATACTTCGCACTACCCGCCCGTAAACTTCAAGTTGCAAAGGAATATCCGCCCGGAAGGGTCCGTTAACTTAGACCGCCGGTTGCAAATATATTCTAGCATAGGGGTAGTCTTAGGATATCTACCGGTATTCTTGCTTATAACCTTTGCTTTATCTTTCATATGAAAAAAAGACCCTCAAATGCCATTTTCCCATATATCTTGATGCATCGTCATTGTGCCATAGATAAAATGCATTATTATCCCTTTAACTTCGGATTCACTTCTGAAAAAGACCTCTGCTGTGCTGAAATTTCCACATCGATGTATACACACGTTCATGTATAATAACGCTAAATGAACCTAGCACCATCAATAATATGTCCACTTCTTACTTGGTCCGACATATCATTCATTATTTCATTCAAAATATCACCGCACTACCTACTTGTTGCGTAACTTGTCCGTCAGGCATGCATTTAGTATACCAGTGACATCTTCCATTATAATACTTATCCATACCTTCCTTGTAAACCAATTTATGCAACCATTGTAGTGGAATATCAATATCAATGATGTTAGATAAAGGATATTTTGCTCACGCTATCTGCTATAATAGACAAACCAGTAAGCCTTAAAACACTCCTAAGATTTTTATTCCGAAAGCCAACATGAATAAACCAAGGAGGTTTACGTGGAATCTCATAATCTTGGTTAGGAACACCATGACGAATTTCTTTCACCTCCAAGAAATCACAAAAAAATATTCAACCAATTCAATATAATGATCATTGGATTACTTGGATTGTATACCTTTAATACGCTTGTAAATCGCCGATGAACAAAATGAGTAAAAGGTATGGTTTCAAGGAATGCTTTGAAAACGGTGAGTGTCAAAAACAAATCGACTTTCATCTATCATATGGCTCTTAAGAGCAAATATCTTGATTGGTTGGCGGTGATCTTTTCCTCGGTAACATGCGGCTCGGGCATCGATCAGTGAACGTTTCCTGGGCGTGTCTTCCTGCTCTTAGATGACTACTAATATAGGAAGCAAATCTCATTACAGTCCCCAGCCCATATGGACTACCAGACTGAACAATAACGTCATGTGGGTGCTCTATGGAAACAATAGCTCTAGCTGTCATTGTAAACTTCTCCAGTGTTTTTCCAGGGTTTATAAAATACATACCATCACTTCCTCCTTTGAATCTCTCCATCTGGAAATAAACATTTCCGATGTGTGCACTTCTGCAGATTAGCCTTGCTTGTATCTTGTTCCTTTTGAGAAAAGACTTCTGCCGTAATTGTTGTGTCCGGGCAAGAAGTAGAGTGAGCTTGAAGAGTATCTCCTTTTAGTTTTCTTCTCCTTAGGGATCCACACAAAGCAAAAGTATAGCCACGAACCAAGGGGGTTTTCGTGGAATTTCATACTCTTGGTCAAACACAATGCGATCTTAGGGAAATCTTTGTCATGTACATTATGAATTACACACACCTTGGATGAAACGTGATAGTTATCAATCCAGTTTGAAGAGTTCAAACACGAACTCGAATTTGAACCGATGAATCGAGTGCAAGTATCCGGTTGAGAGGGTTTAACTTGTATAATCTTGTTAATAGAACCCTCAAATATCAATCCTTACTCGGGCGAGACAGTTAAAGCATCCGAGAAGCATGAATAATAATAAATATACTTCTCCATCACCAAAATCCCTTGTTGGAGAAGCACGATTGGTGAAGTTGTTATCATCTGGGTTTGAAACCCTTTCTTAGCTTTTTGTCTCTAATCAAGTTATTCTCTGGATCTTTTCTTATAATTATTTTTCTTTTCGTATTGTCGATGCCCTAGACATTCAACATCGTCACATGGATCCTTCCTGGCAGTGGTTGAGATCTCATGTACCCTTGCCGAAATATCATGGATGACCGAGGGAGAACCATGATTACTGTGTTGCCTTAAGAAATATTTAAGCACCCCTTTACTGACAGTAAAATTCCTTTGTGTCGATCATTAATCTTTACTTCCGAACTATCGGTAACCTTGACTTGGTGATAAGATTTCGGCTTGGAATCTCGCTATGCTTTATAATGAGCCCGCACCATGCATCCTTCAAAGACATATTTCCCAACCTAGTAAGTATTGCGAGCGCCCATCCCGGCGAACAATGTACTTCGATTGCTCTTCTAACTTCAATTGTTTATGCCATACAATAGGAATATTCAAAGGCTTAACATGACAATTGATGTTATGGAAGCCTCGACTTTGCATAACAAAATCGATGGGAGTACGAGAAACATCAACAATCCCGAAAACACTTGAGGATTCTTGACGGTGAGTATTTCATGAGTATGCACATCCTTAGGAACAGAAGTAGCTATTCTTGTGGATTGTGGATGATTAATCTCAGCAACATTAGAACTCTCTTCATCACCCTTATTTTCTTCTTCTTCTAAGGTAGGTACTTGTGAAGTTAATGTTGTTGTAAAATCTTCCAAAACTTCTCTTTACAACCAGCAATCATCTCATTGAATTCTTTCCAAATTGCTCAATCCTATGTTGTAATGGTGTTTGCTTACGTAATCCCATTAAACGAAAGTATTACCTTGATGAAAATCAAAACTATGCATGCTTTCAATAAACAAGACCTAAACTCGAAAGCCAAGGCTTGCCCAATATCACATGAAAATCGCTCCTAAAAGATAATTCACAACAAGCAAAACTATTGTACTTACCTTTGTTGAAGCTAAATTCAATAAAACCGCCGAATAAATCCCATTCACCGTAATTCCTTTCCTTGAAATAATTTGTTGCTCCAATAGATATATAGTTTTCTGACTGATGGATCAAGAATAAAGTCGTTGATCATTCCGTCTACTATGAATATAGTAACAAATTCCTTTTCCATAACTAAGAACTTGAAAATTAAGGCACTCAATAGAGGCTCTAACCGTGGATAGAAACAAAGCCAAGAAACTCAAAAATAGAGAATCTCAACCGTGGCTCGATGCCACTTGACGTAGCGGAGCGTATGATTTGGATCAAAGATCCGATAAAAGATAGAAACTAGTGTGAGATCAATAGATTCACAAAAGTGATGATAAAATAAAGATAATAAAAATAAAAGATAAGTTTGATATTAATCAAATAATAATATTACCGTAGAATTGTATATCTCTCTACTATGCCTATGCCTTCTTATATAAAGCTTCAAGGATTCTAAATATAATTAGGACTAGAAAAGGAAATCAAACTAAACAAAGAAACAAACTAGAATTAGGAAAGGAAATCCTAAATAAAGAAATATGATAGGAAGTTCTAAGAAGAACTATAATAGGAATATAGTAGGATGTCCTACATCACAAAGGGAAAGCTGATTAAGAAGTGATGAGTGCAAAAACCTCTTCACTTTATATATTTGAAGCAATTGATAAATACACAAAATTCACCATAATGGTGCGTAAAAAAGAATCCCAAATATTCTGTGAATTTTACTAGCATTAATTAATGCATGATTTGCCCGGTATTTTCCATGTTGTGTTCTCACCTAGAACTCAACATTGAAATGACATGACGACCGAGTGCTCACTCTCGGCAGAGTGGCATGAATCTCCGTGCCAATATTGAGACATGCATGAAATACCCACACAGTCTACATCACTCTCTTCTGAGAGAGTCTCTGCATCGACGCGCTTTGGTTAAATACGATCGAGCATGCTTAATTTCCTTAAAGGAAAATCTAGACTGTCCAAATCGGTCTCGAAACGATCACGGCCACACAAGTTGGTCGCGCAATTTAACAAGCCTAGCCAAACCCCGGCAAGAGTAGGTTATCATCTCATGATGACCATCGGCGGGCCCGTTTAGGCCTTAGCCGTTCGAACATCACACGAACCCCTCCAAAATCGAAATGCCATCCCAGTAAGGTGGCCGCTACCGCTGGAGAAGGTTTCAACGAGCAAGACTCGCTAAAGCGGTCTTAAAATCATCATGACCGGTCCAACTTTCACCGGCATGGTTGGACGGATTAGATCATCCCATGAATGATCGGGGAAGCGCTAACGCACACGTTGACGGATCCACTTCACCTACCCGATCGGCCTTCTCACAAAGAATGCCTAGAGCAATGAACGTTTGCTCGAAACACGGCCGGCGTGATGCTTTAAAGGGTCGCGGAGCTCGACTAGTGTCTTAAATAGATCACAACCATCCAACTTAGCCGACATAATTGGATGGCTTAGATCGCACCTAGGGACGACGGACAAGTACATGTTCACCATCGCCCAACGTGGGCCTCACACGGCCGATCTCCCAAAGGAGGAGCATAGCCTCGCCAAACCGTTTGCCAAAGTTACGCACGCGTGGATCGATCCAAAACCTCTAATTAGGGTTTGCGACATTGCTATATGTCGCAGTTTGATCATGACCATCCATCTTCGCCGGCCTAACTGAGTTGTAAATATAAACTTAAGAGGTACCAAGAGTATCAACATGATCAGCATGGGCCCACCTATGCGTGCGGCCGACAGTCTAGGCCAACCATGGCCGAGCACCTCGAAACGCGTACCAAAGGAGGCATGTCACGCGATTCCCAAATCCTTTGCGGCGAAGGATTTCTATCGCAAAATCGATCACAACCACTCACCTTTGCCGGACAAATTGAGTGGCCCAGATCGCACCTCCGCGAGACATAATGGTATGGACATGTACATTTGGCAAGCCGTCTACACGCATGCCCTGGTTGGCCCCACTAAAAATATCATTCATGCTTGATTTCATCAAGCCAAGAGTGATGCTTGCGCACCTCTTTAAAACCCTAAAATCATCAACGGTCGCAAACATGCGTCAGAGATCATCTTGTCCATCCAACTTTGCTAACTTGGTCAGCAACCACAGGCTAAGAGTTAAACGGCCAATGAGGTACCTTGGTGATCACCGCCGTCACTCTACTACAAGGAGTGATCGGGCCAAGGGGATGGCCCGCCCATGCGGCCTCAAGCAATCACCAAGATGGTTGGGCATGCACCATTTTAAGACGCTTAATCCGCGACTTACTCCGTTTAAGCTCTAAAAACAAAGAATGCTTCATTCATATTGATTGTATTCGATGCATAAAGTATACACGATATTTCATGAATATCGGCTTCTAAATAACTCGCTTATTTAATCTAGCACCGTATGCTACTTCCCGTGGGTCCCACGATCCACTCATTCGAGACATCAAGCATGTCACAAACCGGGGATACTTATCGGGGTATTGGTCCAGCGGTTTACAATAAGTGCAACGCGCCATCACAAGAACGTGTCAGGAGGTATGGACGGTTAAGATGGCGAGAGAAGTGGGATAAGACGTGATCATGCAATCACCCACACGACTCCATCACTCAACTTCCTCCACTTCCTACGAGATGAGGGTTTGCACTCAATGACTTGTATAAATAGGTCCTTTGCCTATTTCCAAACAACACAGACGAACACAGAAAAAACCAAGTGTTGTCATCAGTATTCAGAAATCACCATTCTGATACAAGTCATAAACATCCAACACCTTCACAATCTCAACACCTTCTTCGCTTCCTCCCTAAGATCAACCCCATCTCCTTCACTTTCATGACCGAAGCAAGTCCGGAACGACCGTTTCTTGGTTTAGGCCAGGAATTGTACAGGTTGATCTCTCGAATCAAAAAGCACTCACGTGCGGTGTTTGTTTAGGTTTAGATTCGCTTTCTCATATACACACAACCAAATTTACCAAAAACCGCAGAAACGGTTTTCACCCATAAACAACGGGGTTTAATGAATTAGAAAAACTTATAAATCCTTTTAAGTCACGTGGATTTGGGTCCAACAAAGAGACTTAAATATTGTTCCAAGAAAATCTTTTCGAGTAATTTCATATTTCAAAACAATTAAAACAAAGGTTAGTTCTAAAATCCACAAATCTGAGTTGACGGATCCAAAATAAAGGTTTGAAAAGCATTTAGAATAAACTTGAATCCTGAGGGTTTAATTAAAATGGTTTTAAGATTCAAAGGAAAGTTTGGATCCCAAGGAGAAAGTAGATATGGGGGATTTTTGCTGTAAGAAAACTCATTGTCGATGGTAAACATAACAAAACGATGAGTACAAATTCGGGCCACTATTTCACATGGAATAAGACGAAAGTCAAAAATTACGGGGAAAGATAAATCTTTTTTGGGACGAAGTCCTGTTTCTAATGCCCGATTGTGAACACATAAATTACGAAGGCATTCACGTGTTCCGCAAACAATATTTGCATTAATAAGTAAATAACAATGCAAGGGATAAGATAAATATAAGCGGTGTAGATACGATGACTCATTGACTCGAGGTCTTTGGACTGGTCATCGTCTAGTCAATAGGGGATTGAATCGTACATTATACCCAATTACGATGCATAGCATTACGAGAACTAAAGAGTAAAGCGTAAAGTAAGTCTTTGAAATGTAAATGAGACAATGATTTATGTGGTTTGGACTAAGGCCTACATCCACGGGGTATTGAGTTTCACTATGTATTGAGAGGTTACATAAATAGTCGAATGACGTTAAGTGTGTTACGATGCTTGGGGATATAAATTCATACCTACTCTTCCTATTTCTCTTTCCTATGTTCTTCTCTAGTTACTTAGAAACTGGTCCCCCTTCTCTCTTGGTGGAGAGGGTATTTATAGGAAGATACGTGGGGTCCACCAGTCGAGGCCGTTTGAACCTTATCTTCTTGTTCTTTGTGTTGATCCTTGGTGTCTTCGCTGCACCAAGTGCCCCCACGGCCATACTCGATGACGATGGGTCGATGCTTTCTCTTCCATAGATTAGTTGACACGCACCACATGGCTAGAGTGTTTAATGCGGGTGGTTGGGTCGCCTGCATGTGACAGTCAGCTGTCCGCGGCTCCCATCCCATCCATGTCAGTCAGCCTCTCCCCCACCGTTGATTCTTAGATCCATCTCGGGATGGGGTAAAGCCGATCTTCGGGTATGTTCCAATGCTTCGCAGTGGCTCATTCCTTCAGTGCTCCTCGGATCTTAGCCGCTAGATCATCTCGAAGATGTACACGTATAGATGGCGGATGCCCCTTGGGTGTTTGATACGTGTCATTGTATCCCGATGTCCTGGATTATAAGCCTTCCATGAGTAATCCCTTGGACACGTGGCGAGTGATGAATTATGTGTATACAGGGTGATCAATTCTCTTGGTTGGTTGATCAATTTTTTTCGAGGGAATGGGTAGATCCAGCAAAAAATTAGATGTATGTTAACTTCTTCCTCTTCTGGTATGTTTTTGCTATCGATTTAGGGTTTTAATGATACTTTTTCTTTGTTATGTTCAGGTTATAGCTGCTGCCGCTGCTGCTTCACCTATTGTTGAATCAGGAAACAAAAGTTAGTTGGATTTCATTGTTGATTAAGCTCATTAGATTTCATTGAGTTTTTTAGTTTTTCAATTTTTTTAGTAATATATATTTGTTTCGTTGATGGATATAGGAGGTAACAAGAGGGATGCTGGGGAAGAAACCGAGATGAAGCTGAAGAAGATGAAGACTATCCAAGAGTTTAGCAATGGAAACGATTCATCTACGAAGGGTGTAAGTATACTCCATATGTTCATGAAAATAAGTATACTTCAGCTTCTCCAACTTTAACTGATGTCTGGATTTTATTTTTATTTTTTTTCCTTTCTGACATCAGTTTGGAAATCGAATTGGGTTGGCACCACGCAGCCAGAAGGAGAAGTTTAGCAGTGAAACAGATTCATCTTCGATGAAAGTATACACCTATTGTGGATAGTTTCACTTATTTCTGATTTTGTTTCCTTCTATTTTGTTCTTTGATTTTTTATTTTGTTATTGGCTACGTTTTTCTTCGACTTGTTTTTTCGTTCACTAGAAACTCTCTACAACTTATTTATATGTATAGGTTGTAGCTGCTGCCTCTGCTGCTTCACCTGATTTTAAATCAGTAAACAAAAGAGGAGTTAACAAGAGGATAAAGTTGAAAAAGAAGGCAGGAGATTTTAAGAAGAAGAAAAAGAATGAGTGGAGGAGAGTCAGAAGACTGAGGGCTCGGTGGAAAAGAAACGCAGAGAAGACCCAAGAGTTTAGCAATGGAAACTTATCTTCTAATGATGTAAGTATACACCATATTTCAACTTATGTCTAGCTTATGTCTAGATTTTTTACTAGGAACCTTTATTTGGCTTAATTTTCATTTGTTAGTCTTACTAGGAACTCTTCACAACTTAGTTATATGTGTAGGTGTGGAAGTTATTTTGCATCTAGTTTATACTAGAAACTCTTCACAACTTAGTTATATGTATAGGTTTGAAAGTTATTTTGCATCTAGTTTATGTTTTTGATCAAAATTATGGTTTGGTTACTGATTGTTTTTGCACAATCTGTCTGCTGCTCTCTAACTTGTCTGTAATAATAGATACTTATTTATAACTGTGTTTTTCCTATCTAATAGTTAATTGTGTTAGATTCAAGGGATAACTCATTGTTGCCTCATATATTGGTGTTTCCATCGGTTACATCGGATTTATTCATTCATAATCCTTGCTCAACTTTGCATCATTTCCTTCTCATATACAATGTATTCACTGATTGAGGATGCACCCCCAGCCATAACTTCAAAATCTGTTGCTAAGGCTGTTGCCATCGCTTTTATTTTATAATTTTTTTTTGCTAGCTTCTTAAGATATGTATCTAGTTATGTCCCATGTTCAATTCTAACTCATCTATATGGCTTATTTTGCAGCCAACGACCCCTTCCGCACCTCAGCCAACGACATCTTCTGCACCTCAAGTGCTAATCACCGAAGCGTCTAAAACAGTTACTGCCAGGAACATACCAGTTTCTATCCATAAGTCTGAAATGTAAGTATATATGCCAACGTTGTACGTTGCTATTTCTGACTTTTATCGCATTTCATTCTGAACACTCTTTTGTTGTTTTGTTTTGTTTTGCTGTTGTCATTGTAGAATCGAGTTCTTTAAACAGGCTGGGGAAGTTGTTAATGCTTGCTATGTTAAACTACTCAAGGGAAACCGCCATATTGAGTACAAGGGAGGCTGCCATATTGAGTTTGCAACTGAGGAAGCTGCTAAGAAGGTAGACTTCTCAGTTTGTGCTCCGTAATTAGTCTTAAGTGCTGTGTGTTAGCTTTTGCTCTATGAATAATTTATCATTGCAGGCATTGGAGTTGGATGGCCAAAACTTGTGTAACAGGGAAATTGTAGTTGAGCGATATGGAACCAGAACCACTGGAGCATCAAAAACACTTATTGCCAAGCACCTATCATTGTTCATTACTAAATCTGATGTGTGAGTATATATGCTAATCTTACTTTCTAACCTTCACCACATTTCATTGTCTCAACACTCTTTTGTTGCTGCTGTTGCAGGATCAAGTTGTTTAAACTGGCTGGGGAAATTATTGATGTGCGTTTCTCTTCACTTGATAATGGAAAATTCAGTGGACATTGCCATATTGAGTTTGCAACTGAAGAAGGTGCGCAGAAGGTAGACTCTCCAGCTTATGCTCCAGAGTTTTGAAAGTTCTGTATTCTAAATTGTACACATGATTAATTTACCATTGCAGGCAGCTGAGTTGAATGGCCAATACTGGTTGGGCCGTCCTCTTGAACTTGGCTTTGCTCATGAAACCATATATGTCCGGGGTTTTGATACGTCCATAGAATTTGACCAGGTATAAAAAGTTCGGGCAGAGCTTTGTTTTTTTCTCCTGTCAATTGGTTGGTTCCATAGTTTAATTTCCCAACAAACAGATCCACAGCTCCCTGGAAAAGCTTTTCTCAACCTGCGGAAAGATCTTATCAATGGAGATTCCAACAGTTCCTTACACTAATGTTACATTGGGGTTAGTAGATTCTGTGTCATTTCTGTCATTTTCTGTATTGCATCCCTTGCAAAGATTTTTGCTTACAGTCAGTGCCATAGCTTGACTATATTTTAGATATAATGTCTCTTTTTTTTGTTTCATAGATCTGTTGTAATCTGTTGTAATATTTGATTCTTTTATATTTGCAGGAAGGCTTTCATCGAGTTTTATGATTTCCGAGCATTCCCCAAAGCTCTTGCTATGAATGGACATAAATTTGGTGATTCCACTTTGAGAGTCGAAGATGCTACACCACTTGAACTTGATGTTAAACCTCCGGGCCCAAGAAGGACAATTGGTGGAAGACCTGTTGGTCCTTACTACTCAATCTGCCCTTGCAGATTCTTCCCTCACAGAGGTTGGGGTGGTACTGGCATTGGAAAACATGATGGTGTCTTATTTAAGTCTCGAGGTTGGATTCAATAATCTTGGAATTTTCGTTTAGATATGCACGTTATCTTATTTGTTTGTTCAGTTCACAAACAAACTCTAAATCAAACTAACTCTTCAATATTGCAGGGAAGAGAATCACATTTGATGATTTACCCGAAGGACCAACAGTTGATATGGGAGTAACAACAGTTGATTTGGGTCCTCCTGAAGAGGAGAAATAGAGGGAATTCACCTGTGCGTCGGGGTGAATTTATCTATGTAGTATATTGTGCACTCATTAAAGGTTTAATGTATCTTTAATCTATGTGGGAGGTAGTACTAGGTAAGGCCGAGGTTCAACCTCTGGTTAACAGTTTTGTGGGATTAGCATAGCATAGTATAGTATATTATTAGAAATTTTGTTGAAAATGTATACGTCGTGGTTAATTTCATTCATGCTCATAAGGGAACACTAAAGCTGAATTTGGAGGAAGTCATGAATAACAAAAGAAAAATATTGCAAAGTCAAACATTAGTCAAAATGAAATCATTAGCAAGTTAAGGTGGAATACAATGAACATAAATTGTCTAAATTGGCAATTTACTTTACCATATTTCTGTTAAACTTTGTAAGGGAATCAGCAGAATTTGGGGGAAGTGGAGGATTTAAAACTTGAAACTTCAAGTTTCAACCCCATTTAATTAGGCCTTCCATATCGTTCGAGTAAAGAATCCATATGAGCACAAAGGTATTGAATCTTTTTTTTCCATAGGATCCAAAAAAAGAAAATTTCTCTGTCTTAACCTTCCATCGGGAAAGAAATCAAGGAAATCATTGTTTTTTTTTGATGGGTTAGTACAGTGGTTAGTTGTGGCCCCTAAATACTACTAGCAATTACAAGGTCCAGGGTTCGAACCCTTACCTCCTCCAAGGGAGGGAGCATGAGAACCATCAGGCCACTTGATGGTTCTCAAGGAAATCATTGTTTATTAGTTGCATCTTGCATGGCTTAGATGCACCATCCAAAAATCTATGTGCTTATCTTTACAATTATTTTTATTTATAAAGAGACGTGTATAATGTCATTTTATAAGAAGTTCCCGGGCGCCATGTTAAGGCTTAGTTTGGTATTGCTGCAACTTTTGTAAAAGCACTTTTCTGCTGTGCGTTGCTGTGAGAAAAAAGCAGTTAGACGTTTGGTAAAATATTAATTAAAGTTGAAGCTGATTAAAAAAACAATCAAAGTGTGTTTGGTAAAATTTCAGATTCAACCATAATTGTTGTAGCAAATGTCAAAAAAAACAGTTTATATCTCTAATGGTAGGTTTATTCAATTTTATGGGGTTTAAAAATAATTAATTATTTTACTATATAATATTAATATTCATACTAATTACCACTATTATTATGATTGCTAAAAAATTATTTTACTTAAATACTTATATCTATATATATATATATATACTTCAAACAAAAAATGAAACTAAAATTAAGTAATTATTTAATATTTTTTTATTTATACTGTTAACAAATTAAATGAAATGGTATATAAAATAGTTTCAAAAATTAAAAAAAATTAAAAAAATTAAAGAATAATATTAATATTCATACTAACTACCACTATTATTATGATTGTTAAAAAATTATTTTACTTAAATACTTAAATACTTATATCTATATCTATATCTATATCTATATCTATATCTATTATTTTACTTAGATATAGATATAGATATATATATTTCAAACAAAAAATGAAACTAAAATTAACTAATTATTTAATATTTTTTTATTTATACTGTTAACAAATTAAATGAAATGGTATATAAAATAGTTTGAAAAATTAAAGAAAATTAAAAAAATTAAGGAATGCAATATAAGAAATAGTAAAAAAATTGATTGTATATAAATTTAAGGGTAACTTTTGTCATTTATAAAATAAAGTAGGGATAAAAAAGATAAATCAATCATTAAATTTAGGTGGGGCCACAACTTATGCTTTTGTAGCTTTTAAAAGCTCCTCCTCCCCGGCTTTTAAAAATTGAGGAATTTGGGAAGTGCTTTCAATAAAAAGCACTTTGATTTTTTTTTACCAAACACTAATTTCAAAAAATATTGACATAAATAGCTTTTGAAAGTGCTTTTGAGAAAATAAAAGCATTACCAAACCAAGCCTAAAAGAAGTGTTGCAGACGGAAATTTTTCACAACAAACTTGCTAAAAGAAGCATAAAAACCAACTTAGTAGAAACAATGCCCTCGCGGTATGCGATGTCATAACGCTGATACATATGCAATTCTACTGACGATAGTAAGTACTGCCATCACCTTCTTATTATTGTTTGTGGCGTGGCGTATCAAGTACATATTGTGAATGGCTAAAACGGTTGTACCATAGCATAAACTACTGCATAACAACTTTTTCGGTCGATAAGGTCAAATCTTGCTTTAAGCAGATTTGATGTACATTTTTTATTGCAGCTCAATTTTCAGAGAGTATTCCTAAAGTACGTTCTCTACGGTCATTTTACGGAGGAACATCTTTTTATAGGGGTATTTATATGGTTATTTCATTCAAACAATTTTAGTCCAAATACAATGTCTTCTTCCAGTAGTTGACTGCAAAGTGAGCAGGCATTTTTCGTTAATGTTCTTGAGACCCATGCTGGCATAGTAATTTTGAACGACTAATACATTATGCAGAATCTGTCATAATTAGAAAAGCTTGTATTCATGAGGCATCTTTAGTTTCAATAGCATGAGGTCATGAGCCGAACTTTAGAATCAATCGTTGTTATTGTAGGGGAAGAAATTCTCGTGATATAGTTTTCTGTAATTAGATTGAATGGTGAACTTAACTACATGCTACAACAGTCAAAGGCCATTTTATTGTATCATGTTGATTGGCATGCACTGGAATGGTAATAATGTGATCGTTTTCACCATCACATGTCTACCGAAGAATCCTATTCAGAAATAACTAAATCTTCCATCTTGTCGATGTAAAGAAGGTATGAAAGAAGCAAAAATGGATTAAAAAACCATTAAGCTAAGGTAGCAAAGTGGAACTACAAAGAATATAGTTAAAAGTCGTCACAAATGTGAAAGGTAACAATTAACACGAGTAGTTACTCACATATTGATTATCTTTGTATCATTTTCTTCGTTCTCAATGAAAAACATGTAATCTATTCCTAACTTGAAACAATTATTGCACCGGTATGGTAGTCGATCGGTATCCTCTAATGTTCAAGAAAGTCGACTTATTGCACAACTGTATCATATTCATTATCAATACAAATTTTAAGAAAGTTAATTATAAACCGTAAATAATCAATTAAACCGTAAATATGTGTAAAATAATCAATTGTGTTATACAATAGCGACTTCATTGTAAAAAATTTGCTCGTTCCCTTTTGCGAGCTACAAATTTGAATCGGAAAATTATTCATGGTATTGCAGAAATTCATCATACTCCATTTTTCCTTGAAAACATCGGATTCTATTTTCATTCAACGTATCAAAAACTTATTTAAGGATGTTGCTTTGGTGATACAAAGGAGTAGATTGGAATTAGTGAAAAGAGTTAGGAATCCGTTTAGTTTAAATTATCGAGAATTAGGATTAGTGGTCCGATAATTAGCTATGATAAGGGGTTTATACGGGCAGACCCTAATGTTGGTTATAATGGGAAATGATCTCGGTAAATCCGACCTAGAATTGATCTCGGTAAATCTTTTATCCATCATAGACACCACCTTTTCTTAGAACATTGATAGAAATCATAACTTATTACCTAAGTTGTCTAGGTTTCAATATCTTGTGTTTGAATTTATTTATATGCTATAACTAGGATACGATCCGTGCTGGGACGACATGGGTTCTGGTTTATGCTTTTGTGTGTAGATAATCATAACATAAAGTAATATTTTTAGTTGGAGTCGGAATCTTTTTTTTTACCGATTAGCAAGGCAAATATATTATCCTTAGGAACGAGTGTCCATGTGCTGGGACGGCTTGGGTTCTGGTTTATGCTTTTGTGTGTAGATAATCATAACAAAAAGTAATATTTTTAATTGGGGTCGGAATTTTTTTTTTTACTGGATTAGCAACAGAAAATATATTATCCTTAGGAACGAGTGTACATCGTATTTGGGATCCTATATTTCAAAGTGCAAGCCCAATTACGGTAACTATTATGGGACGACCCCATGTTTTATAGTATAAGCCCAAATTACTGCAACTATTACAGATCTATAGGTACCTTTTAAAAAAAGTATTTACCATCCAAAGTATTAAAATCTGATTTTGCGATTCAATGGGAATGATGTTAGTATATAGAATGATAAGTGGATACCTGAGTTATCTAAAATCCCAGAGGAAGAAACTAATTCTTGGAACCTTGACACCATAACCTAAAATCTGAGAGAGGTTAGAAGTGAGATTCTAAGGTTTATGAAAGTGAGTCATGGGAGTTGAGCACAAGCAGTCTTTGTCTAAACCACGCACAATGGCCGTTCAAATGCTTTTTTGATCCATGGAAGAGATTTAGGGCTTGTCTTAAGGGAGGAAAGCAGATGAAGAGATCATAGAATTCTAGGTTTTGAAGAAGAATTGCTCGAGAGGTTATGAGAAAGATCTTGTCCTTTTAGCTTGGAGAAATAGAGGACGTATTTATAGCCGATTCTCTAATCTCAAGTCGGTGAAGATAGAGATTACTCGCGTGCCCGTTCAGAGCAATTCTCCGTTTCTTCGAGGAATAGATAGACTAGGTTAAGTTTATCTCATTATTCCACCGCCTTTACTCTCTTCTACGGTGAGAAATAGGTTGGCTGGCCGGGTATTTCTCACACGTGTAAATGAGCCGCCGGAGACAAAACCCCAATTGATATCCCCCCATTTATGTGAAGATGAGTCATCCTTTGTGATGATGTGTTGAGAGATAAATATTCTCTTTAGCCGATTTGGCCAAGATATAGAGACATCCTCTGATTTGTGAGAATGACTAGGATGAGTCACGTGAAAAGCCATGGAATGCCTCAGGAATCGTGTGTAGAGTGTGAGAGGAGCTGAGGCTGATCTCCCTCTCTCCATGGCCGGGTCACACATGTCATGTGGAGACCTTATTATTGCTTGTGGGTCCTTTTTTTTAGCATGCGGAGCTCAAGAGAGCTTATCCACGTTTTTGGATAGACATGTATAGTTCAGGTTCAATTTACTAGCCGTGAGTGTGTTTCAGAGCCTGAGAAATAGGCTTGAGCCTTAGGTAAGGTGTGTGCCCACCATTGGAATCTCTCCGAGATTTTGCGGAGATGTGCTAGGAATCAATTGCATCCATCGATGCGCCGACAAGACCGGTGTATCTCGAAAGGATGTTCTAGGAGTCTGTCGAAAGGGCCCAGAGGCAGAATAACCAGTGTATCTCGCGAGGATGTTCTAGGAATTATTCGGAAACCTCAGTAAGTCGAGTCATAGCCTAGAGTAGACATGACCGGTGTATCTCGCGATGATGTACTAGGAATCACTCCTTGATCTCAAATTGGATGAGTCGTGCTTAAATGAGACATGCATATCTCCGCTTTGGGTCATAAGTCCGTCGGGGACATTTTTTTACGCATCTACTGAGCCTACATGACCAGCGGTATCTCGTCGAGGATGTATACTAGGAATCATGGCATCACGATCATGCGTCTCGCGAAGACATCTTTGGAATTTGTTGGGGTTTGTTAAATACAAACTATATTGTTGAAATTGGACTTTAGGTAACAATTTTGCAGCAGAAAACAGTGATCTAATGCTGTCAAAACCGTGGCTAAAAGCCTATTTCGGGATTAAAATGTCTACAAGGTTTATTTGGATTAGGAAACTTGTATGACGGTTTGTAGGAGTGTTTTCAAGTTTAGGGTTTCCTAATTAAGGTGTGAGTCTATTTTTAGGAGTTCTAAGACTTGGGGAGCAAGGATTTGTCTACTATATAAGATGGCTTATATTGTGAGTAGAATCCATTCTCTTGGTTAATTCTCTTGTAGAATCCTCTCTCAACAACAAGAGTGTTTTGGTCACAACCGTTGTGTCCTACAATGGTTGGTGATGGGGAAAAATCTATGTGAGAAGAGAGACTTGTAGTGAGAACGGGTATGGGAGAAATCTAGGGTTCGTATGGGAGAAGCTAGAATTCAAGATGTTCTCCGTGTTCTTGTATAAATTCGAAGCAACCATGGCGGTGGAGGTTTATGGAAGAAGAAGAATAAAAGAAAGAGTAAACTCTTCGTAATATGTCTTGTTGTTTCTAACATTTAGCGTAGTGGGTTACATAACTAGTTGATTATATGAAGTGTGTCGATGTAATAACTTGTTATGATAATAAAGATTCTCGGGGTGGTTTTGTCCGTAGATGTAGCCTACAAAGGTGAACCACGTAATCTTTGTGTCATGTGTGATTGTCTATTATTATATTGATTATATATTTGTGCTAGTATTATCCAATCATGCTAATCTAAAGATGTAAGTGGAGGATTCGAGCTAAGTTATCTAAAGTAGGATGTCTCATGGAATTTACTTCTATGGAAACATGCCGGTTCGAGATTAACGTAACCTCAATTTCCCGACAGAATTATGGTTGTTCTGGTTCATAAGTCTGCCGGGAACGTTTAACGCTATACAGAACCTACGTGACCAGCAGTATCTCGCGGGGATGTATGCTAGGAATCACGACATCCCAACCAGTAGTGTCTCACAGGGACGTATACTAGAAATCATGGCTAAGGGTGCCTTGAGGTCCAAGGGCTTAATCTCTCCGGTGAGAGTTGAATTTTGTATGTTGTCTTTAAATGACACTTTTGACCATTATCCATATTTCACCATCTACATTAAGTCCCCTACTCAGAGTAGAACCTTGATTATTCTATGATGGGTATATAGATGGTTACGAATCGTTCAGAACAATTTACAGATTCACTCGCGGAGTCCCCGAATTGATGCTTAGTCTTTGCTTGCTCTGATTCTGGACTTCGAATCAACTCTGGACTTGGGAGATTTCTTGTATTTTATGTTAGGAGACATTACTAGCGTGACAATTGAGCCTTGGTTAAGTATAATATCCGTTTTGAGAGACTATACTTGCAAATTAGGGTTTCTTTGATCAAAACCCTAACTTCTTCCTTTTGTGCTACTCGACCTTGGAATAGACCACGGACTTGGAATCCTTTAGGATTTCGCATTGGGAAGCGTCATCGGAATGGGAATAGAGTCTTGTAAATATGAAATTTCCATCTTTGGTCGAATGGGATTTGCAAATTAGGGTTTACTTGGACAAAACTCTAATTTTCTCTCTTTGTGCATCCTTGAGCGCTTAGGAGTTTGTGCAAGTGAGTATTTGGAGAAGAGGATTTGAGCGGCATTCGACTTTTCGTGAAGTTGGAAAAATCCTATGAGAATAAATTGGCACTTACTTTTGAAGTCAAAGAATCCTATTCCTTGTAAATTCTAAATTCGGGCTTATATTGCACCTAAATCCTAACTTCTCTTCTTGTCGCGTCGACTCCTTCGGACACTCGGAGATGCTTGAAAAGGCTTGGTAGGCGTGCATATATCTTTTCGGCTTGTATGACGAGAACTCGTTCAATCCCTTATACTAATCGGACATTCCTTTTCAGGAAAATGTCTATCTTTAAAACCAAGGGTATTTTCGTCAAAACCAATATGAGCCGATTTGTTTCTGACATGAAAGACTTCGTGAGATTCCTTAGGCATGGTCACGGCTTGAGAGAGGGAGAGAGGCGCGTGTCTGGTTTTGGTTTTGAAAATTATGAACTCAAACTTCCCCGTTTGAGCTAAATTCCCCTTTATTTTCTCTGATTTCGATTTTAAGTTCGTTTCAATCCCGTTCTTCTTAGAACATTTATAGAATTCAATACTCACGTGTATGAGGCTTTTGGAATATTAGATGATAGCTTGGTCAGGTCTCTGGGTTTGTATCATGGACTTCTTCCTTGAAAATACTCAAAATTGCGAAATAAGGGTATATTGGTCAAAATCTCTTATGAGCTCGTTTTTGTTGAAGAGTAATGACATAAAAGGGATTGAAAGAAGTGTATAGGACCGTCCAAGAGAATGGGAGAGACTTGGTCCCTTCTCTTCTAGAATAAATCCCTTTTCACCAAATTCTTGAAATTAGGGCTATTTTCGTCAAAACCCTAATTCTCTTTGACTTTGATCCCTCCGAAAAAATTAGAGAGAATAAGTGACGTCCCACTGGCCTAGGATAACATCTTCACGCATGAAAAGGGCTCCTTGGTTTCCTTATTTGAGCCAAATTAGGACTATTTTCCTCAAAACCCTAATTCTCTCCGACTTTGATCCCTCTGAAAAAAATTCCGAGAGAATAAGTGACGACGTCCTACTGGAGTAGGAGAGAATTTTTATGCATGGGAAGATCTTGGCCATGGATTGGAGGGATTTTAGAAGAAAGAAAAATCCTCAATTTCCTTATTTGATCTAAATTCCTCTTAATTTCCTCTTTTCGCTGCCTAATATTCTGGGATTGAAATATCACTCTATATACAGTAACCCTAATAAGAAGGCTATTTATGAATACCCTAAATTTCATTTGCTGCCGCATCTCTACAACTTTACTAGATTCAAGAACATAATGGATACAAATAATGTTCTTGAACAGAACTGTTTCAAATCCAAGTGATGCGAGTTGTTGATCTTCTTAGAAGTTTAGAGAAGCAACACTGGCCCAGAATGCTACTGGCATGATACCATCATTCTCAACCAAACTGAATCTGATACTAAAGAAAAATAAGAAGGAGAATGGGATTTTTGCTTGATGAGAAAAATTATTATTGAAGGGAAACTAAGTTATGGTGCTGTGGAGACAAAATATCCAATTTACATGGACATTTATTCCTCCAGAAGAGGTCAAAATAATTGAAGTTGATACCAACTATTGCATATACATCATTGTGTTAGAGCACTGCTCGGTCGAACTCGCAAGCGTTGCTATCTCAAGCTTGTTGTCAAGTTTAGATAAGCAACACTGAAACTGAATACTACTGTTGATGATACCATCATTCTCAACCAAACTGAATCTGATACTGAAGAAAAGGGAGAAGGAGAATGAGATTTTTGCTTGATAGGAAAAATTATTATTGAAGGGAAACTAAGTTATGGTGTTGTGGAGAAAAATATCCAATTTACATGGACATTTATTCATCCAGAAGAAGTCAAAATAATTGAAGTTGATACCAATGTGATGATTTTTAAGTTGAAGAACAAGGATGTTGTCGACAAAGTCATTGATGAAGGTCCATGGAATATTGATGTCTACCTGTGTATTCTGTTTGATCACTTTCAAGGATTAATTTAGTAGAACCTCTCTATATTAATACTCTTGGGCATTCACAAAATTATTAATATAGGGAGGTTATTAATATAGAGAGGTACCCATAAAAAATATAAAAATTTAAGTTCAATGTATGTGCAATGTATTTGTAGTTGTATTTAGATGATGTATATACATTTTTATAGTTCTAATATACAAGTGCGTGTATATATCTTAGAATTTGTAGTTCCAAAAGGCTTCAAACATGCTCGACAATTTGGAAATATTTTGGCTTCAACAAGAAGGTGTTTATGTTGATGAGATATTACACATCCACAAAGTTAAAAGATGTTGTAGTAGTCAAAAAAACTACTTCTTTTTGTCAAACAACTATAGATAAGTATTTTGTGTAATCATAAATTTAATATAACTAGATATATATTTTTAATATAGTATTGATTATTATTATTTGGAGGTAAATTCTTTAAGGCGGAACTGGAAAAAATGATTAATATTAAACTGGAGAGGTTATTACTATTTCTCACTGGCCCAAGTTGGGACCATAAATTTTTATTAATATGTAGAGGTTATTAATATATGGAGTATCAATATATGGGGGTTCTCTTTGTATATCGGAACTTGGATTGGACACAACAAATGTATTGGATCCAATTGAAGTATCTTCAACCAGAATATATGACTGTGAAAGTTGTGGAAGAAATGGGAAAATTCTTGGGAGAAGTACTTGAAATTGAACCCCAAAATACTATACCAAGCTAATGGACCCAGTAAAAGTCTGTGTGAAGATTGAATTAACTACACCATAAGAAGGGGATTCCTAGCAATCACGGCAGCTGGAACAACAAAATGGGTTCGATTTTTTTATGAGAGACAAGCTAGCAAGGTGTAAGGAATGTTTTATCATAAATCAATGTAAAGGGAGATTTTGTGGCAGCAACTGAATATGTAAAAGCTCTGCATGAGAAGCCACTCCCCTTTGGAGGAATAGGAAAATTGAAGAAGATCCCAACATCCAGAAACACCAAAGATTTAACCCCAAAGCCAATGACAAGAAAGATTGTCAAAGCAATGCCTTTTGTTCCTCAAAGATGGAATTCCGATTAAAGTTCAAGCGATTCTTGAGAATGAAGAGTGCAAAAAGACTAGGAAAGAGGCAGAGATTCATTGAGGAAGGTCAAAAAGGAGAAAACTCTGACAATGGGGCCACATCAGAGAATCAGATAACAAAAAGAATCACACACAAGGACAAACAATCTGGAAACAAAACTGGGGAGAATGAGGTAATTTTTAAACTTAAAATTTTTTTAATTGTCAATTCAAGTTTTATTTGCTCTAATTTTAGCACTCTCTATTTGAATTATTTTACAAGCATTTAATTGAAAATGAAGATTATGTCCTGGAATGTATGTGGTTTTGGAAACGGTGATACTAGAAAACACCTCAAAGATCTTATAAGGGGTAACAACCCAGACATCATTTTTCTCATAGAAACAAAAAATACTACTAGGAAAATGAAACAAGTACATCCAGATTGAATTACCCAAATATGTATTTTCATGAACCAATTGGTGCATCAGGAGGTTTGTGTCTTCTTTGGAAAGATGGTATTAACCTTCAAATCCTGGATATCAAACTAAATATCATACAGGGCACTGTGGAAATGGACGCCATAATAAAGAATACTCTGGTGTCTTTCATATATGGTGCTCTAGATAGTCAAATAAGAAAAGATCAGTGAAACTATATGAATGATTTAGCATCACAATTGTAATTGACATGGCTTGTTACAGGTGATATGAACTTTGTCCTATCCCAGGATGAAAAGGATGGAGGTGACACAATTCCTCAATCAGTCCTTGATAGAAATAATGATTTGCTAGTAAACACTGGTCTCCATAGCCTAGGTTATATAGGAAATCCTTTTACATGGAAAAATAGAAGAAAATGGCATGCTCTAATTCTTGTAAGACTTGATAGGTTCCTTGCTAATGATACATGGCTGAATAATTATCCTTCTTGTGTTATTTATCATCTTATTCCCTTAGCTAGTGCTCATTGCCCAATATTTTTAGCTACCTCAAAAATCCAGAATGACACCTACAAACCATTAAGACTCGATAAGGCTTGGTTTAGGGACAACTCTTGTGAAAATATTATTGAAAAAGTCTGGAAGGTCAAAGAAAATGGTTCTCATGCTTATAGAGTTACTTGATCATTGTTTTCTACAAAACAAGAACTTAAAAAATGGAACTACGTAACTTTTGGAAACATAAACACTCAAATAAATAAAATAAAATCTCAGCTAGAAGTGTTATATAGGAGGAACAACAATGAGGACATAGCCCAGATTGAGGAACTTAAGTGTAAACTGAATCAGTGGTATGACATAAAAGAAGATTTCTGGAAACAAAGAAACAAATAGCATGACCTTAGAGATGGTCAAAGGAACACAACTTATTATCACAAAAAAGTAAATTTTAGGAGGAAAAAAACCAACATAGACTCTTTGCAGGAGAGGGGTTTGGCTTACTGATAGAACATACATTGCTAATATTCTTAAAGATCATTTTTATAATATGAGTAGGTCTACTTTCCCACCTAATGTTGATGGGTATTTCTCTAATGTCATACCTTGTATTACTGATGTTGATAATTCCATGTTAATGGTTATTCACACCCATGATGATAGCAGAAATCTAGTGTTTAGCATGCATGCTTGGACAATCCATGGCCCTGATGGCTTTCCCCCAGGATTTTATCAAAACATGTGGCCAGCTGTTGGAAATGATATTGTTAGTATGGTGCAAGCATTCTTTCATTCAAAGTATCTGTTGAAACAACTAAATCATTACTTTACTACTCTAATTCCTAAAAAGAATTGCCCTGTCTTACCTGTTGATTTCAGACCAATTAGTTTATGCAATGTGAGTTACAAAATTATCTCAAAACTTTTAGTAACTAGGATGAAACCTTTGCTGAATAAATTTATATCTCCTTTTCAATCAGCTTTTGTTCCTGGTAGAATGATTCAAGATAACATTGTAATGGCTCATGAACTGATTGATACTGACGTAGCGGAAGCGTATGATTTGGATCAAAGACCCGATAGAAGATAAAAACTAGTGTGAAATCAGTAGATTCACAAAAGTGATAAGAAAATAAAGATAAAAATAAAAGATAAGTTTGATATTAATCAAATAATAATATTGGTTGTCGTATTGTATATCTCTACTATGTCTTCTTATATAGGCTTCAAGAATTCTAAATATAATTAGGACTAGAAAAGGAAATCAAACCAAACTAGGAAACACACTAAAACTAGGAAAGGAAATCCTAAATAAAGAAATATGATAGGAAGTTCTAAGAATAACTATAATAGGAAATAGATAACTTGTGAGTAGGATGTCCTACATCAGGCCCCCCTTCTTGAAAAGAACTCGACCACGAGTTCAATAGAGAAAGTCAAACGCTCTTGCCAGGATCGTAGGGTCGAAAACGCCTACGAAGATCACCATTAATCAGATAGCTTGAGTTCGGCAGCAAAAGACAGCCAAGATCGCCGTCAGGATCATATGGTTGAAAACAATGACAAAGAAGATCATCACCTATTAAATACTTCGCATCACCTGCTTCAATAAACTTCTTTGGTTGCAACAAAAAATCTTCAAGTGCCATTTTCCTCATAACTTGTTGCAACGAAGTTGTATCATGGACAAAATGCAATGATATACTCGTTCTTTCACTGTCCAACTCCCGAAGGGAAAATCTCTTATCTTTGCCTTCCTCAGACTCCTTATAGAAAAATTGATCCACCACCGCATTCCACATGTGTCCATTTCGAGGCTTTGGCATCGGAAGTCCGGATTGTTCTCCATCTGGAACTAAGAAAATAAACCCAACTCCTCCTTGAGTCGTATTGGTGTAAGATAATGCACTGTACAATTACCCTTATATAAACATCCGTTGGTTACTGCAAAGCTTTGGATCAACCTACTGGTATCTCACGGACTTGATAATAAAGATGGATTTAGGAAGACTCATGCAAACTCTCGCATACCATATTGACATAAGATGAGACTTTTAATCCTATCCAGATAAAATATGAGTCAGTATACCTATCGAGAACTGTATTTGTGGAACTTTCACTCTTTTCGACATCTCTCAAAAATCTTCGGAAGAAGACAACCAATCCTAGAGTTTCTCTCTTGCTCTTATCACTCTTTCTTTCTAACGATTCAACGACTTTGTTTGTGTCCTCTAATCCGAGACCAGGGTACTTCTTTAGTTGCATAGTCTCATTGTGACCTTATACACAAAGTCCTTGCGAAACTATAACTCGGGACCAGCTACCGGTTCTGCAAGGCTTCCCGAGTGATTAACAAACGTTGGTAAGACAACGATATCTTTTTTTAGGAGCTATAATATGGTAACACCTTTTTGATGTAATTTCTTTTCTTACTCTATCCATTCTACGAGTTCTGCAATCTTTCCAAACTGCGGAAATTTGATTGTTGTCATCACCGAGGTTATACGCAATCAAAATTTTTCTTGCGAATTCCATTTTCTATAAGCAATTAGAAGCTTCACTTTTAATCTGAACCCCATAAACTTTTGATTCTTCATGACATCGCGACTAAAATCCCGGAACTCTTCCCGACGCAAAACAAGGCATCACAATTGACCTCGCATTAATTGTTCCACCCGGGTCAAATGAAAAACAACGTCTTGACTAAACCTTGAGTTTTCAAATCAGCATTCAGAAGAAACAAGACACAAAGAACCCCAAGAATAGGACTTAGCGCAGAATATCCAGTTAAGTTCAATGTCAATTGCGATTCCGTAACATCATTTCCAATAGTAACTCCAACTTGATGCATTACGAGTATGTACGATTTTGAGTTGTCAAGAGCAACGGGTAGATAGTAGTATGTCATCAAGGAGTCGTTGAGAATAGTAATCTCAAGGCAGTTGAACTGTTTCGTTTCACTATCGGATAGCTCTTAAGAGCATTACCTTGATTGATCGGAAGTTAATCCTTGAGTCGGTAACACGCGGTTCAGTGAAGGATTTCTGCATTTGATTAGCGAACATATCCTGGGCGTGTCTTCCTACTAGTAGATGATCACTAATATAGGAATCAAATATCATTACAGTTCCCAGTCCATATGGACCACCATACTGAACAATAACGTCATATGGGTACTCTATGAAAACAATAGCTCTAGCTGTCATTGTAAACTTCTCCAGTGTTTTTCCAGGGTTTATAAAATACATACCGTCACCTCCTCCTTTGAATCTCTCCATCTGGAAAGCAACATTTCTTTGTGTGCATTTGCTGCAGTTAACTGATGCTTGTATCTTCTTCCTTTTGAGAAAAGATTTACTGTCGTAATTGTTGTGGGCGGGCAAGGAGTAGAGTGAGCGATAGTATCTCCTTTTAGTTTTCTTCTCCTTGGGGATCCATACATCAAAAACACAAACCAAGGAGGTTTCTGGGAATCTCATAATATTGGATGAGAACACCATGAGAATTTGAAAGCTTCTTCACTTTCGTAGTGAATTTTATGCACCGTTGATGAAGCTTCATAGTTAGCAGCCCCATTCAAACGCGCACCTAAATTTGTGATCGAGCGCAAGTATCCGGTAGAGGGTTTAACTTGTTTAAGCTTGTTCACTTTAACCGACAAATGTTGGATTTTGTTGAGGCGGACAATTAAAACATCCGAGAAGCATGAATGAGAAGGAACATACTTCTTCAGAAAACCAAAATCCCTTGTCGGAGGAGCACGATTAGTGAAGTTGTTATCATCTGCAGTTTTAAACCCTTTCTTAGCTTTCTTCCTCCTAATCAAGTTGTTAACATCTGGATCTTTCCTTCTAATTAATTTTCTCGTATTATCGATGCACAAACATTCAACATCATCACTTAAATCTTTTGGCAGTAAAGCGGAGATCTCACATACCCTTGCCAAAATATCATGGGTGACCCATGGAGAGCCATGATAACTAGATTTCTTAACGAAATATCTCAATACCTCTATACTGGCAGGAAAATTCCTTCGTATCAGATCATCATCTTCTCTTCCGTGCAATTCCAAGCCCTCAACCATTAGGTGTTCCTGCAATTTTCTGCATATAGTAACAGGTTGATCTCTCAAAGTAAGTGTGCCTGACTCTTTCATAGCCATGACAACCTGTGAAATCATCTTGGAGATAGACTTCGGTTTTGGAATCAGTTCAAGTGATTCATAAGGTGTATACCCGCCATCTTTCAAAGAAATATTTCCCGAACCTAGTAAGTATTGCGAGCGCCCATCCCAGCGAACAATGTACTTTGATTGCTCTTCTAACTTCAATTGTTTATTCCATACAATAGGAATATTCAATAGCTTAACATGACAATTGATGTCATGGAAGCCTGACTTTGGCATAACAAAATCGATGGGAGTACGAGAAACATCAACAATCTGAAAATACTGAGGTGGATTCTTGATGATGTTATCGAGTATTTCATGAGCATGCACATTCTTAAGAACAAGGGTAACTATGTCGGAAACAGGCGAAAAAGTGGATTGTGGATGATTAACCTCAGCAACAGTAGAACTCTCTTCGCCACCCTTATTTTCTTCTTCTTCTTCTGCTAAGGTAGGTGCTTGTGAAGTTGACGATGCTATAACGGCTTCAACATATGGATGATCATTAACAATCTTTTCTAATATCTCATCGAATCCTTTCCATAAATTTGACCTTTCTTTTTCAATCCTACGTTGTAATGGTGTTGGTTCATGTAATCCCATTAAACGATGCAATCTGTTGCCTTGACGAAACTCAAAACTATGCATACTTTCATTATAAACAGCACCTAAACTCGAAAGCCAGGGTTTGCCAAATAATACATGAAAATTATCTCTAACAGATATTTCACAATAAGCAAAACTGCGATACTTACCTTTGTTGAAGCTAAATTCAATAAGACCGCCAAATAAATCCCATTCACCGCAATTCCTTTTCTCGAAGTATTTTGCTGCTCCAATAGATATGTAGTTTTTCGGACTCGATGGATCAAGAATAAAGTCAGTGATCATTCCATCTACTCTGAAAGTAGTACAAATTCCTTTTCCATAACTAAGAACTTGAAAATTAAGGCACTCAATAGAGGCTCTTAACCGTGGATAGAAACAAAGCCAAGAAACTCAAAAATAGAGAATCTCAACCGTGGCTGTGATGCCACTTGACGTAGCGGAAGCGTATGATTTGGATCAAAGACCCAATAGAAGATAAAAACTAGTGTGAAATCAATAGATTCACAAAAGTGATAAGAAAATAAAGATAAAAATAAAAGATAAGTTTGATATTAATCAAATAATAATATTGGTTGTCGTATTGTATATCTCTACTATGTCTTCTTATATAGGCTTCAAGAATTCTAAATATAATTAGGACTAGAAAAGGAAATCAAACCAAACTAGGAAACACACTAAAACTAGGAAAGGAAATCCTAAATAAAGAAATATGATAGGAAGTTCTAAGAATAACTATAATAGGAAATAGAGAACTTGTGAGTAGGATGTCCTACATCAGATACCATGAAAAAAAACAAAAAGCATGAAGGGTTGGATGGCTATTAAATTAGATATGAGTAAAGCTTTTGATAAAATAGAGTGGAATTTTGTTATTGCAAGCATGAAGAGTTTAGGTTTCTGTGATGATTGGTGTAGCCTCATTGAGCAATGTATCTCTACTATGTCAACTTCAATTCTGTTAAATGGTTCACCTTATCTATAACCCCCAGAGAGGTTTAAGACAAGGTGATCTCTTATCACCTTATCTATTCATCTTGTGCATGGAATCTCTGTCTAGAGATCTTTTTACTGCTGAACAAAAAAATGATATTCATAGTTGTACTGTTACAAAACTCTGCCCCCTGTGAGTCATCTCCTTTTTGCAGATGATTACTTATTATTTTCTAGAGCCTCTCCAGATGAATCTAGGAATATAACATCTATCATTGATCAGTTTAGTAAATACTCAGGTGAATCTGTAAATTTTGAGAAGTCTGGATTAGCTTTTATCCCTAAGGTTCCAAGTAACATCAAAACTGAAATATCCAATACTTTGAATATCAAGAGATTGGCTTTGCAGGATAAGTACCTTGGTGTTCCTCTCCTTCTTCAAAAAAATAAAGGAGAATCCTTTGCTGGATAAATTCAATGATAGAATTTCTCCATGGCAGTCTAAGTACATTGCTCAACCGGGTAAGACAACTCTAACTCAACTGCTTTTGGGTTCTTTAGCTAGTCATCATATGGGCCGTCTTCCTATGCCAAAAAATATAACCGATAAAATGGATGTTGCTCAAAGGAGATTCGTGGAACAAGAAACAAGGAGAAAATGGTATCTTTACAAAAAATTGGGACCACGTAGTTCTACCAAAGTACCTAGGTGGCCTGAATATTAGACAGTCTGATATTCTCAATCAAGCTCTCTTAACCAAGTTAGCTTGGAGAATGCTTGAAGATCCTGATGACCCTTGGGAAATTCTTCTTAGACATAAGTATGTTCATGGTCCTAATCCTCTTAATTGTGATCTTTCTAGATAGGGCTCTTGGATTTGGAATCTGTGATGGCATTGCAATCATTAGAAAGTTTTGTTGTTGGCAAATAGGTAATGGGAAGGATATATCCATCTGGAAAGACAACTGGATTCCTATCATGGATAGGTTAGATTTTGGTCCATAACTATTAGTAAAGTGTCAAACTTAATTGATGATAACACTAAAACCTGGAAGTCTGACACTCTTACTACTCTTCTTGATAGAGACACTGTTAAAGCCGTTCATGATATTAGACTTCCTATACATGGTAGAGACACTATTAGATGGAAGCCGGCTAGCAATGGTATTTTCTCTACTAAAACTGCCTATATAGCTATTTTAGATTCTTCCAAAACCAAACCAGCTAATAGTGATATGATAGATTGGAAAGCTGTGTGGAAGACTAATCTTCCACTTAAGGTCCATCATTTCATATGGAAATTCCTTCAAAAGTGTTTACCAACAAGGGATAAGATATCTAGATACTTTAATCACTCTATTGATGAATGTCCTCTTTGCAGAACTCAACCTGAGTCTCAACAACATTTGTTTGGTGAGTGTAATGTCTTTATAACTATTCTCAATAATATTGACACATTGTGTTCAGTCGATTCAAGGAAAAGACATACATGATTGGATGAAAACTTGGTTTAATAAAGATTACCATAATAGACCTGCTAATGTAGCTCAACTTCACTATATATGTTTTACAATGTGGCATACTTGGAAAATTAGGTGCAATGTGGTTTTTGAACAGGTGCAGGTAAAATTTGAAGACATTGTCTTAACGATTAAATCCCATATAGCAGACTGGCTCAGAGTACAAGGAGTTTAACTTCCTAACAGTAACGGAAGAGTCTTGAACTCTCAACTGAAGAAATGGAAAAAGCCATTCCCAAACACTGTGAAAGTGAATTTTGATGCAGCTTGGTGTAAAATATAATCAACTTGCAGGAATTAGACTAATCTCTCGTGATTCTGCAGGTTCAGGCAATGGAGCTAGGGGATACTGCACAAGGGCTCTAGAACCAGAACAAGCAGAAGCTTTGGCAGCTCTTGAAGCAATACAATGTGCAAAGAAAAAGAATATCTCCCACCTTCATTTGGGGGGCGACAGTCAAAGAGTGGTGAAAGCCATAAATGGAAGAGCAGGAGCAGTCAACTGGACTAATGCAAACATTATTGAAGATGCAATAATTTTACTTAATAGTTTTAGCTCATGGACTTGTAGTTTTGTTCATCGAGATGGAAATAATGTCACAGATGTTATTGCGAAAAAAGCTTTAGCTTTTACAAACATTCAGGAATGGCAGCATGATATGCATGCTTGGTTAAATAATGCCTTGGCTGAAGATGACAATGTTATTGAAACCTAATGGTTTGATATCCAATAAACTTATTTTTCAGATTAAAAAAAAAAGAATAACAACCCCTAATCAGGAAAAAGAAATTACATTTCTTAGCAAGAACGCCAAACCTAGACAAATGGTTATGTAGCATCTTCATTAAATCAACCGAATCATCCCCAAATCACCAAGTGTCGATAGACTAGTGGTCCCTAGACTACATCCAAACTAGTGGTCACTAAACTACATCCAAACTCCTTAAATTTGAGTGGATTTATTGAATTATAGGTTTCGAACCCCCCCCCTGGTGGGAGGGAGCATGCCAACCACCAGACCACTTGGTGATTGGCAATAGTAATAATACTTACGAAGGTGGATATATAATCCCCACCAAGTCTAATGTTCCAAAATCTCCTTATGATATGATATGACTTCGAAACTTACTGATGACAAAATAAAATGGTCCAAACTACGCACCCATTAATTAGCAATTAGCTACTGCTAGCAAATTCAAACCTGAAATTTTACCTTAACTTTGTTTTTGACCGGCAATTGATTTTCAATTGAAACTAAATCAAGCTGTTTGTGAGGGAAAAATAGCCAAACGTCATGTGTCAACATGTCAGGAGGTGATCTCATGATAAGATAGTAAGGAAGATGCACCGAATCATGCTTCAAAAGGTGATTGCATCTAAACCGAGAGAACTGCTACAATAGCCGCATGAAGGACGCGTGTAAAGATTAGTCAAATCACTCAGATGATCAAGTCTAACAAAGCATTTAATGAAGGATTAGAAGAGGTGTGATATAGCTGTGGATGAAAGTATATCGTGTCAGAAGCTCGGATGAAGGATGATTAAACAATACGATTCGAAGAAGGAGTAGTACGATACCCTCTAAGGGGGAGCAACACGATGAATAAACAAGACGAGATAACTCTGGAGAGGAGAGTCGAACGATGCACCTCAAAGGAGAATAATGGAGAGCCCGTCCCGAGTAATGAAAATATGTACGATAGCGTCACTCACCCGGTACGGGTTACACCTTCACGAGTCCAATGCTGTCTATAAATACCATCCATTGAAGGAGGTGGACATGTAATCTTAGATGGTCTTTCTACAAAAATTCTAGAGAGATTAGAGAAGGAAAGAGTTAGAAGTTTAAGTGAGATTTGTAATTCATTCAAGGGTAAGACCTTGATAATAAAGATATAATTTGTTTTCGGTGGACGTAGGTCTACAAGGCCGAACCACGTTATATACTTGTGTTCATCTTTACTTTCATGTTATTTACATCTTGTTTATCTTTGAATCTTGAATGTTAGTAGCTTTATAGTCGTTAGTTTTACTTGGGTGTAGTCATCATTAGTTTTACTTTGGTGTAGTCATCGAAAGATGCTTTAACACGTTTTCATGACACCTTCACGAAATATGCAAGCGCTTGATCAAATAATGAAGATCCTGGTTGAAGTCTATAAATACGCTCAACCACCTGTTGAATAATGTTTTTCTCTCGGAATTTCTAACCAGCCAACCACAATTACACAAGCACAACTCTCTGCTCCTCCTTTACGTTTGTGATGTTTGTGGTCTATCTCTTAACTGTTAGAGCACTGCTCGGTCGAACTCGCATGCGTTTCTATCTCAAGCATGTTTGTCAATATTAGTGATCAAAACTATAAGTCTTGATTTCTAGTCTACTATAGCTAAGTCTCGGACTAGGATAGAAAGTGTAGTTGATCTCAAGAACTCCATGGAGATCATCATACAAGACGAAGAACTACTCAAGGAACTGGTGGAACTTCATCGACTAAAAGGTATGTGAAGACTTTAACTTATCTATCACTCAAAAGTCTATCTACTCTATCTCCTATCTTGAGACAAAAGTCGTTTTGCTATATAGACTTTGATTATACACATTTGCTATTTCGAGCCGAGTTTATCTCGCTTATCTATTTCTTGAAATATTTGTTGGTAAGCGTTCGCTTTGTCCAAGTTCATATTTACTAGTGACGAAAGTCATATTATGTTTCAATTACTTGAAAATGGCTTTGACGAAAAATAGTTTGTGAATAACAACTATATAACGTCCTCTAAGAATGTTTCAATGATTGAAATGAGAGTTTAGATTATATAACCATTGTTGGATATAAGCATTGTGAGGTAACTCATATATGTATAAGTCCTTATTCCTTGAACCAAAGTATGCGTACTTTGCTGCTCAGGAAAACCGGAAATAAAGTCCGTGTATTGTCGGAGGTTCTCATCCCGAGAATTTCTGCTCGAGTTTGTGAACTGAAAAAAAAAATATTCCGGGTACTTAAGGCCGCGTACTTAAGTTGGTTATTTTCTAAAAACAATTATTCGTGAACTTAAACTTATATAAACTAAGGAATGCAAGTTTGCAAACCGTGCCTATAAAGTTCATGAACCGATTCGAGTGAATCAAATCGTTTTTGCTTCGATTGTGTCTTGTATACTTCTATAAGATCTAAGCAATTGAACAACTCTCTAACTAGTTCATTTGAGTCATTTGAACTAGTTATGGTAAAGAAGAATATGGTTGATATGAAAGTGCTCATATGGCTAACCATTTGGTTAACTCTTGTTGAACCAACTAGATGTACATATTTGGGTACGGGTTACACAAACCTAAAAACGTGCATTTTATTTGTGTGTAACAAGCTAAGTTTTATCTAACGGTTGAAAGATATTAGCTTGAATCTAATCGGAGTTTTCATCTAACGTTGAATATTGAATGCTTTGTTACTAAGATAACATTGATTGCAAACCCTGATTTGAAAGACAATATAAGGGAGAACTCTAGCAATTGGGAAACCTAATCCCCAAACCTCATGTGTGATACTAGTTGTATTAGCTAGAGTCGATTCTCCTTTAACCTTAGGTTTCTACCGAGACCCTGTAGCTTAACGATTTAAAGACTTCGTTGGGATTGTGAAGCCAGACCGATACTACTTTCTTGTAGTTATGTGATCTGATCTTGCTATTTCTATCGTACTAAGTATAATCGTAAAGATTTGCTTGAGATTGATATCTCTACGATAGGCCAGATATAAAAGAAATCACAAACATCTTCGTCTCATCGTTTGTGATTCCGCAATATCTTCTTTAATAGTCGATTAAGATTATCAGGAGGTGATTGATAATATTGAGTTGTTCTTCGGGAATATAAGTCTGGTTTTATAAATTGGTTCGTGTTCACCTTGATTTATCAAAAGACGGAACAAAACTCGTAGGTATTTCTGTGGGAGACTGATTTATCTATTATCGTAGACTTTCTCGTGTGATACTGATTTGTTTATTAAAGTCTTCGACTTTGGGTCGTGAGACTCTTAGGCGGGGTGAGATCAGCTAAGGGAATCAAATGCGTAGTATCCTGCTGGGATTAGAGACGTAAGGAGCGCAACTGTACCTTGGATCAGTGTGACATTGGTTCTTAGCTCGTATCTCCTTGTGGGATTTTTAAAATCCAATATATAAATCCTTCTCTCTGGATTAAGGTCACTCTTGTTGTTCTTTCGGGAATGACATTTTATGGGGGAGAGTTCTTAATTGAACTTGTGCTTAATTGCTATATCTTTGAGGGGAGAAGCGGTTGTGGAACATGTAGGGGTTAAATTGTATCTTAATAAACTCCTTGATGAAGTCACTAAGTGTCGACTCTGTGATATCATCTACAGTAAAGATGATATGTTTTCTTTTGGTCAAGAAGTATCTCTATGAAAATTTCATTAGGATCCCACTAGTTTTCGTACCTTTGCAAATTTATATTGACAAAAAGGGGGAGAATTATTTTGTAGTTCACACTACATATACATATGGTTTACGGATCATTATGTAAGGGGAGTGGTTTTCATTGTGAGATGAAGTATTGACTAAGGGGGAGTGATACCTATCACCGTAGTATTATTGTCAAAGTTGTGATACAATTGAACTTTGATGTTGTGTAATAATACTATGATGGATCTTCAACAAGTACAGGATGAGCACACGTTTTTTTGAAGAACCGAGGAAATCAAGCATGTCGGATTTTGGAGCTGTAATGCTTTTAACAAGTACAATCCATATGCAAAATGGTTTTGTCACTAAAATTGACAAAGGGGGAGATTGTTAGAGTATTTCTCGGTTGAACCCACTAGCGTTGGTATGTCAAGTTAGTTGTCAATTTTAGTTTCCAAAATGCATTCTTGATTTAGTATACTGAAGATAGTTTCGGACTAGATTAGGTCTAAGAAGAGCTATTTTTGAAGGATGAAGACTGGAGATTACAAGAAGACATCAACAAGGACTTTATCACTAAAGGTATGTTGTGATTGATTTCATTTGGATTCTTCTACCTTTCTAATCTATCGAAACAAATGCTCACTCTATGGAGCAATTCCTATGACGGTTAATGTACATTTATGTATATATACTCCAGGTTAATTGAGACACGACTTTTGTGACAATAACCTTTATCCCTGGAAAGGTTCTCATGTTATAGTGAATGAGCTTACGAATTCAACGAGCCAAGAATCACTCAATTAGAGTTAGAACGATGAAGTTATGAGTGATTTATTAAAGTAACAATTATAAGTGTTGCTTTAATTGTTACAGTTCGTTAGTAGGAAACAATATTTCGACTAACAAGTGTTGGTATACGATCGGAAACTGAAATCTAGAAAAACCTAGGGTTTATGATCAACAACTCTTGAATGATTTTATATCAGAAGAGAAAAACTTAAAATAGACAAGAGGTGAAAAACCTAGATTACAAGTTGTATAATCAATCACGAAGATTAAATCCAACTCGGCTTTGTGATCCCCAAAACAAAGAGTTTTATCTCACTCTTGTTCATGAAGAACAAAAACATTGAAAACAACCTTATGAAGCTTACACCAATTTTCCAAATGGGATAAAACATGTAGCATTCACAAACTCTTTATTTATAGTGAATAGGTTAGCTTTCAAGCTATGCTAGGGTTTAGACTATTTTCCTTTTTCAAGACTCTCCTAATTTTGGGAGTCTTTCCTAAGTTACAATTATTTTGCATAAATAATTATTAGCACATATTGTATTTATGTGAATAAATCACATTTCAACTTAGGCGGGAATTAAAGTTATCACAAACACTTTAATATGGTAATCAAATATGTTTGGATTAATAGCCAACTTGCCCAGATAAGGAAACATCACCAACTTGACTAAAAAAGACTTATAGTCACGTAATTGGGCTCAAGTCCGTGAACCGTTACAAGGTATCTCGTAAAAATCCTTAAGAAGTTTTAAACAAGATATCTCTAGATTTATTCTAGTTGTTCTTGTTGTAGAATTATTAGGGTTTTCTTAACTTGGAAATTGATTTTTGGAATCACCCAAGTTCACTTACGAAAATCAGGTTCACGAACTCCTTGTGTGTACGCATATTGATTGTAAGTTAAAACCCCAATCTACAAGTTTGTTTTGGTATCTCTACTTTTATCTGGTAGTTGTTTGAAACAAACAAAAGATTTCCAAAACCTTGATTTACATCTAATGTGAAATCAAATCGGTGTTTTGTGAAAACAAAAGATCGAAAAATATCAAATGTGTTGTTGTATCTTTTGAAGAGAACTTTGTTATGCCAGAAGATTTTCGGGAATAACTTCTGAAGAGAATTTGTGTTCTGCTAGAAGTTATACAAGAAGAATTCCTAATGAGAATCGGTGTTCTGCTAAGAGTTCTATTAGTGCTTAAGCATTTATTACATCTAGTCCGAATAGGTAGTAGGAAATTGGTGTAACAACTTATAATAAGTGTGTGTTTATTCTGGACTAGGTCCCGGGTTTTTTTGCATTTGCGGTTTCCTCGTTAACAAAATTTCCGATTGTCGTGTTATTTCTTTTTGTATTATATTTTATTTATATAATTGAAATGATACAGGGTTGTACGTAATCAATCTTAGTTTTTAAATACTACCTTATTTGTTGGATAAGACTTGATTGATCTTGAACAATTGATTTTGTTATTTTCACATTGTTAGACCAGTTCGGACTAACCCTGTTTCGAGTGGACAATGTGTTGAAATATTCCTTTAATTAGTGATTGTTTCTTAAAGAGTTTTATACACGGTGGATATTGAATATGTTGTGATTAACACAAAAGATTTTGGTTCAAGAGGTTCACACTAAAATCAGGTTTACGGACTTGTTTCTGTTTAACTCTGATTGTGTTGAAATAGAGATATCGCTCCTTAATATACATTCAAATAAGATTGAGTCTCGATCTGCCTAGTTGATTCTCTTGAAAGTATATTGAATTAAGTCCTCTCAGATTGGCAAACGAATTGTTGGGTGTGGTTGTTAGACCCCCGCTTTTCAATTGGTATCAGAGCAGGCAAACACGCTAAGACCTCATAAGTTTGTGTTTGTAGCAATCTGATTCTATGGACAGAAGTGTTATCTCTATAAACGTAGCGCCAGCCTTTGATGGCACGAACTATTTTTATGGTGGAAAATTAATATGCGTGCTTTTATACAAGCGCGAGATTTTCAATCATGGGTTCGTATTGTTAATGGCAATAATCCTCCATTAGTTACGAGAGACGGTGTAACTGTTGCAAAGGATATTGGTGATTATGATGATCTTGAGATTCTTGTAGCAAAGCAAAATTCTGAAGGATTAAATGTTATCATCCATGTCACTACCCCAAATCTCCAGCATCATGTGACTACTTGCACAAAGTCTAAAGATGCTTGAGATATCTTGTAAACCGTATTTGAAGGGAATGCCGCAGAGAAATAAGCAAGGCTTCAAAATCTAGCTTCTAACTGGGAAAACCTTCGCATGTCTAATGATGAAACCTTTGATGATTTTAACCAAAGACTTTCTCAAATAGTTAACTCCTCATATTCATCAGGAAGAACTATTCCGGAGAAAGTTATTGTGTGCAAAATTCTCAGGTCTTTACCATCAAGATACGAGTCTAAGAAATATGCCATCAATAAGCAAACGATCTTTCTACACTCTCCGAAATACTCTTGTTGGAAAGTTAAAGATCTTTGATAATGAACACCCGGTCTAGAAAAAGAAGTGATTTCTTTTAAAGTTGCAGACAATTACGAATCCTCTAAGGATAAATCGGTTTTGCAATGCTAAAGATGTTACTCCACGACAATTTAGAAAAATCTTGAGAAACAGAAAAAGAGTTTTTCTAAAGGTACAACATCTCCTAATGATGATGTACAATGCTTTAATTGTCGTGGTTTCGGGCACTTTTCTTAGGATTGTCTTAGCTGGAGCCGTAGATAATCAACATATGCAGCAGCTTTGCCTACTCTTGATAATGGACCCGCATATTATGATCACCAAGAGTACGCAGGCGAGGTTGCATTAGCTTCTGGAAAAAATATTTCGGATACTGATTCTGATTCTGGCGAAGAAGTGTTCCATAAAGATCCAAATGGTAATAATCTTCTTAAGGAATGCCATCAAAAACTCTCGGAAGCCGAAAGCACCATACTCGGTGAGAAAGTTAAATATGACAGACTTCATAGTCGGAATAAAGACTTGGAAGACCAACTTGATTCTATTTGTGCAAGAGATTATCTCAACATATCCTAATATAGTTGAGACCGGATCCACCTTTAATCGATTCGGTTTACAACCCACTCATTACGTCTCTTGAACATCGCAAGGATCTACGCATTGATTCCCTTAACCGACGTCCTATACATCCTAAGAGTTGTTTCAACCTAAGTGATGACTTTTGATGCCAACCCACCTCTAACAGAGATAAGCCTATTTGATTTCCCATTAGATCAAAGATCAAGGCTTAGAAATATGTTCATAATAGACAAAGCTAGCAAACCTCACAAATCCAAAATACTTACATTCGTTAGGTGAGAAGCTTGGATTCTTAACCACCTCTTAAGAACAATTGTGAACTAATCAATGAAAACCGCTTTTTAGATATCTATCTTGAGGAATCACAAAATCCGAGACCCAAACGAATGTTGTGATTTCTATTTATCTTTCCTAAAAAAGATTATGAAAACTTCAACAACAGAAAAACAATATCAGGATAGATGAATTTTCAAGGTAAAGATAGTCGAGTGTGGTTAAGAATTCAAGATTCTCAGCTAACTGAGTGTAAGTATTTCGGATTTGTGAGGTTTGCTAGCTTTGTCTATTGCAAACATATTTCCAAGCCTTGATCTTTGATCTAAAGGGAAATCAAATAGGCTTATTTGTTAGAGGCGTGTTGGTGTCAAAAGTCGTCAGTTAAGTTAAAGCAACTCTTAGGATGTAAAGGACGTCAGTTAAGGGAATCAATTGCATAGAGCCTTGCAAAGTTCAAAAGACATAATGAGCAGATTGTGAACTGAATCGCTTGAAGGGTGGATTCGGTCTCAACTACATTCCAATCCAAGTCCGATAGTAGACTAGTGTCCGTAGCGGCTTAATACGCTTTGGTGTTCAAATCGACGAGGTCCTGGGGTTTTTGCGCGAGCTTGGGTTTCCTCGTTAACAAAACTTTTGATGTCTTTTGCTTTTCCTTTTCCGCATTATATTGTTTATGTTCATTGGTCCTAGGTCCATAGAACTCTTAGGTCCTAAGATCAAACCACATCAAGATCAAAATCATTTTATAAAATTTATTTTTCTCCAACAAGATTCATATTAATACGACAAATATGTGTGATGATCCTTCTTGTGCTTCTAGTTCTTCAATTTGGATTTCTTATTCTGGGGCATGAATTTGTTCTTTGAGGTATTAACACTTTAGGTAACTCATTCAATACGTTTTTTTCCGAATTTTTAAGCATCCATACCACTACAACTTTTTAATACCTAATACCTTAAAATTTTCAATATCTTTCAGCATGTTCAATACCTTTACATAACTGGTTTTGAGTTTTTCTTATAAACTAGAACCGGTCCTTGAAACTTTTTCAATAACTAGTTTATCATTTGTTGGTCGAACATATCTGATTCTAAAACCTTAAGAACCGATATCTAAATACTTTTTTCAACAACCAATAACTTTACAGAACTAGTCCTAGAAACTTTCTTAAACCAAGATTCTCAGTATTTATTTGTTTACTTAGTTGGGATATCTACTACTTGTGATGAAGTTGTTAGTTCATCTGTTGCTACTCGTTGAGTTTAGCTTTTTTTTCTATCAACCATCAGTCTCTGGGAATACTTTTACTTTTCACAATTGAATGTTTTTCCAGTATTATAACTACTTCTCAGAGGCTTTACTAGATAAATAGATTAGCATGGCAATAACAATTGAATGAATATAAGATTTTCAGTTTCAGCCGTGACTTGTGTGTGTGTTCTAAGTTTAGCTTGTTTCTACTCCACCTTGAGTTTTCAGTTACTGTTAGGAACTGTTGGTACTGCTGCTGATAGCTCTTGCAGTGCTGCTGTTTTCTTCATCATCATCTGATGGTATTACTTCTTTACTTGGTGTACTTTACTGTTTTGTTGTATTGGTTACGAGAGTCATTACATACTCTGAAAGCTTGAAAAAACTTTTTGTATGGACTAAAAATTCTTCAACTATTTCAAACTTGTTTGACTAAAGTCCAACGAGTATATTTTAAGCAAAACTAGCTGTCCCTCATTCACCATCACTACTCATCACATATTCACATACAGGGTCAGTTTCAATAAATGACACTACTCATCACATACTCACATACAGGGTCAGTTTCAATAAATGACAGGAAGAATAATATTACATAATCCAAATCCAGAGTTAACAAATACAAAAAGTGAAACACGTCGCGCTAAAATGATTAATTGTATATCTGCCAAGAACTTATAGTTAGGTCCGCAAAGTAGCCCTCAATCTGCACTAACCGCACCCGCTTCTGTTTTCTCCTTGAAGCCAAAGCTACCAAACAAATCCTGTCAAACCAGTATTAAGAGCAGCAAGTCAATGTCTGTGTGTGTGTGTCTGAGAGAGAGAGAGAAAGAGAGGGAGGGAGAACTGGAGAAGGGGGTCGTACCATGGCGTCGTTGACTGCATAGGCCACACAATAGTGTTCCTGAAAGACAGTTTTATCGACATTAATATTGTTTGTTTATCAGAATATTTCTCTCTGAATTAGGACTAAAAATAAATTGAAAATGCGGACTTGCCTGCATCATCTGCCATTCTTCGAATTCATCAAACAATTCTAACCGCTCAATCCTGATCGACAAGAAATACAGCATATGTAACGTTGCAGTTAAAATGTCTTGCTGTTATGTTGTTTATCAAATGAAGGGAGTAGAGAAAAAAACAGGTATAGAAAAAAGATATGCAAGAAGAGATTTTAAAGTTCACTAAAAGTCTAAAACAAACTGGAAATAAAAAGGGCTCTGTTCACCTGCGCCTCTCTTTCTGGTCTATGAACTTGCTGTAAACATTCTGCATGTCCCAAGCAACAGCCCTCTGAAAATACATAGTGAAAAGGCGGAATGCACTTCAGAAACATTAGCACGGAGAGTTTCACTAGTTAGCATACATGAACTCAAACCATCAAAAAGTTTCAACACAGTTGGACCTTTGATTCGGCTAAGGCAAGATACCATTACCATTTGAAGGAGAAACTCACATCAACCAATACGATAATAAAGATGATAGGCAATTGTTGAGGAAAAGTACCAAACAAGATATATACCTGCCAACCCCGGTCAAGAAAGAGTCTTTCTTTTGATTGCAAAGTTGGTGTAGCATCTATTCCCAAGAGGGCACATCCTCTACTCTGCAAATGATATTAAGATTTTGTAAGGAAATTTGGTGCAGTCTCTCGCGCTTAACACTGGCTTATATAGAAGAATGCTAAAACCAAAATCCAATGTGAACAGCTTTTTCTTTCTTTTGGAAGAGAAAGGATTATGATTTATTGATAGAAAGAGAAAGGAGAAAGCTCCTTCACATCCAATTATAGATTCCCAGTTCAAGACAGTGACATCCACCGCAACATACCTGATGTGTCTGAGAACACCAGAGAACAACGCAACTCTCAGGGTCATCTATTCTAGCCTCTGTGAACTAGAAAATATCCCACCACTAATGATAAAATTTACTAAACCTACAATTGCAGCTTACATACTATCTTACAAGGCTCTATGACTGGGAATCATTTTGAACAGACTAACCCAAAACAAAAATGAGCCTGTAATCGTCTCTCTGAGGCACCTGTAGCTCCCTGTTAGGAAACAAAAAACTTAGAAAAATCTGTACGAACAATTTTCATCCATGTCTAGTTCTGAACAACAACACTTTTCCATAATGCCATAGGATCAAATCACTTAAGAAGAAGGCCATTATGATGCAAGGGCGGTTAAAATTGATTAAGGGTCGTGACTCTCCGAATTTAGGGATAAGCATTCAAGTATGAAAGTCATCAAAATTTTGTTGCAAGTCACACTCGTCCTGACCAAGCAATCAACATAACAAATATCAATAACACAGACTGGCAACACATAGGGGGCCACTAAGAAAAGGCACATGCCATTTAGCATGATCTTCAGTTACACCTACTTTAGCTTCCAAGTTCCAACCAACCTCACATAAATAAACTTCACTTTTTGTATATGATAAGCAGGAGAAAAGCTTCATATCAACTCAGACAAATCTAAAAATCTAAATAAGAAATCTTGATACCTCTAAGTTTCTGATCATTTGCTGCCCAAAAGCATCATCCGGAAGAATCTGTTACGCATAAATATACAGATCTTATCAAATGACATTGACACGCAAAACTCAGTAAATTACACAACATTTAAGATGATCATTCCAACACCGGAAAAGGAGACTGAACCTGCTCATATAAGAAGAATATTGAAGTTGAAAATGTTTTTGAAGCCCAACCGACAATGGAACGGCTTGACTCTGGATCCAAGTATATCAGAACGCACTCTGCAATTATAAATGTCGGCAGGCTGATGACAACATCAAAATAGTGTAGTTAAATCATTACCTCATTCAACTCTAATCTAATAAACCATAGTTTAGTTATGTTAAAGTATAACCATAAAGTGATGGTTATATAAACAGCAATAAAATATGTGTAATTATTAAAGAAGTATATAATAACAGGTGAAAAAAATGAAAATGATCTGAAGGGTCCCGAAATATACTAAGAAAAGGAAGAAGTTGAAGTGTAAGCATGGAGCAATTTTATACGAACTCGGAAGATTGAAGAATGCAATACAGATTGCGGATAGTAAGTGTTGGTTAGACTCTCATTAGTTGCGTATTGAGATGTGGAAATGTGAACGATTCAGTTTCTCTAAAATTTGATCATATAAAAGGAATGATATACAGCATAGTTCGGTTAACGATTGGCGGAAACAGATAACGTATCAGTCCAAAATGGACACACAAATAAGCTACATTACAAAGTCCTGAACGTGAGGGATTTGAACTTCATCAGTAGAAATGAGACCAAATTCATGCAATACCTGGGGTCCATCTTGGCGTAAGCTATCAGAGCATCTAGCTTCCCTATATCACGCAAATCAACTGGAAGTAGCTTGTAATGGTCACCTAGTACTTCACCTTTTTCTGCATAGCCAAAACTTGTTAGCGAAGGAATTCGACGATTTAAATAGGCTAAAAAGTTAAAAACTAGTTCATACTTCTTTATCATTGAAATGATTTTAGTGGTTGAACAGACAGTTTTCAACATATTCTAAAACTACAGTACTCAAAGTAGCACAGAATCAAATCAAATTTTACATTACAGTAACTTGCAAAGATCTCAATGCAAAGGTGTGGTTCCTTGGTATCTGAGGGCAAGATGGCTGAAATCAATTAGCAGGCAGGCTGACATTCAGTATGAAGATTGTTATAAAGAAATTAACTTTACAGCTGAAAGCTTAGCAAGGTATGGAACAAGATTATCCCAAGGAGTAACTAGCATTCATAATGGGAGGCCATCTTCTTTAACTCAAGTTGAAATGCCTCATACAACATATCACAGAGATTAATTGTAAAAAAGAGAGATTTGTTCACTCTCTTGTGCTGTTAAAAAGTTGTCTTTGTTTCTAATTTTGTTGGGCTCTGTCCTTATTGAGCCTGGTCTGTCTCCTTTAGTTTTTCCTTTTTTGGGTCTGTCCTGTAATCTTATTGGGTCAGTCCTGTAATTTGGTTGTTTTAGTTTCTCTATCAATAAAAAATTTGTGATTCAGCAAAAAAAAAAAAAAAAAAAAAAAAAAAATGCAAATCTCATGTTTCAGATTAATATTTAAGTATAGAACAGAAACTTCCTTGTTAAACAGGACCTACCAGGTGAAATGGATGTTGTTTCTTCTAATTTATCCCTCAACAGGCTGGTGTTAATAAGAGCCGCCTTCTTGCTAGTCACCTAACATAAATAAATTAGATTTTATTCGAGTTTATTTTTAAATGATAACTGGAATAATATTACTCGTTTAAATGAACATGACAGGAACAGTACAAGTTTCTAGGTACGTAGCAGAGAAGTCCCCACAGAAAGAAGAAAGATGAAATCATTGACACTTAGATGGAAATGCATATATAGGATTCTATAAGTTTTAGAGCATACTACAAGCTTTCACCAACTCAGAAACTTCAATTTCTGATGCCACAAAATAAGCTAGTGCATTGCCTGTAAAACCCATAGTGTAACTATGAACATTTCAAGCTTTACCTCCTTAAAATCCAGTTCCACGTACAAATGGGGTGCATTCCCTTCGTCCTGTGAAATGGAAATTGAATTATATAAAACGGAACCATAAAATCATTGGACAAGTCTAACATTTAAAAGCCAACATAATACTATTTGCACAAAAGTTAACATCAAAACTTGTTTCAAGGAACTGCAGAAACCTGCAATTGGAAGTAGGTTGTATCAAATCCAGCTCCAAGAGATAATATCTGTTTTTTCCCACAGCATCTGTCATCATTATTCTTTCCATAACTGAGAAACTCAAGGAGCATCTTTCTGAGAGCAGCCCAACGAGCATAGTATCCTGCAGACAACAACGAAGAAACGTCAGCGAGTTAAACTATGTGGTGAGAGCATAAAACACTAACTTTAACTTCCCAACATTTCCCATACCACGGTTTATTATTGGAGATCTCCTCACTGGCCTTCTTACAAACAAGTGTATGTAGTCATCTTTCATATATCCTTTCCGTATACACGATCTTTCCATTAAAAAAGTAATAAATAATCAGTATTTCCGTAAAAAGATTTGCGCCATTTTAAGGTTGGACAGGATGCTCAAAGTTGCACAAAGTTTTATAGCTTCCGATAAAAAAAAAAACGCAAACCGCGGGCAAGCACCTGGAATGATAATCAGTCTAACACTAATCAAAACTTAATGCAGGATGGCACAACTAACTATCGAGCTTCTTTTCAGAAAGTGACACCAACGCAGAACATAGAATGGTTGACACACTTACAGGCATAGAATATTTAACTCAAGTCTCAAATCGATTAAACTGTGGACACTAGAACTCATTATCAGGCGGACGTCAGTTCCATGGGGTCTTAACAGATAATGGGATCTCACCGCTAGCTCCAACATAGACAATTAATAAATTAAAATTACCAGAGCCACCTATATAAACCATATAAAATTAGAATCAGAATTTCTGGATAAAACTATGCGCGCCTTGAATTCATTCAAAAACCAAATCCTCTTCCAACTGAATATGTTTGTATCATATACTTCCTTTCAGATATTCTCTTTATAGATGTTTGCATCACATAGAAATTCATTACCCAAGTGCAATGAGATTGTTGAAACTAGTCATCATGTAATTCTCAATTTCACCATAATCAAAACTGTTTAGTTTGCTTCAACTCTTTCAGTACTAAAGACATGACTTTAAAACATACATCTCTTCTAACACTCTTACTGTAATGTGGCATTTGCGAAAGAAAATGTATTAAATTTTCTGAGCGAAACTACCCAGCCCCAAAAACATTACCATTTACGCAGTTATTTAAAACATTCACCCTTCGATTATTCGAAGTACATTACCCTTGTACTCTACCCAAATTCTTATTTACCCTTCTCTTGTAAACCCACACATTCTTACTTCACGCCAACAGGTCACTAGTACCTAATATCGTCAACTCCACACCCAACTGAATACAAGTATTCCCTTGATGATCCATAAATAAAAACCCCAATTTGATAGATTTCATTTCGAGTTACATAACATGCTGAAAAGACCAAGCAGTCCGGAAAAATAAAACTAATTATATCCGGCACTGAATCATCTCCTGATAAGTATTGCAGGGGTGTAAAACAAAAACGAAACTTAAAGCAATTTCTAAACAAGAAATTAACAAAGTTTGGAGTCAAATTTTGGTTTAATATGACAAAAGAAAACAACCCCAAACTCAAAAGTTAGAAATTTTTCAGAGATTCGAATGAGAGAGGGAGATCTTACAGTTTGCTGGCGGAAGCATCATCGTTGGTGGCTTGAACTGCTGCAGTATTGCTTCCGGAATCTGATGACATTTTCTTTCTGAAAAATGCTGCAGAGAGAGAGGGAGGGAAATTTTTAGGGGGAGAAGAGTTTTTTCTTAGGGCATGGGATGGGACGAGGAAGTCCGGAAAACGAACGAGAAGTTAATTTCAAAATACTGACCTAGGGATGGATTCTCGTCAATAATTGAGTCAACGGTGGTCAAGCAAATAATACGAAACAATAATTTGGTCAACGCTGGACAATTTCTTCGAGGATCCATGGACACTCTTATATGCACACTTTCATACATGATTTGTGTTATTTTCTCCATAAAACTCAACTGATACTGATTTAAATCTAATAGTTTGATGATGATACCTCTTATAACACTTTACTTTCCTACCAAAAATGAGCACAATTCGAGACAAACCACCATCTACACTTTTGAAAACCAGTTGTTAAAAGTTAAATGTTGAAATTAAAATTGGTAGATAGTGAGGTTTGGTATATTGGACTATGCTCAATTTTGGTAGGAATATAGAGTCTTTATAAGAGGAACGTACCATCAATATATTAGATTTGAATTCAAAATCGTTTGTGTTTTGTAGAGACAATGGCACAAATCATGTATATGAGTGTCCGCGGATCCTTACTCGTTACTAATTTACTACGCCTGATTATCTCAGGATAAAAAATGGTATAGTTTTCGAAAAATTTCGAAACCATAATTTATTCCTTGTGATTCTATGAACATTTCTGGGACGCAATATGCAAAATGAGTGCTTCCAAAACGAATCAACATCTCCGAAAAGGGTCACCGTGTATAATCATGTAGACATCGTTGTCCCATTATTACCATCTCTAAGTATAATTACTTTGTCCCTTCTTAATTCCCAACTTTTTGTTCAGAATGATTCTCTTTGAAAATACAAATTTGCTTTATCAGAAACGTTGTAGGTAATTAACAACGCCTCGGAACAATTGGTTTTTTCCAAGGGTGATAAACCTCTTGTGAGCTCTGTTTTTTTTAATTGGAAAAAGCAGTTGTATTGAGGGCATGAGAATACAATCTAAAAAGAACTAAAGGCCCTCAAAATAAAAAACTAAATGAATAGAAGTTCCCAAATACATCAGCTAATCTGTTGTTTATCATGGATGAATTCAATGTTCTAAACAAGAAGTTTTGTTAGTTATACAAGTTTATTTGGAGTTTTAATATATTTATGATTGATTTATATATTGTTTGGGAGCGCAACCAAATTAATTTGTTGATCAATCTAATGCTAGTAGAGAGTTGAGTGGTCTGTAATTTTCAAGCATCTCCTACACAAGTAGAAAACGTGAGGCCTTGCGCGGAGGGATTTTGTGGAGCAATCGCGTGTGAAGACAACATTAGCAAGTGAACCGAGCGTACTAAGTTTAACTATTATGATCAACCTAAATTCACAAACCCTAATGTGTTTGATTGAACTACATCTTGTAAGCGCACCTCAAGGTGGTTCGGTTGGATAGAATCCGGTGACTAAGCATACTCCATCATCCTAGGTGGTACAAGGAGTTTTAGGATAGCTAAGTGTATCCGTTATTCTATGGTTGGTGGTGTATGATTTTAACGAAAGGTAAACATGTATATTAATTGAGTTAATGTTTGGTAACGACGATGGATTCCATAATCATCTCTTTCTTCTTATTGCTTTTATCAATCAATCCAATCCCAATGGAAGTTATTGGATAAATGTCAATTGATTTCACTAGGGAAAGGATTTTTTACAATCAAGTTATCTAATATTGAAGACAAAAATTATATCAAATCAGGAAAATGGGAGGTTCATGATAAATTTCTTAAGATTAGAAACTGGATTCCAAATTTTAGACCTGAAAATCAGCGAACATCTAAAACAATGATATGGGTTCAATTTCCCGGTTTAAATTTTGAATATTGGAATGAGAAGACATTATTTAATATCAGTAGAGCTATTGGAAATCCAATCAAGGTTGATGCAGCTACCTTATAATTTTAGAGTGGATACTATGCTAAAGTTTTAATTGAAATTGATTTTGATAAGACGATTCCGAACAAACTTTGGATAATCACTAAGTATGAAGCTTTCTCTCAAGGTGTGATTCTTACTAATCTGGCAAAATTTTGTACTAAGTGTAAAATTGTAGGTCATCTATCAACTGAATATAGAGTTAAACATAACTCTAACATAGAAAGTAATGCCAAACAAGTTGAGAAGGAGACAATTATAGGGAAACAAAGCATAATCATATTTCATCACCACCAACATTTGAACCTGTTTTACAGACTCAAATTCCAGTCACCCCAACCCAGCTTAATGAAGAATTTGATGATGTCGATAATCTTCAGAATATTAATAAGAATTCATACTTAGTTCAGGTTAATCCAGTCATGAATGTTATACCTCCAAGTGAAATACTCAGCATGTATCTCCTAATATGGATGCTCCTTTTATTCTTTAACATACTTCTGGTATAAATACTTCAGTTAATCAATTTGAGGTTCTTCAAGACAAGGACAGTGATACTTCTAATTCTGAAGATGGTGAAACCAAAGAGATTAATACTACAAATCTTATAGATTTTGTTTCTGGTTCTCAACCTATAACAATTATGAAAAAAACTACTTCCATTGAGGAAGATGGTACTAGTAAAGCTGTTGGAATTAAGAAAAAACCTCCAATAAAACCTGTTGTAGTTACTAGGAAAACTAATAAATAAATTCTTAAACATGTGATTGATAAGGGGAGTTTATATCCTCAACCTCCCCCTTTTCAATGAAGACCCTCTTCTGAAATGTTAGAGGCCTTAAAAGACAAAAGGCGAAAGACAAACTCTATAGTTTAGTAAAATATAATAATCCTACTTTGTTTTGGATTGTTGAACCAAAAATTAAAACAACAAATTATAATTTTATTAAGCTTCCTGGTATGCATCATCAAATTATCCATAACTCTAAGGATAACACTAAAGGAGATATTTAGCTTTTCTGGAATTATTCTCTTACTTCTCCCGTGGTTATTGATGTATCCAGTCAATGCATTACTGTAGAAGTTGGTTTTAAGATTGTGTTGATTATTGTGGTTACTACAAGCTCTAAAAACTGGTTTGGACTTCTCTTGGTATAATGGTATGGTTAGTAACAAGAGAATCATGTGTAACCTAGACAGAGCATTGTATAATTTGAAATGGTTGGATAAATTAAGTGGTTGGTATTATCATGTGGGAGCTAGAGGTATCTCTGATCATGGCCCTATCATTGGTTCTGATGTTGTTCTTCCTAGAGACCCTAATCCACCTTTCAGATTTCAAAAAATGTGGCTTAATTATCCTGATTTTTTACATGTGGAGACTGATTCTTGGTGTTGATGGTGGTTTTTAGCTTAGGGGTAAAATCATAAAACCCTAGTCAGACAGTGACGTCACAGAACTTGAGTAATAATGTCCAAACCAAGCACATTTATTGAACCCTTTAATTTGTCTGCAAGAAAATTACCAGGGTACCTTTTTTTAATGCTAATTAGGGTTTCGACGGGCCAAAACCCTAATTCTCACACCGCATGTGCCAATGGCAAACCATGCCAGCCACACCTATCGCGCCAAGGCATGCCAACCATGCTAGCTGCACCCCTGTGCTAATGGCAAACCATGTCAGCCACACCTACCGCGCCAAGGCATGCCAACCATGCTAGCCGCACCCCTGTGCCAATGGCAAACCATGCCAATGGCAAACCATGCCAGCCATACCTACCGCGCCCAGGCATGCCAACCATGCTAGCTGCACCCATGTGCCAATGGAAAACCATGCCAACCACACCTACCGCTCCATTCCAAACGCACCTTGCCATGGCCCCATGCCAACCTAGCCGCGCTACCTTGCTGACCTTCCCTACGCGGCTACCAAAACAAAGGCGTGCGACAATCAACGGTCGCCTGTCAATCCTGGAGCAAATCCTAGCCGTCTGAGGTTACCAAACGACCTTTGGCCCAAAGCCCTAGCTTGGTCACGAACCTAGCTTGATCACGCCAAACCTTGGCCCCACATGCCAAGCCAAGCCACACCTTGCCTTGGCACCTAGCCATGCTAGCCGCACCATGTGCCAACGGCTTGCCAAACCCTTGGCCCCACATGCCAAGCCAAACCGCACCTAGCCATGCTAGTCGCACCATGTGCCAACGGCTTGCAAACCCTTGGCCCCACATGCCAAGACAAACCGCACCTATCCATGCTAGCCGCACCCATGTGCCAAACCCTTGGCTTGCCAAACCCTTGCCTTGGCCCCATGTCAATGCCAAGCCACACCTTGCCTTAGCACCTAGCCATGCTAGCCGCACCATGTGCCAACGGCTTGCCAAACCCTTGGCCCCACATGCCAAGACAAACCGCACCTAGCCATGCTAGCCGCACCATGTGCCAATGGCTTGCCAAACCCTTGGCCCTAGCCATGCTAGCCGCACCATGTGCCAACGGCTTACCAAACCCTTGGCCCCACATGCCAAGCCAAAGCGCATGTAGTTATGCTAGTCGCCCCATGTTCCAAAGGCTTACCAAACTCTTGGCCCCACATGCCAAACACACCTAGCCGCGCCACCATGATGGCCTTCCCTACGCGGCTACCAAAACGAAGGCGTGCGACAATCGACGGCCCCTCTTCAATCCCAGGAGCAAATCCTAGCCCTCCAAGGTTACCGGACGACGCATGGTAACCTTTAGCCCGAAACCTAAGTTTGGCCACGCTAAACCACACCCATGCCAACGGCATGCCAACCTAGCCGCGCCTCCATGCCACGCCAATGGCATGCCACCTAGCCGCGCCACCATGCCATACCAAACGCATGCTAACCGAGCCACGCCACCATGCCGGGCCTTCCCTATGCCTACCACCAACGAACGAAAGCGTGCAAAGATCAATGGCTACCTTTCCTCTTAAGATACAAAATCTCGACCGTCGAAGGTCACCAAGCTACCAAGTCTCCCGAGCTCGACTTGCCAGGCAACAACCCTATGTTACATGTTTTCCACAAAAATATTCGAGACATCAACGCATATCACAAACCGGGGATCCTCTTTGGGTATTGGTTTGGCGGTTTACGGCGTGCGGCGCACACTACGCCCGTCATAAGGAAGTGTCATAAGGGTGAGGCGGTTAGTAAATACAGGAGTTAAAAGTAAAACGTTTATGGGACATCAATTCCATACGTTAATGTTTTTATGGAACATCAATTCCATGCGTTAATGATTTTATGGAACATCAAATTCCATGCATACGGTTACCACCTCATCCATTTACTTCCCATTTTTGACTTGTATAAATAGGTCTTACCTATTTCCACAGAACAACAAGTTCATTCGGGAATATACAACACTCAGAAAATACTTGCTAGCTTACCATTTGTTAGCCTTCCCACTCTTCTGATACAAGTCGTAGTAACACAACTACTCTTCCAGAATCAACTATTCTGATCTCATCACTTTCCTTGCTTCCCTCCCCAAAACCAACCCATTCTCTTCCACTTTGTGACCGAAGCAAGTCCGGAACGACCATTTCTTGGTTTAGGATGGATTTGTACATATTGATCTCTCGAATCTAAAGTACTCCCTTGCAGTACATTGTTTAGGGTTTAAATTGTTTCTCACCCGTACACCCGAAATTACCGAAATCGCTATAAACCATTTTCACCCTCAAACAATTGGCGACCACAGTGGGAGGTTATCTTTCGGTTACAATGTTAATTTTTGACCATCGATCTCATGCTTCGACCCAGACATCAAGATGATAGAAGCAGACGACACGTTCAGGGATCGACGACTCAGTTACCACACGACCCGACTATCAGTCATCACACGTCAAGGGATGACCGGGGACTTCCTAGAGGATAGAAGCAAACGATCCGCCCGAGAATTGACGACTCGGTTATCGTGCAACTCATTAACGACCGGGACTTTCCACAATCACGACGGTGCTTCCCGTAAAACCTGGTCTTACACCCGGAAAGTTTCCTTTTTCATCGGAGACCTAAAAAACCAAGTAAGTCCTACCGATACAAAATGCGTGGTTTACCTTTTCAAGTTTTCACGGGAATAAAAAAAAACACAATAACCATGTTCTGCTTTCCACCCCATGTCATCTACCAAACACATGGTTCCATGGTTTTCTTGGGATGCCGCAACACTTTCAACCAAGACAACATCATTTCCAAAAAAAAAAAAAACAATTCAATCCTAAATGATTCATTCCAAAAGAATAATCCAAAACCGTCAAGATAACATTTATCTATCAACCCAAAAAAAAAATCCGAGAAAATCAAAACCATAAACCAGCTTTCCATTTGCCTTTCAAAAAAAAAAATAAAGAAGTTCGGAAGACAAATGTATTCAAGAAAAGTTTTCCAACAATGGCTTGCTCCTCTTAGCAAAGGCCTCCCTTGTGCTCTAGAGAGCCGCCCTTTTCAACTTCACTTACTGCACAATCTTTTGAATTCCGCTTCCTTCTTCACCATGTCCATAAGGACCTTCGACTGTTTGGGCCAAAGAACTTTTCAACCTCGGAGAAACCATCGAAGAACCAAGGAACATTGAACTCGAACTTTATGAATATGTCACGGTGGAACCTCCACTCGAGATTACGTCCTCGAAACCGTATGACCCGGTCACGTTGCGCATGTCATCAATCGAAGACAAGGCTTCCTCCACACGCTTGACCAGCGGCGTATCGGCTAGTAATTTTCTTGGTCGTGGCAATATGACCGTAGCTTTCCCATATCTTGGTATATAACGCCTCATGTTTAGCTAGCACGCTAAATCCCCAATCAACACGTGATCCTGGATAAGGAACCGGGTATGGAGGAACAAAGGTGGCGCCTACGACTGCATCAGTAACTGGCGAAGGATTCCTAACAACAATTGCGCCAACATTCACGTGAGCAATCTCCACTGTCTGAGTCACAACAACGCTTCCATCTTGATCGGCCTCTGTTTCAAAGCCAACTGGCTTGGCTGACACGGCTAGAGACAAAACCGTGTCTTCACCAGTTTCCATCTCAAGTTCGTCTTCAGAACCGGCTTCGCTCTGTGATATCATGGCTTATACACTTTTTTTTTTTAAAAGGGGGAGAGGAAGAAGGAAAGAAGAAGAAGAGCATGGAGAAGACTCATTGATTCGCTTTCAGTCCGACTAGAGGAAGATTCAGCACTGCTATCGGAAGAACTACTCTCGCCATCTCTGGACTCCGAGCTTTCATCCTTCTCGGATTCCCCTTCTCCATGGGTAGGCTCGGCACCGCTGCCTTCCGTCTCAAGAGGTGCAGTTTTCTGACTACGTGCAAGTTTAGTGAAGGCGTTCACGCTGCTAAGACCCTAGGCAAGGCACAAGAACAAACACCACTGAAATGAGACAAAGATATACGCAATCTGACTGAATCAGGAAGAAAATTATAAGTACTCGCATATTGGAAGAGCTAAAAGTCGGGAGAGCCATCGGATCCGATCAAAACCACCAAAGACGGCTTTTAGATCTTCTCTCCTTCACTTGGGGACTATCTGCATTTGGGCAAACGGAATTTCGCTTGGGATCCCTCAGCAATGGATGTTTCGCTAAAATCGCAGGAGAAGGCTTACCGCGACGATTTTATACCATATCATTCACGAATCCATGGATATCAAGAAACTCATCCTGCCAAAATATGTTATATTTGGAGGTTGTTGATGGATTTCGTTCCGCAAGCAGAAAAGGGAGACTTTAACCCGACGCAAGAGCACTAGCATCGAGAACAGTGGACAACGGGATTTCTGGAACAACCGGCTGACAAACGAGTGGGACCCCTTGGTTAAAACCCATATGCCGAGCCGCCCTATCAATATTGTAAGAGATCGTTTTGCAAGATCCTCGAAAGAAAGACGGTACATGACCGGGCGTGCAGCTTTGCATGAACACCATCTCTCCAACACTCAGATCCTCTTTATCAGAAGACAAAGACATGTTCAGAACATGAGCAAAGATACTGATATGAGTTATAGACGCATGCACTGGAGCCCATGGACGAAAATTAACCGTGTACAAGTTGTCAAGAAATCCAACCAGTTCGAGCCAATCTTTGGACGCCTATTCAACCAGCGTAGTATCCGGAGCCACCCCAAGACTCGGAAGTACAACTAACGGCTTTGGGGCGTACTTCTCGAAGTGCTCCCACGGCCATGCAGAAGAAAGGCGGCATGAATGTACGAATCCACTTTCATATAGCCGTTTGAAGCACACATATCCGAGACCAAATGATCCAAGTATGCGTCACAGAGAACCAAGAAACAAACCGCCAATAGGGAGAACAACGCCTTTTGCCGGTTTATAGCAAACTTGACAAGTTCCCGCTTTATCTCCTTCTTACTGCAGCCGTCATCAAAAATATCTCTCGGATAACCAAAGAGCCAAGAACGCCGCGACATGAAGTATGCTATTCTTCCTCGTTCGACTCCAACTCGTCAGGAAACCACCGAGACACCCACCAGTCATATAAGCACTTCGTCTCGTTTTCTTTCCTAACGAATCCATTTGACTTCGCAACTAGGGCGGCGCGCATTTCTTCTTCATCTGCAGACAACCTAACGTCGAGGTTTCTAATTACGGGAAGATTTAGCAACACAACCACGCTCTCCAAGGAGATGGTCATTTCACCCCAACTGCATACGGCCGTGTGGGTGTCCGGACACCATCTGGAAACAAAAGCAACTAGGCTCGGAATATCTTTCCTAATGCTGAGCACTCATGGAAGCCGCAACAAGACCAACGATCTGCGCCTTGGTCAAATTGGTTTTTACATGCTCCCGGCTCATCATAAACCGCATCCATTTCTCGAAGGGACGCAACGGACTCACAGAGATTTTAAAGTCAATAGGAGAGGCATGATATTCTTTCCTCTGAAGGCAAAACCTTATTATGCCTCCTGGCCGAACCGATCGGTCCTCTCCCTCACTTTCCGAATCAGTCAGAAGAATCGACACATACTTGGGGTGATTTCTCTTAATCGTGGCCGATGTCGTGAAGAACTCATCATCTACGTTTGGCTTGGAATTGCCAACATCTTTCGGTACGGCAGAACTTTTTCTCAAGTGACATCATAATGAAGACTCTCCCACGCTAATTTCACCTTCCAAAAAACTACAATGGAACAATACAAAGACAAATTATTACGGAAAGTGCAAGGAAATTATTTTCCCACCCAAGACGCAAGCCAGTTTGTTTCAAAGCCGTACCTGCAAAGATAAAATTCTTGTCCGACCGAGGAGGTGCGCCCCACCATGGGAATCATGCACACGGCCACACCAAAACAAGGAGTAAACCCTAAAAACTAGGTTTTCGTGGGGAAGGGATGTCAATTACTATCGCGTGCTTACTTTGCAAAGTGAGTTGAGGCGGTCAACGTTACTATGGTATTCATGCATAAGTACTACCACAAGCTCGTGCAAAACATACCTACGGCTAGGATTCACACCAACATTTTCCACAAGATCATGAAGAGGTACGCCTACAACTAAGGTTTACACCAACACAAAAGAAAAGAGAAAACAAGTTAAAGAAGAAGTATTGGAAGGCATACTGGATTTGCTTGTCCGCTTTGCTTTACTGCTACCACACGGCTGGGATAAAAAAAAAAAAGGCATGAAACGAAAGAGAAGCCAACCCTCATTTTATATATACATGGTACGTGGGAGTTTGAACAAGGAAAGGATTTCCTATTTTGAGCCAAGAAAGGAAAAGAGGAAACCGGTCCCGCAAAGACCAATTTCCACGCCCAAGATCGCTCACGCCGTGCCTTGGCCCCACACGCCAAGCCGTCCGCTATGCTTTGCCTCCCCAAGCTGTGCACACCTCACCTCACCGGACCACGACTTTCCATGGCCGCACCATAATATGTTAGCTAACCAAAATCTTCTCTGGAGACTCAAAATTTTGGTATTGCACATGTTGGAAAACTCATTCTCTTGATTGAGAAATCACATAAACCAACTCTTAGGTTTGTTTTGGAGGGTTTTTGGAAGCATATATATGCTTAGTTTGTCTATGAGCCTTCACAAAAAAGTTCGGTTACCACATGTATTTCTCACGTAACCGAACTTATGGTTCAGTTAGCAGAGCATAATTTCTTAGGTAACCGAAATCTTCTCTGGAGACTTAAAATTTTGCTATTCCACATGTTGGAAAACCCATTCTTTTGATTCATAAATCACATAAACCAACTCTTAGGTTTGTTTTGGAGTGTTTTTGGAATCATATATATTTGTGTATGAGCCTTCACAAAAAAGTTCGGTTATCACATCTATTTATCACGTAACCGAACTAACTGTTCGGTTAGCAAAGCATAATTTCTCAGCTAACCGAAATCTTCTCTGGAGACTCAAAAATTTGCTATTGCACATGTTGGAAAACCCATTCTCTTGATTCAGAAATCACATAAACCAACTCTTAGGTTTGTTTTGGAGTGTTTTTGGAATCATATATATGCTCAGTTTGTGTATGAGCCTTCATCTTGTGGCTTTTATCGGGAACACCACTTCTCTCACAAACCATTTCAAAGCGAGTTTGGATTTCTCTCACATTCAATACTAAGACACACATGTCTTTTTGTGCATGTTGTCTAGCCCAACTCTTTGCCTCTTCCGGATTTTTGAATACCAAGTCATTCATGTAGTGATGTGATGTGTCATCGTACAAAATACCAACTGGGGAAGGTTGGTTTTTCATTGGTTCTATTGTATCACATGGAACCTAAAAATAATAGCACAACGTCAATACCATAAACAATGAACACTTAAAAGTTCGGTAATGTAAAGTTTTTTATCGACCTCACCGAACACATAGTTCGGTTATGTAGTTTCCAAAAATAATTGGGTCCTTACCGAACTTGATCTTTAGATTTTCTATTCTAAAGTTCGGCAATGAAAAATAAAAACTCGACAAAATCGAACTCAAGGGTTCGGTTAGAAACATTTGTATATATATTTTTGCGACCTTACCAACAAAAAGTTCGGTAACAAAAGTGTTGATATCGACTAAACCGAACTATGCACTCGTAAACTCTATAAAAATAGTTCTTACATTTTCTCGGAAAAACATAACCAAACTCTAAAAAACCACCATTAACATGTAGTTCGGTTACTTGCGTCTGCTAAATTTAGTAACTGAACCACACCTTTAGAAACGTTCGGTTACCTATGCTGTTAAATTTGGTAACCGAACTAGGTTGACCTAACCGAATTCTTTCCAGAAATTTTGAGTTTGGCCAAGTTTTTGCATAATTCAAGCTACATTAACTAAATATGAGGCATACCTAAGTACCCATAGCTTCATCTTCAGGTTGTGGCTGATAAAATCCATCATTTGTTTGGTTAGCTTGAGTTTGGGGCAAAAAGCTTTCATCATCTAACAAATAACTCATTTCCGGATCATTAGAAGTATTGACAAATACACTATGAGGTGAAGGGGTTCCGATTCTGAGGATGAGGTATCATCACATGAATCACCCAAATCATAATTACTAAACTCAAAAAAAGATTTTTTGGGTTCACCCATCTTCTTCTTCATATTTCCTCCTCCTCCTTCTTCTTCTTCTTCTTCTTCTTCTTAATGTTATAACAAAACAATCCCACTAATATAACTCACTAATCACTAATCACTAACTAATCATAACACTAACACTAATTAATCATCACACTAACTAAGTTAATCATTAAGGGTAAAGTAGGTATTTAAAAAAAAAGTCAAATAAGGGGTGATTGGAAATTACTACCAATAACCACCCAAAAACTTAAGAGTAGTCCCCCCATTTTTTGAGTAGTCCCCAAAAAACGGTTCTAGTTCGCATTAGTTCCAGAGACAACCCAAACCGGCAAACCCCAAAGGATAATGGGCTTATTTCAGATCCGTTAGAGACACTTGAAGTTTCCAACCTATGGCTTATCTAAGCCGTTAAGGTTACCCGAGTAAGTAATAACCGTAGGATTGCTAGGGTTTTTAATACTAGCTAATCCTTTAGCTTCCTCTTCACTAGTTTATTTCCTCCTTTTATTTTTGTTGCGGAGTCGCCTAATTAACAGAAGGAGAAGAGTTTTCCAGTCTGAAAGAAACAGCGGTGGGAGAAAATGGTGCAAAGATTAATTTACCGCTCCAGGCATAGTTATGCCACCAAGTCCAACCAGAACAGGGTTGTCAAACTCCCTGGTATATTCATCTTCTTCTTCTTTTGGTTAAATCCTCATCATCTTTTTATCCTATGCAAACCCTAGTGTTTATTTTCTGGGTTTCAATTGTTTGTATCTGTATTTACTTATATGTTTTTGTTTTTTTGGTAATAAAGGTGGAAAGAACATACTCCAGAGGACCAAGAAGAAGGCTAAAGGACCTGTGTGCCCTGTTACTGGAAAGAGGATTCAAGGGGTGAGCCTCTCTCACTACTATAGCATAGTGTATCTGATCCGCTTGTTTTATCTTGATTTCAGTTGGTTTATTTCTGTATCTTGTGTTACCCTTATATTCTGCATTAGGGTATGTATATTTCTTGGGTTTTATCTTTATGTATGGATGGGTTAGGATTTAGGCAAGTAGCTTGTCTACAGTATCTAATTGAAAAGCCCGGTGTCTGTGTGTTTTGATTCTAGTTGTTACTGGTTTAATTAATTTTGAAATACTAGTGATAAAGTAGTAGTCAAACACTTAATATGTGATATTAGGAAGCAGAATACATTTAACTGCTATATAGTTTTCAAACAGAAATAGGCTATATGATTTGAAGTGTATCTCATTGTTTACAATCTACTTTTTTCTCTTCTCTTCTGCGTTGTCCTTATTTCTTAGTCCGCAGTAATGGATTTTTCAGATAAATGTAATTTTATCATACTATTATGACATATATATGATATTTGATGCAGAATGCATTTATTTGGTCTCCGAAACTGCTTTAGCTTTCTAACAGAAATAGCTTAATGCTGTATTATTTTAAATGCAACTCATTGTCTACAATCTACTTTCTAACAGAAATAGCTTACTTGTTGTTTTCTATCTTAGTCCACAGTATATTCTTCTTTTTTTATTTTGCAAATGTGGACATTACCTCTGAAATGTGCTCAGATAAATGTGTCATATTATTATGACATCATGTAGTTAAAATGTATTAGATAAGTGCATTAAAATCTCTAGTTGGTAATCTTTTAGAAATGCAGCAGTGATCATCTTCCAGTACCTACTAGCCTGGTATTGCAACTTCAGATAATCGGCGTTAATTTCCTCCTTCTCTTTGTGTATGCTTAAATAATCTTGTATACTGCCTTATTGAGACAGCTTTTATCTAGTGCAGTTCATAGTCTGGTAGTTAATGTGTGATATCTGCCTGTTTCTTTCAATTTTGAGCTCTTAGGGTCCAGTTTTTCCTCTTACCAGTCTTCTGATCAGTGTTGAATTCCTATAGTACAATATTTTTGTAGCGGTTCATTCCTTACTTGATCGTTGTAGCTATTATGGTGTATGCTGATCAAGTTTTCCTTTGGCTCAGATTCCTCATCTAAGACCTGCTGAATACAAGAGGTCTAGATTATCTAGAAACAGGAGAACTGTGAACCGTGCCTATGGTGGAGTATTATCTGGAAGTGCTGTTAGAGAGAGGTATGTCCATGATTTCATATGATTGATGACAGCCTTGCTCTGTGATTTTTCTCTGGATGTTAGTTATTCTGTTGTTTGTTGTATTTACTGGAGTCATGGCTTCTTTTTGTTTGTAGGATCATCCGTGCTTTCTTGGTTGAAGAGCAGAAAATTGTGAAGAAGGTACTGAAGATCCAGAAGGCCAAGGAGAAGACCTCCACAAAAGCCTAGATTGAGAGAGAATTAAAAGCTTTTGGGCTTTGGATGAGTAGGCTCAGAAGAAATTTTGATTTTGTGAACACTTCTTTATGGTAAACAAGTATCTTTAGTCTGTCTCTGAATTTGGAAAGTCCCGTCTTTGAGTTGTTTCAGACTGTATTTGGTAGTAGCTTTTTATTGGCTTTTAAGGACAAATGCTTAATTAGGTCCATGTTCCTAATTATTTGTTCAATATTGACACCTTTGGTTATGTTATTGAACTAGCAATCCTGATTTATCTTTGGGTCTTTTGGTTAAGTTAAGTGAAGTTTTAGCATAAGATCTCATGGAGAGGTTTTGTAAGTAGTAAATGTTGATTTCAAGGTCGTCCTCTTGTCAATTGAGCTAAATATTTCACCCTGAGATCACATATTCTTTCTTGCGGGTGACAGATCTATGCCTTCACAATTGGCAAGTCTGTATGGGGCTCACAAGTAGTGGGTTTTTGTGTTATATTTCAGCTGTGCAATTTTATGTGCCAAATGAATCAGGTATAAACTACAAAAGGTTCACCTGACTCCATATCTGTGTGTCAGGACTCGGTCTGAATCTCTGAGTCATTTCTTCATCCCCTGGTATGCAACTGAGACCTTAATCGTCGGACAGGCTTAGATTCAGACCTTTCTGTGGTAAGCTCACTTGTTACAGTGTATTTAAAATGTCAGGCAGGCTTAGATTCAGACCTTTCATTGGTAAGCTCACTTGTTACAGTGTATTTAAAATGTGGAAACATAGAATAGTGAGAGCTACCAGCTTAACACTTTTGAGAGTATATATAGAATCAACTTTTGTCGAGCCTTATCTGCTAGTAGCCATAATGGTTTGGCACATGAAGGTTATTTCTATCCGATGTCGGTACTAAAGACTAAAATAGAACCAGGGCTTCGCCATTACGCTTGTATGGTTGATGTACTTGGCAGGTCTGGGAGATTAAAACAGGCTGAAAACTTCACTAGACCTTCTGATGCAGATTGTAGAATACATTAGCTTGGCAGCAAAAAGGGTTATTGAGTTGAAACCATCAAATGGAGGAGCTTATATTTCACTGTCAAACATCTACTGGTGTAGGCCAGTGGTGAAGTCAGCTGAAGGTTGCTAGGGCGAATGGGGGAACTAGGGCGGAGTGGTATGTGAATTTATCACCAAATATTTATTGGTACACCGAGAAGATAAGTTATTTCCGTTGACAGAAATGATTATGATGCAGAATTTAGAACTGATCAACCGTAATTTGGGCTGGTTACTAACTTGAGGAAATAGTGATTTTGGTTGTTTCTCTGGTAATGGCACTGCAATACTCTACATCTGTGTAGTTTCTCATTATCGGATTTTCTAGTTATTGCTGTTTCAATTGAATTGTTACTCTCTGTATTGTACCTGCAAATTATTACAAGGATCCTTGAGAGTCCCTGCCTTTCTCCTTGTTATTGATAATTAAAGAAATACAAGCATTATGTTTTAATCCACTTGACCTTGCTTGCACATTGGTTTTAAGTTTGTGTGTTTACGCTTGATCGTCTCTCTAATATCAAATAGAAGAATCCCGATTCTGAGCTCCAAAATTTAATCTATATTAATGTTCTAATGAGAAACAAGGTTAGAACCAGAAAACATACTTGTAGTTGGAATAAAGAAAAACTATACAGAAAACCTGCAGACAGAACGTTTCTCACATGAACTCCAACTTCCTCACTCTAGCTACTACAAAAGCACTTCACGTGTATAACAGTTTGTTTAAATGTAGCACTTGTTTGTCGAGTAGCTCGTCGACATTTCACTTGGACAAGGGGGAGATTCCCATGGAAAATTGGTCTTCCATGCATCAGGCAGATCGAAGGGATACCCTACAGATCGAGCAGTTCCCCACTGGTTGTTGCCTGTTGCTAACGCATTTTGGTTACTCTTCCTCAAGCATGATTCTTCTTCTCCTGTACCCATATTTCCCTGCATCTCCTGTGCTAAATTAGTGGAAAAACCATTACTAGTCCTCTGTTCAGTCCCACCAAAATCTATACTCTCTGAACTTTTACTAACATCTCCAAGTAAAGCAGGAGACAAGTTTAAAAGCAAAGAAGCAACATCAACCGAATACTTGGCAGGACCTGCCATATCAAGAGGAGGAAACGACGCGAAGCCAGATAGAACTTCTCCATTTGAAATGGGATGTTGGGTTGGTTTATAAACGGCTGGACTCATTGGTTTGTAGGAATGAAACTCACTAGGAGAAAAACTAGTGGAAGAAGTTGGTGTAAAATCCTTGTTTGAACAGTACTGTATGGCAGAAGATCTGCCTTGGTCAGTTGTGCAGGAGAGGTTCTCAGGACTGAACTGGGTGCAATTTGTTCCATAAGTAAGCACATCTGACTGAGTCGTTTCAGGCACTGGAGAAACCCAAGAATGAGAAAGTGCTCTTTGTGCCATTGAGTTGGTTTTCTTGAAGATTCTGCATATAGCCCATGCATCCTGCAAAACCAAGAAAAACAATTTGTGATAAGTTGTTTTGTTTTTCATTCAAAGTAAAATCAAATAGAAACCTGAAGGGTCTTCTTACATTTGGTGGTAAGTTTTTATCAATGGGTCTCTTAAGTGCAGTCGAATCAGTCAGTGAAGGTAGCCGAAATTCATGCATCATCCAGTCAGTTTTAATCCCTTTAGCAGCTCTACCTTTGTAAAAGACAAGGGACTTCTTTAAGCCAATGCACTTAGAACCTTCAGAAGCGTAAATAGGTCTGTCAGTTCCAGTTGCTTTCCAAAACCCACCTCCGGTTACTCGATTTGGCCTCGTACTGTTTCTATACTTCCTGTCCCTTGGGCAGTAAAAATACCATTCTTTTTCTCCTGTAGTCGCCATTTCTTCTTGCAAAATGAGAAACAAAGTAAGTCATTGAGTTGATACACAAAGGGCTGTAAGAAAGAAACAAAAATATTAGTGAACACAGTTAAGAGGTTTTACTTGGAAGATCCCATGGATCATATTTGTAGATATCCAACTGTTTGATAAGTTCAATAGAAAGAGTACGCTGTTGAATCTTTCTCTTGAGATAAAATCCTACAAGCTCTTCATCAGTTGGATGAAACCGGAACCCGGGTAACATAACTTCATCTACCTTATCATAATCATGTTTCTCATCCATCTCTAAAATAAACTTATAACACAATACACAGAATACTTCACTTAAACCAGTAAGACAGGTTAGTAGTGTGCAAGAAGAACTCCCTACAACTACAAGTAAAAATAACAAGAACTATACTAGAACAACCTACAGCTGATGAAATATGTAAAACTGAAAACACTTGCTGTAAATGAAAGCTAGCTGATTTCACACTCAATATATGGGTTTTCCAGAGGGTGTTTTAATACCGAATGTTAAGCCGTCTTTCGCGGATTAGTGTTAAGTAAGAGTTTAAGAGAGTAAATACAACACCCAAGAAATCCAAGTCAAAGTAGTTTGAATTTCAATGGCAACTCTATCTTTCATAGAGGGATTGTTTAAGACATAGATGGATGATCTCAAGAGACTATAAATTCAGCAAATTCTTGGGATTTTGAACCCCGAACTGTATTCAGTATTTACTACACTCGATTCTATATACATACTCATTACATGAAGCTTCTATTCCTATCTTCCTATCTTTCTCACCAAATCACGACAAACCAAGCTTCCCAATGAAACACAAATTTTGCATTTGTTTATATGTAAACGTGGGGTTCATGAATCTCAATTTCCAAGTAACACAAAATTTTGAAAGATTCTCTGCAATAAGATTATTAGACCCTTCTATTCGATTTTATTTGCTTGACAGGGTGATAATGTTATTTTTATAGTAGTAGTATTATATTTATGTCTCAAGATCCAAAAATTCAGTTTCTATTCTTTCTGGTCAGACCTTCTATTCCATCGTTCTTGCCATTAGTTGGTATATAATATAGAATAGACCCCTGACTTGTCAGGCTTCAGTACATTAAGAAACAAAGTGGAAAATCTGATATTTGTTTCGATTGTTAATGCTCATTAAACTTAGGCATCGCAACGCCTACTGCACCAGCTTGTTAATTGAAATTTGACTTTTTGGCTCAAATTGATTACGGTGAGATATGGTGTAATCACTGGTTTTGTCACTTATTTGAGTTCGCCAAGGGAAATACCCGAAAGAGCTTATTCATAATTCCATCGTAATAGTCTGAAGTTCGACCATTAATATGGATCATCCGTCCATAAGGGCGGAGCCACATGGAGAGGTGGGTGTGCAATTGCACCCCCTCAAATGTGAGCTCCCAAGCCTAATTTAAACCAACTTTCCCTCATTTTAGCCATTTTAACCCTTTTGCACCCCCTCAAATGTGCATTGATTGGTAATTTGCCCACCCATTTCTAGAATTCTAGCTCCGCCCCACTCCGTTGGCTACTTAACCAATCAACTGAATATGGCGAATTATAACATTCTGTACAAAAATGTGCAAGAAAATGGTAATATTTCATGTTTCCTCTGAAACATTCAAAAGGCAAATCCAAGCTACCAACTATTTTTCTCCTCCATTTCTTACATATTTTTGATGAATGATGAATTTAAACTCACAATCCCCGGTAGTCATAAGTGACCACCCACTATGATCATTTAGATTATAAATATTGAATATATTAATACATACTAAACGTGTCTGCTAATTTGAGAACAGAAAATGTACCTTACACATTAGTGAAAGAAGATAGAGATTTGAGTGCGTCAAATATTATTTATCATTGGGACTCCAAATTCAGTGAAGAAAAAAGCCCTGAATTTTAGCTCTCGTTTAAAAACTCTTCTCTTGCCTTTAGTTCCTAGTTAGACATAGGTTTTTGTCTCTTTATCTCTCATCTCTTTTCTAGAGTGTTTGCCTTTCCTCAAGTAGAAACAGTAAGATAAATTTCTAGTAAAAAAAGTCGTAAATCCTCGATTTTTCACAATTTTTATGAACTCGACCTTGTGCACTGGACATGTTTTAAGATCAGGTCATGGAAATAATCCAATTAGACCAAACAAGTTATGAACCAAGAGATAAAAGACATTTGTGGTAAACAGAGAGAAAGATCAGCAGAATAATGGAAATGGCAACGACTAAAAAAAAAATTATCAAAAAACTGGAGAAAAACTAAAAAGTCTAACATTGCTGGAATTGGATCAGCACCTAAACAATAACTGATGTCCTCATTGTTAACTTAGAAACGCTGATGCATCTTGACGCAGAGTTCCCAATAATCATTCATTTGCTAAGGAAGAACCCGAAAGACATGAAAAAGAAGAAAGGAGCAACGAGGCCAGGGAAGCAGATACAGAAAAAGCAATCTGGTTGATTGATATACCAAGGGGATTCCCGTTCATTACACATGAATTTCATATAGGCTAATGGTTAGGTAACTTGTACGACACACTGATTCATGCACTTTACACACAAAAAGTAGTATCAGGTAAGTGGACCACCATCTCCTCTACGTGCTCAATTTACACCATTTCAGCTGTCTTTGACTCACATTTCCTCAGTTTTACATTTTTCAGTTCAATGTAAACTCAGGTCAGTATCGTACCTCGTTTAAGAGTGAGTTAACAGAACTGCGTACCTTCATTTCAGGATGTCTGCAATAATTCCTTGATATCATATCCTTGAAGCTGGAATCACACAAACGAAAATTAGACACCCTTTAGGCTCCATTGGTTTTAACCATCAAAATAAGATAATGCACCGTACTCTACTACTAAACCATAATAACAAATTGAGGTAGCACGTGGATCAGAAATGACATTATACCGGTTACAAAGTGCTTTTCTAGTTTGTGCAAGTTCGAAATCTTAAAAAGTATGATTCGTAGAAGAGTAGTTGCTATTCTATACAGTCATGTGATTAAAATTAGCCTTAAAGAATAGAATTTGTGTAAGGACTCAAAATGAGAGAGCTCAAGACAGCTTACTAGACATCAAACAAATTAAAGAAAATCAAGAATAGAAACTGATTGCTTTACCACAAGAAATGTGAGAACCAAGATAACACCGGAATTCCAGATTGCATGTATTGTGATGGGTGTTAAAAGATTGCGTGTTTGAGCATATGAGAAACCCAACGCAGTCCCTGTTACAAAGACGAAGTTAAACACAGAGGTTAACCCCCAAATACTTAACAAAACCTTATCAATAACATTTGCACTACCTAAAACAAAGAGCTGGGGAAATTCTCCAGGAGCAAGATGAGCAAGAGCAAAGGCTGCAGCTGTTAAAAGGATTGAAACTGGTGTCGGAAACCTGCAGGAAAGTCAGGAACAATTGAGTCAGAAAAGGAAAGAAATGAACAAGGTTTAGATGAAAGTGCATGTTCGTTTTATAGGTAAGTCCAAAATATCTGAGGGCGGACCCTGAGACTCAACTACTACGTTACTACATTAGAAAAATAGAAAAAAGAAGAAAAGTGACATTGTTCTGTAGCTGAAAGATGAAAATTATAAGCATCTCAAGTTTATAGCTTTCACAAATCATGTCAACCAGTAAACGAATCATGCCAAAATAAGCCTGAATAAATATTGGTCTTGCTGGTGAAGTACAGTTGCAACAAGCCCTCCTTCAACATCTGGTATGAAAATGCACACCCATGAAATAATATGCACTATGCACCACATTCTTCCCCACAAACGCTCTTTTCACAAAATTCATAGGCTAGTTTTCTTGGAGAACAGTTTCCCAATTTCTCCAATCTTAACATTATTCCATCATGTTTCAATTAAAATTTCTCTTTCTAAACATTTCTAGTTTCAATGTAAGTTATAAATGACATGATAACCCAAGTGATCAAGCATGATATTAATTTCATACTTAGAATTTTTAATTTTGAACCTCCTTTCTGTAGGTGATACTTCTCAGAAAGGAAAATGTGCAGGCTAAATTGAAGTTGTAGGTCATCGGTGAAAGAATTTTAATTGTCAAGAATGAAAATTTACCACTTAGTAAGGGACACCATCAGAAACCCTCGGAACACGGTCTCCTCAAGCACTGGCGCCAAAACCCCCGTGATGCCTACTAGACAAGCAGTACTGTCCACAAAAAATGTACATAACATGATTACCAACTCAACTAGTGACCATTATTACACAATTATATATACTCTTCACACTAATGTCTGCAATTCACACCAGGTTAATGTGCTTATAATTAAAGCAGTACCTAATACCTGAAGAACCAATCAACGGTTGTAAGCGAACAAGAGCATCTGTCTGAAGAAAGTTGTTAACAGATCATTAATTTCAAGTAACCTCAACAACATAAAAAAGATAAAATTATGATAAAGGTCCATATCTCACATCTCTTTCTGGGTTGCCACTGCTAAACAAGGCCATGGCAACACCTGTTAGTGCAATGGCGCCGATGGCACCACCAATACCAATTCCTGCCCACAAGAGCCACCCCTTCTGTAGATTGAAGGGTTCCTTGAAATCTGAAACAATTTCAACCATCTCAAAGTATCAGCACATTATTCTTCTATTCCAAAAGAGGTGAGAAGAAAGGTAAGTTCTTCAAATGGCCGCCAAAATACAGATAAGCCATGGGAAAAATAATTACGTTTCTGTTACTTAGGTCCAAAGATTATACAGTTGTTTCCATGTAGTGTCATGTTGGCTCTATCTCTTCGAAACTGTCTCAGTTAATCTACCTAGAACGTAGACCAGAAATTTCAAGAGTTATCGCCCTTGTAAATCAGTAAAGGTTATTTTAGCCAGTGATGGTGTTGTAATTTAGCTTGATATCTAAACTAATTAGGCAATCAAAGGATGTTTTTTAGTTGAACTTGATATTTTAACCTGTGATGAAGTTTGAAAGGCATACACGTACCGTAACTGAAGATGTCATCTGGAAGTGGTCGAAAAGTGTTTGTTAGAGCATACAAAACTCCAAGTACAACTGCGGTAGCGACGCTGTAGAGACACGAGAGATAAAGATTTTACAAACATACTCACTTGTGATTAGGACTCAACATAACCGAGAGAAAAATCTAGTTAACTGATAACAATTAAGACTAGGACTTGACATAACAGGAAACAACAAGAATGATGCTTACGATTGGTCCAGAAACAAGATTTCCGCCTTCTCATCCAAACTAAGCTCTCCAATGTTCAAACCTAGATATGGTACAAGTGCTGCCTCTACCAGTCCTGTCAACACAAAACTGCCTGAGTAAACATTAGTTTCACAGAAGCTACATGTTTTGCCTTAATAATGAAACACAATAATAATCACATATAGATTGATTTACAGAAAGGCACCTTAATCCGCATGCAACCATTGTAAGAAAAACTGTTTGCCATTTCCAAGGCACATCCCATCTTTTGAGAATTTTCCATTTCTCCTCAGTCTCCTGAATAAAGCACATTTTTAACTAAGAATTCTTAAGTAATCAAAATACTAATAACCCATGTTGGAAAGCCACATTATTTTTAGCAGCAAGGCATCAACTTGACCTTTCACCCATTTTGAAATCCTCCTAAATTACCAAATGAGAAATTTAAATTTAGAGATTTAAAAATCTAACCTTTCCTGGAGAATTCCTGTTAGATTCTTCTTTGCCGCTATAGTAGCAGATAGAACTAAGCCTTCTGTCAGAAACTGTAGAAGTCTTCCTAGTTGAAAACCCCAATGGTTTCCATTTTTCAACTGAAAATGAAGGGGAGAGAATTGGGTGCCTTTTAAATTGACTGTTTAATCTTGAAGCTGGGAATTTGGAGTAGCAAGAGAGATGGAGGAGTGATGATTGAGTAAGAGATGATGTGATCACAGCAGAAAACATTTTTGAAAAAGAAAAGAAAAACTCCAATTCCGCAGTCTGTTTGAGAGAAGACTGCAGATTAGAAAGAAAATAGGATAAAATAATTTTGGGGGTACTTAGAACCTTAAAGTTATATCGTTATTTGTTATGAACCCTTTATTCCTACGATCAGAGTAATAGTGAGTGCTCAAAAACCTACGGCCAGGTGTTGGCAATTCTTATGGGAATCACCTAATCAGCAGGGTGGACGGGCAAACTGCAGGTAAAAGCATTGAGTCCGAGTTCGTGCACACTTCTTAACAAGTGTATATTTCACATTTCAATCTGTACCCTTGATTTAATTTAGGGAGTTATATAACGATGGTCGTGATTCTAAATATGGAGGGTAATGGAGCCATCAGTTAAATAATCAACCAAGCAGAAAAATATGTGAAATATACACTCCTTATTGGAGTGTGAACAAATTTGGACTCAAAAGTATTAGGCAGTTCATCATGACACACGAGGTTTGAAGAAACCCGCATAATCCGCCAGGGGTGGGGGCGGGGGGAAGATCAACCTCCACCACATGTTTAGTTTATATTTGTTAAGTGAAATGTCTGAAAAAGCTATAACATTTTTTTGCCATATAAAACTTGAAGTTGTTGTTTCTAAAATATGTGGAAATTTTAAAAAGATTGAATATAGTAAAAGGGAAGTGCAAGTTTAAAAAGTTAATCCAAGAAAATGTTCCGCTAAAAGGCAAAGAAAAGCTATGATTTTGAATGTTAACAACAAAAAATTCAAAACAAAGGAGAAACGGTTCATGAGCGCGTTGAATGGAAGATACGTCAAATGAAGATATACAGGAGGCCAAAAATTGTAGTTGATTTTTATTGAAGTTGTTAGTTAGTTCTTATTATTGTCCAAGTTTATATCTTGTAAAAAGAAGTGGAAATAATAATATTAATTAATGAAAATATTTAGACCTTAAATAAATTTACTTCCGTTTTATATTAAGGGATACTCGTTACATTTAGACTTACATACATAGTAATTGATCCCATAACGCCAACAATAACATCAAATTACATGAAATCCAGCGGCATGAACCTTATATTATAGTTAATAGCATTCAAAATTTGCTTGAGCCGTAATTTTCTGGAAAAAAAAAAGATAAAAAACAAGTTACGTCAAACATGATTTTGATTGAACTTCTGTATATTTTCTTCATCTTTTCATTCCTCTATTCAATATATGCATTTAACAAATTTGAATACAAATCAAATCATACATAAAACAATATTCAAATCGATAATGTAAAAAATACTAATAATTACTGTTGGGAAATTGGACACGATCAACCCGTAATATAAAACACGGCCAGGAAATGCTGACATTCCCAGCCGCAATGAAATTCTTTGGATGGGATATTGAGCAATCGACCAAAATGTTTTTTGCAGATCTAAATTTTTCGAAAACAACTAAATGATCATATAAATGCATAAAGAAAGAGTGGGTTTTTCAATTCATACCTTATAACAATCATATGAAGAGTATCAGCGCTTGCTTCATCTCTTTCATTCACTACATCATGATTTTCAGGTTCATCTTTACTTGAAGATGATGAATTTGGAATCCCTGGTTCAGGGGGTTGTTTCGGATTCTCTCCTTTCGGATTTTCCTTCGTCTTCACCATCATTTATAGAAAAAATTTACTCGAAGATGGATTTTTTTGAATCAACGATTAATCGTGTTGAAACAGATCGAAGAAAAGATGAAAAAAAAGAGGTGAGACCGTCTTAGTTTTTTTTCGTTTTTTTTTCTTCAAATTAGTTTGGATTAACTAGTGGAAGGGTAATAGGGGAATAAGTAAAATTTATTGGGCGTGTTTTTTAACTTTTACATACAATTATAATTCAGCCCATTAATAGGATTCCAAAAAAAAAAAAAAAGTTAAAATTGATGACATGGAGGTCATTCCAACGGTCTAGATAAGACCTTTGTACTTATTTTGTCATCACTCTTACCTTGTACAACCAACTATTGGAGATAGATTTATTTCAATTGGGGATCTAAAATTTTACGTGTCATGAAAAAACAAAATTTTCACCTTCTATTGGAGATGCTCTAAGTGAACTTAGTTTTCTGACGAACCATTGTTAATCAATTGACTGGTCTGTTTGGATGAAATAAATTATATCCAACATCTAACGAAGAGTGGGTAGCCTGTGTGATCCATTTCATCACAAGGCTTTAGGATTAATGATATCGTGCCTTACCATTTTCTAATTATTTAAGTAAAGAGATTCGGGAATAGGTTATGCTTACATGATTTCCAACATCCGATAATGGTTCGACCATATGTGATGTTGTTGATATTATATAGTCGCATGTGAAGGCAGAAACATGGAAGTGATTGAGGGCGTGCAAGTCATGAAAAAGTGAGTGTAACCGTACACGATAAAATAAAGAGTGATGTCTCGAGAACTCTTACAAATATTGATTACAAGGTCATGTAACTACTTTATTTTTAACTTTTTATATAATATAGAGTGTCAGAGATTCTCTACAATCAGCTGAAGATCGACTGTTAAAGTTAGTACCAAGAGATACATACTGATTTTCCATGAAAATTGACCACACATGGGATGGGCCGGGATAAGGCATTGGTTTCTGTTTTATTCTGTATGTAGGTTAATATGATCAAAGTAATATAGTTGGTCGAAATCCAAACATTCATTAACGGCGAAGTCTGGACTGCCGTAAAAAGTTTGCTGGAAATTATTTTTATTAAATAAACCATGTTACAAAGAAAGTGATGGTGCACCTTTATCAATCAAACTTACGACCAAACCATGGAACACTTGATCTGGAAAGTTCATAACAATCATCATGGAGGAAAGATTTTCAGATCCATTCATAATACATGATTCGACCATTAATCTCTGATGTTAAACGATCCTCAAATTAGTTTGTGAACTGTAATGGATTGAACATAATAAACCACTAGGTGAGGGAATATATAATATATACAATTTGTTCTTCATGAAATCCTAGATTCCAAAACACCACTAGAAACTTGATGTGGTTAGTCATCTTCTTTTTCATAGACTCGAATCTAATGAATAATGTTCCTCAGTTGTTGCCATTTTGAGTTTCGTCTATCACTATATAGTTCTTTTTTTACTCTTTTTTAAAACCTTTGGGTGTTGTACATCAAATGGTTCGTGTAGGGTTGTAATGAAGGCTTGAGAAAGATACTAGTCTTCACTTGGAGCGATAAATTTTTATTCCCGAACTATTCAATTAACTTTTCAGTATGAAATTATTAATCGAATCTTTATATTGTGTAGGGGATGTAAATTGTTTGTGTACCTTATATATATAACTTAACATAGTAATAACATCTGCCATCAAAAAACTGATATATATATATATATATATATTCAACATGTTTTAAATTAAGAAAATTTAAAACCCTAAGTTGTTTGTTCTTGTAAAAAAATATATATATCTAACATCTGACGAATATTGGGTGTTTAACCTTCTGACCATTTGTACCATTTTAATCACAAGGCACTAAGTTTGATGATACAACCTTACCCTTACTATATCTACATAGAGAGATTTAGGAATACGTCCAACTGACATTGATTCTAATATCCAGAATGATTAATGTTGTTGTGATTGTATAATCGCATTTGAATTTTTCATAAATCAAGGTAAAGAAGATGATAAGGCAGTATCATCTAGGGCTGCACAAGAACCGGTTAAGATGACCTGGACCGGACTCGAACCTAAAATACCGGACCGGAACCGGTGTAGCGATCTGACAGGACCGATCGAAGTTGAGAACCGGAATAGACCTGACAGGACCGGTTCTTGGGGGACTGGATCGAACCTAACCATAAGTACCGGTGAATAATAGTCGTAGATTTGTGTTAATCTTATCCGTCAATACTAGGTATCAAGGTCTTATCTATTATCAATTATCATCACTCTTTCACTCGTCTTCTTCCTTTCTCCCAAGTCTGAAGAACAATGGCACCATTCCATTGTTCACTTCTTCAGCACCACCACCTTCTTCTCCACCAACTAACTGATGAGAAATCATTTACTGCTTTTTCTTCTTCAATCAACAACAACAAGTTTAGGCATCATAGACTAAATGTAAATCACGATCGATCCAATGATTTAGGGTTCAACAAGTAAGTATTGAAACCCAAATCTTATTATTGCTCAAATCACATGCATCATCATGTTTCGGTTTGTCATTGAAGTATTTACAAGTTGGAATTTTTAGGGTTTACTCTAATTTGGGGGATTGCTGTTAATTTGATCAAAAGTTTCAATGAATCTTCAACTTCTTGTACAATCAGATGTAAGGATTTGGTGTGATTAATTAATGATGATGGGAAGAAGAAGAAGGACATGGTCCAGGAATTTGATTTGAAGTGGTGGTGTTCTTAGTAGTAATTTGGGATAACTTTTGAATGTAAAAGATGAACTCACTAAAGATGAGTTAGGGTTTGAGCTATCACAACAAATGGAATCTAAGAAGGAGATGAACTGGTAGTATTGATGTGATGGGTTGTTGTTGTTGCAGGGAAGCTGTAACGGAGTATTCTGTGGTGTTAAAATTGTTGGTGGTAGTCAGGTTATGTTGCAGTAATGGAGATGGTTGATTGCTGGTGACTTACACGGTAAATTGTGATTGTGTTGGTTGAATCTGGTGGTGCAGTGGCTAGGATTGTAGTTATCAAGTTGCTGTTGTTGGTATGAGGAGATGAAGCTGCTTAAACTGAGTACAATGTAGCAGTGCTGGTGAAGAATTGAAGGCATAGTCTAATGGAATTTTAGAGTGAAGGGTAATTGATTTAGCTGTTGTTGCCAATGGAATTTTAGAGTGAAAATTATGTGATCATCATTATCTCAGGCGTTTTAATTGATTTGATTATTTACTGTTACTACTTACTTTAGTATCAAATTTTGCAGGTAGAAACCCTAAGACTGTGTTGTTCCTGATCGTATGCAGAGAGGTACATGTACAGTCCGGGTCTAGGTACAGGTCCTCAAAATGAGGTACCGGCCAACACCAAGTACATGGACCGGTTGCATAAGAGAACCGGGCCGTACCGGACCATGTGCAACCCTAGTATCATCAGACCTAGTGCCTTCTGATGAAAATTGTATACATGGACAGAATGCTGAAGACCGATTGTTGAGAAGATATTACATATAATTCATTTTATCATGACAAACATAAATATTTAATTGCACACTGAATAAAATACTTGTCATTATATAGTCGATTTTAGTTGGTATGGGGAAGTTGTATGTAATCGCATAAAAAATTTAATGACCACTAGAGGCAAGTCAAGCATATTGTATTTAAATAATCATTAAGGATTGTAGGATGAAACATTCTCTTTTAAGAATTCATACAATTCATGATACTTAAATTCTTTGCATGTATCTTGAAAAAACTCCAGTCAAACTATAGTTTTCTGAATGAACAAATTTGAATTACTTAAAACTTATAGTTGAACTTATATGTTAGAGCATTGCTCGATTGAACCTATGTCAAGATTGGTTGTCATATTTTAGTTCCAAAACTCAAGGTCGCTTAATTAAATTACTAGAGTCAACTTTGTTAGGGTAGACTAGGAAGTCTAGAAATGTTGAGACATACAAGTATTACTCTGAAGACCTGAAGATTTTAAAGACGTATCGACGTCAACGAACACATCATCCTTCTACTCAAGGTTAGTAATACAAAACTTGACTTGTCTCCGTTTCTATTTACGTTACCTTCAAGTCGTTTAGATTGAAAACATAACATGCAGAGTTATATATCTGAAATTGTAGTATTAGAGACTTGATCATCTTATTGTGATCAAAGTATCAAGGAAGAATATCCAATTTGTATCACAACTTTGTTATATTGAATTACGAATTATAATGCTTATGTTTTGAACTTTGAAAACTGCGACATAGACAGTATCTTTGTAACTTGTTACTAGACTGTGTAATGAACTTAAGATTAATTCTTTACCTAGCAAACTATGTTTAATTACATGAGTTTAAGGAGCTAGACTTGCGAAACTTGTTTCGTAGTTGAAAGGAATCAATGAGATTGGTGGTACGATTCCTATTAGGGATTTATAGCAGGACCGATCCCTACCTATTGGGTATCAATAACATGACTGATCCCTATTGGGGATCTCTAGCAGAACCGATCCTCGTAGCAAAATCCTATTTCCGATTTCACGTGTTCTATAGGGTTTGTATGCTTTTCGGAATCTGAGTTTGCTAAATAAAGTTCAAAATGTCGCCACAATGAGTAATTTGAACATGTGTAAAATTTTATTCTTTTATTGATCAAAGATTTCCTTGATACTCAAGATAAGATCCCAAACCAAAATGTTTGAGAATCTTCTAGTGAGATTTTCTAATATATACGTTTTATTTTTCCACCAAGTAAAACATATATCTCGAAGATATATTAGTAAAGTATACTTGTATACCAACTAATATTGAGTTTGTCATCTATAAGGGATTTCGGTATAACAGTTTGATATTAGACAAAACCGAATAATGATGCTTATTGCATATCTTGAGAATATTTTCGGTTATGGAAATTCATTAGAGTCCAATCTACCTTGGTTTATAAATAGTGAAGTTTGGTCTTCTTACAAACTAATCCTGAGGCAGACACTTCATTTTTCAGTCATTGTTGTAGCTGACTAATAATATTACTTGTAATACTATCTTGGAGAGGAGAGTAACCTATTAGGCAAAATCTCTTACGTCCGCTAGTTTAAAGACTTTTGTGGGACCAAGAAGCGTCTAGATAGTATCACTTGTGGGAAATTGTAACTTGCAGTTTTATTTTAGTTTTAATTATTGATTTCATTGACTAACAGTTGTTAAACCTTGATTGCACATAGTTTGATTATTCTTGAGAGCCTTCTCTTTTGACATAAGGTCACTCAAACTAGATCAAGGGATTAACGGTGGTTCATATTTGTTTTTAGATTTGAAGATTGACTTGTGATCATCCATTATTAAAAGGCTCTTTTCTATGTGTGAATTATAAGTATGTAGATGGTGGATTTTCGACAAGGGATAAAATCGTAAAACCATAATTATACATGCTCCTGATCCAGCAATCAGACGAGTATTGAGGCTCATCTCTCCCATCGAAGCATGGAAGCTCATGCCACAAGAACCTCTGACTGAGTATATTGTCTCTCAGAGCATACGTGAATATGCAGTCTCTCAACTGAGGCAACGACATATCTCATGAATACTGAGCAACTTCAGTAATTACTTTTATATAGAATCGAACGATTGGACGGCTCCTAGACAGCTTGCTTGCTAGTATAGAGCGATAACGTCTTCAGGATGTAACAATGTTTTCCCTGACTATATAAAGGACATGTGTATAGAATCTTAACGATTGACGGCTCCTAGACAAATTTTGCTGCTAGTATAAAGCGATAACGTCTTCAGGATGCAACAATGTTTTCCCTGACTATACGTAATAAATATGACGCTTCAACTAGCTCATATCGCTCAATTCTCGAATAATTAATGCTCCTAGATGATCGTACTAGTACTAGTATACAACCATCAATTAATTATTTCTAAATCATTAGATTCATTAACTGAATCCCTAGAAAATATTCTACGTTCTTTATAATATTTCATTACTTCAATTCATGGTTCTTCCCAGCAGAATTCCATGGGTTAGTAATAAATATTCAATGTACGGGCATCTGACCTACTATCGAGTAAGCCCGACCAAAATAGTGCAAGTGTACTCAACAATAATGCACTAACGAGCACCTGAATGCACGAATGAGTATTTCAAAATACGACGGGACGATGAACCTATGCAAAATAGGAAAGAAAATAATAAATAATAAAATACTGACCGGCTGTGCCGTGACCAGTCCCACGCCCAATTTTATATTTTATTATTCTCCTTGATCTCATGAAAATTCCCTCATTTGAACAAAATTCCTTCGTTTCAAGGAAACTCCTCAATTTCATGGTGTTTCCTTCACATCAAGGAAATAATAAATAATTAGGAAAGGTATGCGGGACCAAGACTACTAGCCGGCCGGTCATGCCCTAGTTGTGTCCGGTCCCACACCTTACATTCCTTATTAATTTTATTCTTTCCTTCATCCCATGAAATTCCTTGATCTCATGGTATTTCCCTAATTTCATGATATTTCCTTCAAGTCATGAAAAATAATATAAAATTAGGTAAACTCATGGGACCGGGCCCTAGCCGGCCGGTCATGCCCTAGCCGGTCCCACACGCCTCTTATTTTATTATTATTATTTTCTATGTTTCCTTCACCTCATGGAAACTCCTTCACTTCAAGGAAACTCCTTGATTTCATGATATTTTCATAAAGTTATGAAAAATAATATAAAATTAGGTAAACTCGTGGGACCGGGCCCTAGCCGGTCCCACACGCCTCTTATTTTATGATTATTATTTTTTATGTTTTTCCTTCACCTCATGGAAACTCCTTCACTTTAAGGAAATTCCATGATTTCAACAAACTCCTTGATTTCATGGTATTTTCATAAAATCATGAAAATATAATAAAATTAGGAAAAATGCTATGGGACCGGGCTCATTGGCCGGCCGGCCATGCCTTGGCCATAGCCGGTCCCACACTTCATGATTCCTTCATTTTATAATTAGTTTCCTTCATCTCATGAAGTTTCCTCAGTTTCAGCAAAATCCCTGATTTCTTCATATTTTCTCAAATGATTGCTCAAATGCACATCAGAAAATATCAAAATTCTCAGGACTGAGACGCGAACACTTTGGTGACACGATCATATTACCTTGACCGACCAGGGTTGGCTCTTTGGCTTGCAAGAGGCCGGTCCCTCATATTTTCATCATTTGACCTAATTTGTTCACATTAGGTTCAAATTCTTCCGAACAATTTTGGAATTTCATGAAACAATCGTCATTCGATCCCATGACCAACCAGGGCCGGTTTCATGACCCCTTGGTCGGTCTCTGCCTCTTCAATATTAATTAGGTTTTATCACCTGATGCTCAGACGAGCATTATTTTAATAAATGATTAAACCAGCATTTAATCATCTTCTGGCCAACTGGTCTTCAAGAGACTTTGCCACTTTGGTATTTTTTCTCACTCGAGCATCTGGACGCTACATGGTCGACTCATCATCCCATGTAGCCGGCTCCGTGGTTAATTTTCAATAAACCATCGATTGATCATCAATTGATCGAATTAGGGTTTCGAGTCCAAGGTTCATAATTCTGGATTTGAACATTAATAATTTACGACGATCCCATGATCAACATTTTATTAATTATACTCGGCTCAGTTGCTAGCATTTTAAATAATATTTCATTTGGTCATGCTATCAATAATTCATCAGACGAGCAACATTTGCTCATACTAAGGAATATTGGTTCAATTATCAATATTCAACAATCCATCGAATGAACAATATTTGTTCACCTTAACTATCAACATTTACGTGAGAATCATACCTCTGTCTCAGCAGACATGTTCAATTCATGAGTCTCAGAACATTTTCAAATCATGTTCGACTCAACAATACAAGGACTCATCGTCCCATGAAGTCATGAAGTCAACAACTGACTAAATACACGTCTGCCTTGCAGACTCCAAAATCACGAGACATCAATCGTGTCACATGGGGGATATTAACTAGGTTTTTGGTCTGGCGGTCTACAGCACGTGTGTTCACACACACGATGAGAATGTGAGCAAGTCGTGCAATCAGTTGAAGGAGTTAGAAAAGTAGTGGATGGAAAATCGACCAAGTCTCCGCACGTTGAGTAACTAGTTTTAACACGATTTCCACTTCTCCACTCTTTGATTCCATCAACTGTCACACTTCATGGGATCATGGTGTTTACAATTCTGGCAATATAAATAAGCCTCTGAATCATGATTGAAAACAGGACAAGCTTTCGTCAAACGGACAACAAGAGATTAACATCTCAACGTCTGAGAAATTACTCTCAACAGAGCAAATTCAATCAATCAGAACTTATCTTATTTATTCACGCAGAATACACAACACACCTACAATCTTCGATCACCATTGATTTCACACATTTCTCAGCTTCCCTCATATAGATCGACCCATCCTTTCTTGTGACCGAATTGACTCTGGAACGACCATTGTCTTGGTTTAGGACGGAGTCCTACAGATTGATCTCTCGAATTCAAAACACTCCCTTTTTTGGTGCAAGGTATCCGTGTGAGGTTTGATAGTTCGCTCGGTTCAAGGAGTTTCCTCCGCACGGTCGTCTCCTCAATTCCGTAAAAACCAGCAACTCGTTTTTCCCCATCTACAGATTGGCGACCACAGTGGGAGATCATTCTCTCGGTTGCAATCTCACTTCTCACAAAAATGGTCGATCTTAGGTCTGGTTCAGTTACCAAATCGGTATCAACACCCAACCCTAACATTGCAAGCTCTAGTGGTACCGCTAATACCACTCCTCCGGCGCAACTTGTCAATACTACTCCTCCGAATACTGGTGCTCCAGTGATCACCCCTGCAAGAAACGGTACTGGCGCCATCAACAATACTCTCTTCGTCCGGTCTCCTGAAGAAGTCAGAAAAAAATACGCCTACCATAGGTGATATCATGAAGGTGCAAGAAACTCTTGCCAAGAATCAGGTCGACATGGCTGCCACTCAGAAAGAATTATGCAATTATCTCAAGACTCTTACAGACAAGATTTCAGAGAAAATTCGGGAGAAAGGAAAAGCCAAAGAAACATCTTCACTGCTAATACTGAAGTCACTCCAATCCATGTAGTAGACGATGATGAGTCACACAAGGATACAGATAATTCACCAATGAAGGAACCTACAGGCTTCATCACCGTGAAGACCTAGAACGCTTCATGGAGGATCGAGGAAAAAACAAAACATCATCTGTTCACTGTCATCAACCTCCATACCATTTTGCTACACAAAGGATTCCTCTGCCAAAAGGTTATACCTCTCCAACGTTCACTCTTTATAATGAAACGGGCAATGCTCGAGAACATATTTCTCGGTTTCTGGAATCACTGGGTGAACATGAGCACAACCATGTCATCCTTTTGAAGGAATTCTCAAAGTCTCTGACAGGCAGAGCATACACATGGTACAACAACATTGTACCAGGAAGTATCATCAGTTGGGGAGAAATTATTAATACTTTCTACAGAAAATACTTCTTCATCTTAGAGCAGATCACTCTCTCTGATTTAGGAAAAATGTCTCAGAAGAACAATGCACATCCGAACGAGTATGTGAAGAGGTTCAGAGTCCAAGCTTTGGATTGTCATGACCCGAATGTCACTGAACAACAACTGGTGGACTTGTGCATCAACGGAATGATCCCGGTCTACAGAGCCTTGGTGGAAAATATCCACTTCCATACTCTCTCAGAGCTTCATGAAGCAGCCAAACGATCAGCGACCACTGCACCTGCTTTACTGGAAAGAACAAGGTCTACAAGGTCGAGGAACCTCGAAGCAACGCCATTACAATCTCCAGCCAACGTTGTTGCTGAAAGGAAAGATGGGTCACAACATCAGAGTGCTTCTCCAATATCCCAGTCTCCTCTGAAGGCGCAAGGAAAAGATAACCAATCCTGAAATGCACAAACCTCGACCCGGCATCAATGAACGAGAAATGATCAGACAGACTCAAACTTCTCTCTTCTCATGAAGGAGTGATCGAGTTACTGGAAGTCTGGGTTCAAGATGGTGCAATAAAATTGTCGTTCATCAGGAGAGAGACGACTGAAGAAGAAATGGAGAATCCTAGGTACTGTCACCTTCATAGATACATCATCCAACAAGTAACCACAATATTTTGAAGCATATCTTCAAAGAGAAGGTTAATTCACAATAACTTCAACTAGGTACTGAAGGAGTACACAAGAATCCTCTCCCAATCAAAACCTTTACACCCTTTGAACAACCAGTCAAAGAAGCAGTTCAATCGTTGGTCAAGCATATCTGTGAAATTTCTCTATCTGTTTAAGGCACAAAGGAAAGACATGTTCGCAGCACCGAATTACATTATGTCAGAGTCTCTGTCCATCCTGGAAATACTCCTTGAATCTTCATCCACAGACAAGGAGATGCACGGCTGGGGACTGCTTACCACAGTCCATCTCAGAGTAAATGAATTCGGAAGAATGTTGATCGATGCTGACGCCGTCATCAACATCATTCCACTGAAAACCCTCAGAGCCGCAGGGACAAGAAGCTACTCGTGATCCCATCTCAATCAAAGACCTTGAAGGAACACTCGGAAATACTTACGGCTACATCGCACTCAGAGTGAACATAAGTTCAACTGGACAGAAACCAAGTTTCACATAATCAGGAAGATCCAGGATATGAAATGTTCTTCAGACGAGCGTGGATCCCCGCTGAAAAGATGACTACTGACAAAGCGCCTTTGGTTGCACATCTCTCTAACGAAGAAAGTTCTGATCCAGAAGATTCGGCTGACATTCCATCATCAGAGCACTTGGAAGAATTTCGAAATTTGACAAGGTTGAAGCAAGAGCCTGCAAAAGATGCATAGACATTCATCAAGAGGTTCCGCACTCAGGCAAGTCTCATTCCTTTCATGACTATGTCGTTTATTTCCTCACATGCTATCCTAGCATGGGGACTCAATTCTGCTAGCAACTCTGCAAGACGTTATGAGTGGGTAGCTTCACCACATTAATATTTTACCAAGTGGTTATATCTGATACCTCTCTGAATCGAGCATCTCACTGAGACGTCATTGATGTCCAAGCATGGCAAAGAACATTTTGGGTGATTCTCCATATCCTTACAGGAGTGTCCATGTGTGCCACAAAATCATAAAGCTCTGATGTCGAATCCCACAACCGCAACAAAAGAAATGCTGAATCAACAGAAGATACTCAGGGCTGAGACGATCAAACCTAAGACATTCGATGCTTAAGTAATATACGCTTCAACGCTCAAGCATCTAAGAAGTCTTCAAATTGTACTCCCAATCAAAGAGTACACCTTCGATAATGGCGCATCTGGCTTCTGCACCAATATCTCGACGATGACACACTGATTCAAAAACAACACGATCAAAGTGTAAATGAACTACAATCGATAAGTCTTCATTATCCCATGATAAGACTTCTGAAGAAACAGATGCGACATCATTCATCCATGGATGTCACAAACTCCTTCAACATACACTGGGGACTTAATTTTATGGGAAAGATCGATTCAAATCTATTTATTACAACCTGATGTGATTCCATGAAACTTCATCGACGGGACCTCTCTGCATCACAAACCTTGCACGACCAAGGAACTTTTCTCCTTACATCCAAAATGGAGAATGCCGATGCTATCTGTCACAACGTCGATTCACTGACGGAGCCAGTTCACAGTAAAGTCATATTTTTCAAGAGAATTCGAGCTGATCAGTACACCTTCATCTTAGTAATGCTCAACCCACCAACAAGTTCGTAAATATAAAGGCTCACTTGATAGAGGAGCAAAGGCTATGTCAATAATCATGGTTCTAGCCGTTTAGGTCTCTGGAGCAACTCCAACTATAGTATCGGCATCAACAAGGATATCTGGAGGAACTCCGTCCATGGTCTCAGCATTCTCATGAGCAACATCCTAGGGCTTCATCAACTAACCATTCTCTGAAGTGTTACACATTAAGCGGACTTCTCCAAGAACTAATGATTTATCTCAAGGTGTGTATACGTGATAACATGTTCACATGAAAGTATTCCCAAATCTTGCACGACTGGCGGGAACAATCCAAAGTCTTCTACAAGATGTTATCATCGCCTCTACAAATGAGATACAACATACTTCAGCCCATGGGTTTAAAAAAAAGTACCAATGAGTGAGGAATGGGACAATACTTCCTCAATGAAATATGTTCGTATATGTCTCTTATACAACATACCAAAAGGGCGCATCAATCGGACATACGATCTGAAAGATATGGCCTTTACCGTTAGGTTTACGAGATCTGAACAATTTGTACGAATTACAAATTACAAATGTGCACGCTTTTTTGGCTGACCTCTACAACTCCAAATTGAGTTATTCTTTTCTCATGTGATAACTCAGTCTCTTAGCTTCAAAATTTGGGGTCAAGCATCGAATTCCGACATCGTATGAGGTTCTTACGGCTTCCGGAGCATACAACATACAAGCAACAATTCTTAGACGGGATTCATAACTTCTACAGTCGATCGGTATCCACCAAGTCTTTCCACTAAGTACTTCATAAAGGTACCTCCAACTTAGACCACCTAGGTCTTTACATCAATTTTTCTACCTGGGTCCTCTATCCAAGTCTTGCCAGAAGAAAAGAAAACGAAAAGGAGAGATTTAACAAAATACTGGGGACTGACGGTCCACTGATCATGACAATCTGTTTCACAGTCCAAGACCCATGGCACCAGACTCTCATGTGCTAATCATTCATCATAAAAGTAATTCTATCACCGGGACATGAAACCATGGTCATTACACCACCCCCTCTTGAGAGCAGCCTCAGTTATGGTCCCGTGACCAGGGTTTCAGAAGTGATATTTCTACGATTGACAGAAACAAGATGGATGCAAGCACCATGCTCATGTATCAATCGAGGGGTCCTGATCTCAAATGAATAAATGACATTGAAATCCTTCACCAACCGTTCAAGACACAAGCGAATGGTCCAAAGACACAACAAGAGTGTTTTACAACAAGCTCGTCTGAGATGATTTTATACTGTCCAACACAAAGAAGCGAGCTGGGAGAAATTAGTGAAGAATCTAGGGATGGATCATATACCATTCTCTTCGAATGGATGTCCTCTACAACATATCCAATATTCACATCAATTGGAGAAACGAGCAAAGAGTTGTGGCCAAAACATTGGACCACATGCCAGCAGAAAATTTTCTGAAGGTCTCCTGGAAGTTTACTGTTTCGCCGATTTCGGCCCTTAAACGTACTCAAAAGACGAAAAGCTTCTTTAAAAAATCTTGAAAATTTCCTGGGCATGAGGATACATGGGTAGATCGCGAAAATACGACAACGGATGAAGATTCTACAACATTTTTGCTAGAAGACCTAACTTCTGAATTTTTTGATGATGAATTATGACGAAATTATTCATTCATCCACATCTGAATCAGGAGCTACACCATCAACGCAAATCCGAACTTCATATTCAGCCGATAATCTCACTTGCTGAAGTCGGCGGTGCTTCTGCTGATGAGATATGAACTTTTCATCTTCAGCTCTTTTCTTCTGTGATATTTCATCACGTCCATGCTTTCCCTCCGCATCTGCTAATACCAATAAAGCATATACCTTAGCACGGACGACTCCCAAATGATCGAGAGACATACAATGTGTTGGTTTTCCAGCGTCTCTGAAAGGTTGATTCACCTCGGCATGAGCGTCTGCAGAAGTCTTCATCTTTGACTTCATAGAGCGTTCCCCGGAAGAGCCAGAAGAGTGGTTGTAACCAGAAGTCACCACTATCTAAGGCGAAAGACATGGAGTCATGGATATACCAATAACGAACGCGTAACAAAAATGGTAACAATCAAACTCTTACCTATTTACAATTTCACTAGCTGTAGTGATTATAACGTCAGAATTTCGAAAACTTGCTCGTTCCTTCAAACCTGCAAAGACGAGCAAAATTCATTATTCAAAATCATGACTTGATTTTCATAAAACCGTGAACAACCCATGTGAATTTTAACATCCACTGGTTTTTCAAAAATTGGACAGACGTCCATTCTACAATTGTGAAAACTCACATACAGACATTATTTCACCATGTATAATTGTTTACTTTCAACAGTTGTTCGAAATCAAAACATTGATTTTACAAAAAAATATGTTTTAACGTGAAAATCACGTGAATTTGAAAAACATATATATATATATATTATTTTTGCTCCCTCGAGAGTATATTTTCAAAAAATTGTGAAAGCTTACATATCGAAAATAAATTTTTTCATGAAAGCTCATAGACAATTTTTTTACTAACAGACGCACGTCTATTAAAAAAAAAAATCTTTTTCTCTCGTACAAGCATCCACCTTTGAAACGAGAGTTTATTAAAATCTCACATATTTTTAAAAAAAAAAAAAAAAAAAAATCTCTCCTACATTAGGGATTATTGCTAGTTTCTAAAACTAACGATCGAACGAACGTCCGTTCCTAAAACAAGGGTTTTTACAAAACTCACGTCTATACATGCATATATATATATTTTTTTAACATGAACAACTCGTGAACAAGTTATCAACTTCTGAAAAAGAAATAAAAAAAAAAGGCGGTGCTACACCACTTTATGCTCGTTAGATGACACTCTATCATGCCATTGGGATCTTCGTTCAAGCCACGGTTCGCTCGCGCAATCGAAAATCCGGTAACATCTTATCTTACGACTAAGTTCAATTACTTATTTTGTTTGTAACTGGAAAATCACCATCCAGTGCTGACTGAGGAACATGACCGTCCCTCACTAAGCAGGGGACTTAATGTAGATGGTGGATTTTCGACAAGGGCTAAAATCGTAAAACCATAATTAGGAAAAATGCTATGGGACCGGGCTCATTGGCCGGCCGTCCATGCCTTGGCCATAGCCGGTCCCACACTTCATGATTCCTTCATTTTATAATTATTTTCCTTCATCTCATGAAGTTTCCTCAGTTTCAGTAAAATCCCTGATTTCTTCATATTTTCTCAAATGATTGCTCAAATGCACATCAGAAAATATCAAAATTCTCAGGATGGAGACGCGAACACTTTGGTGACACGAGCATATTACCTTGACCGACCAGGGTTGGCTCTTTAGCTTGCAAGAGGCCGGTCCCTCATATTTTAATCATCTGACCTAATTTGTTCACATCAGGTTCAAACTCTTCCGAACAATTTTGGAATTTCATGAAACGATCGTCATTAGATCCCGTGACCAACCAGGGACGGTTTCATGACCCCTTGGTCAGTCCCTGCCTCTTCAATATTAATTAGGTTTTATCACCTGATGCTCAGACGAGCATTTGTTTTAATAAATGATTAAACCAGCATTTAATCATCTTCTGGCCAACTGGTCTTCAAGAGACCTTGGTATTTTTGCTCACTCGAGCATCTGGGCGCTACATGGTTGACTCATCATCCCATGTAGCCGGCTCCGTGGTTAATTTTCAATAAACCATCGATTGATCATCAATTGATCGAATTAGGGTTTCGAGTCCAAGGTTCATAATTCTGGATTTGAACATTAATAATTTTACGAAGATCCCATGATCAACATTTTATTAATTATACCCGACTCAGTTTCTAGTATTTTAAATAATATTTCATTTGGTCATGCTATCAATAATTTATCAGACGAGCAATATTTGCTCATACTAAGGAATATTGGTTCAATTGTCAATATTCAACAATCCATCGAATGAGCAATATTTGTTCACCTTAACTATCAACATTTACGTGAGAATCATACCCCTGTCTCAACAGACATGTTTAATTCATGAGTCTCAAAACATTTTCAAATCATGTTCGACTCAACAATACAAGGACTCATCGTCCCATGAAGTTATGAAGTCAACAACTGACTAAATACACGTCTGCCTTGCAGACTCCACAATCACGAGACATCAATCGTGTCACATGGGGGATATTAACTAGGGTTTTGGTCTGGCGGTCTACAACACATGTGTTCATACACACGATGAGAATGTGAGCAAGTCGTGCAATCAGTTGAAGGAGTTAGCAAAGTAGTGGATGGAAAATCGACCAAGTCTTTGCACGTTGAGTAACTGGTTTTAAAACGATTTCCACTTCTCCACTCTTTGATTCCATCAACTGTCACACTTCATGGGATCATGGTGTTTACAATTCTGGCAATATAAATAAGCCTCTGAATCATGATTGAAAACAGGACAAGCTTTCGTCAAACGGACAACAAGAGATTAACATCTCAACGTCTAAGCAATTACTCTCAATAGAGCAAATTCAATCAATCAGAACTTATCTTATTTATTCACGTAGAATACACAACACACCTACAATCTTCGATCACCATTGATGTCACACATTTCTCAGCTTCCCTCATACATATCGACCCATCCTCTCTTGTGACCGAATTGACTCTGGAACGGCCATTGTCTTGGTTTAGGCCGGAGTCCTACAGATTTATCTCTCGAATTCAAAGCACTCCCTTTTTTGCAGTGCATCTGCGTGAGGTTTGACAGTTCGCTCGGTTCAAGGAGTTTCCTCCGCACGGTCGTCTCCTCAATTCCGTAAAAACCAGCAACTCGTTTTTCCCCATCTACAAAGTGGAACCAAGCTTATTTGTGCAGGTACATTGAAGATATTAATGATTTGAAGACAATAAGATTTTTTTATTGGTTTCCTATCTTTGTGATTTACTTCGTACACTGGTCAAATTTTATATAGTGGTAAATAAGGTTGTCGTTCACTCGGACTTGTGTAGACTCGATTCTAGACTTAAAAATAAAGAAAATATATTCACAAGATTTGTCACAATTTCGAGAGGTACTGAGACTCAGGATTCCACCACAAACTCAATCACGCGATTCATATATTTATTCCAAACAATTATAGCTCAAATAATATTGACTATAATTCTCTGCCAAGGTAGATTTTTAAGAGATTGAACCTAAATCACTAGCATGATGCATCAAAAGCACTTAGACCAAGCATACGTCATCATACGACATTACAATCAATTAAGAAAAATCATAAAACGATTGATAATAGTGCAAGTAGTCATAAAAGAATTAAATATAATTACCACATGCATGAAATATGGCTTCCTCCGTCGTCCCAGTGTTAGGATTTAGCTCCTCATATCAAAAACACGATCAAAAGACTCATTCATGGCTTAAACGGTATTTTTATTGAAGAATTTATATAACTCAGCGAATCTGCAACGCTGTAGCGGCGTTACAGAGTTCACTGTTACAAGAAATAGTTACTAACTGAAGATAAACGTGACTAATTGAACTGTTACAAGAAATAGTTGAGTATAAGACACTGACTGCGACAGTTCTGTGCAGCTTAATTTTCTTCAGATTAGGGTTCTTGAGAACGACACTTCTGATATGTCGTCTGCAACTCTCCTTCTTCCTCTTCTCAGCTGCTACTGCAGCATCGCTCTGCAGCAATTTCTGTTGCTCTAAACCTACCCCAAACTCTCGACTCCCCTTTCTTGACCTCCTAACAACCCTTATATACACGATAGGACCAATCAAAACTCGAGAAAATCCCTCTTTTCCTTCTACAACAAGTCGCGGCTTTTTCTTCCCTCAAATTATTTCTTTCCTTTGGTCTTCTGTTTATTTCCAAACTTCCACCAATTGTTTCCAAACTCTCTTTATTACTGATAGAAGCAAATCCTAGGAGAATATATTCTCCCATATCACACGTAACTTCCAAAGATAACGAAAACCAAACCCGAGATAACCCACTCCCTGTATTGCTTCAAATCGATAATTGGGCCCTGTTTAATCGAATAAAACTCATGTGATATCCCTGGAAATTACTGTGGATGGTGAAATTTGGATAAAGGGCAAAATTATCATTTCAATCCTATAGACATAATTCAACTCTCACGGGAGAGATTAAGCCCTTGGTCCTCAAGGCATCCTTAGCCACGATTTCTAGTATACGTCCCCGCGAGACACTGCTGGTCGTGATGCCGTGATTCCTAGCGCACATCCTCAACGATATACTGCTGGTCATGTAGGTTATGTAGAGCGTAAAACGTCCCCGGAAGACTTATGAACCAGAACAGCCACAATTCCAGCTTGTTTTCGCGAGACGCATCTGATTGTGATGCCATGATTCCTAGTATACGTCCTCAACGAGATGCTACTGGTCATGTAGGCTCTGTAGATGAGTATATACATCCCCGGCGGACTTATGACTCAGAGACGAGATTTGCATATCTCCTGTAAGTACGATTCACCCTATTTGAGATCAAAGACTGATTCCTAGTACATCATCGCGAGATACACTGGTCATGTCTGCTCTAGGCTCTGACTCGACTTACTGAGGTTTCCGGATAACTCCTAGGACATCCCCGCGAGATACGCTGGTTATTCTACCTCTGAGCCTTTTTGACAGACTCCTAGAACATCCTTTCGAGATACACTGGTCTTGTTGGCTCATCATATGGACACACAGTTGATTCCTAGCACATCTCTGCAAGATACGCTGGTCAAAGATGAGTGAGCCAAAGTCTCATAGAGACATTAAATCGGGCGTACAAAGCCTTTTCTCTCTCTAGGCCGAGTCCCAGCTGACCGCAAAGAGATATGGATCCGTTAAGAAAATCTTCGGAGAGATTTTTGAGCCGTCCGCAAAAATCTCAGAGAGATTCAAATCTCTCTGCAAAAATCACAGAGGGATTTTGAGCCGTCTGCAAAAATCTCAGAGAGATTCAAATCTCTCTGCAAAAATCACAGAGGGATTTTTCAGCCATCCACAAAAATCTCTCTGCAAAAATCACAGAGGGATTTTTGAGACGTCCGCAAAAATCTCGAAGAGATTCAAATCTCTCTGCAAAAATCACAGAGAGATTTTTAAGCCGTTCACAAAATCTCGGAGAGATTCAAAGCTCTCCTCAAAATCTCGGAGAGATTCAAAATGATAGGCACACGCCTTACCTAGTACTCAAGCCTATTTCTCGGCCTCTCAATTACACGGCTAGTAAATTGAGCCTGAACTATACATGGCTATCCAAAAACGTGGATAATCTCTCTTGAGCAGTGCATGCTCAACAAAGGGACCTACAAACAATAATACGGTTTTCACATGACATGTGTGACCGGCCATGGAGAGAGGGAGGTCAGCCTCAGCTCCTCTCACATTCTGCACACGATTCCTAAGGAATTCCATGCCTTTTCACGTGACTCATCCTAGTCATTCTCACAAATCAGACAATATCTATCTATCTTGGCCAACTCGGCTAAAGAGAATATTTCTCTCTTAACACATCATCACAAAGGCTGACTCAGCTTCACACAAATGGGGGGATATCAATTAGGGTTTTGGTCTGGCGGTCTACGGCACGTGTGAGAAATATCCGACTTATTTCTCACCGCAGAAGAGAATAAAGGCGGTGGAATAATGAGATAAACTCAACCTAGTTTATCCCTATTCCTGAAGAGACGGGAGAATTGTTCCACACGGCACGGAAAGAAATTTATCTTCACCGACTTGAGATTAGAGAATCCAGCTATAAATAGGTCATCTATTTTCCAAGCTACGATCATCTTTCTCATAACCTCTCAGAGCAATAACTTGTTCTCTGATCTATATCTTCATCTGCTTCCCTCCCTAAGACCAGCCCTAATCCTTCTTCCCTGTGACTGAAGCAGCCTTTGAACGGCCACTGTGTGTGGTTTAGGCGAAGAATGTTCATGCTCAACCTCCTGTAACTCACTTTCAAAAACCCTAGAATCCCACTTCTAACCTTTCTCAGATTTTAGGTAACTACAATTACTAACAGGCTGAAAGTAGTCCATTCCCGTGAAAATCCCCGGTTAAATCTCTTCAAAATATTGCCAGAAGACTCACCAACAATCCCCGAGTATCCCCTGCTCTGTTTCATCGAATCTCAACCCATATCTTGTTTTCAAGTCATATACCAATCCTGTTATGGTGAAACAGGATAGTTGCTATCCTAATCCACGTCACACGCCAACCAAATCTCGTCCAAAATCCTGCCAGGAAACTTCGCAGGTGAAACTTAACTTTCCCGCCAAAACCTGGTTTTTCTGAAAATGAAAAAGGTGCGCCCCCTAACCAGAGTTGGGGTGCACTTAGCCGTGGGGTGGAAATAGTAGCTCCGGGGTGCAAATAGCGGTGGATGCCCCTTTATCAACTTTTCGAGTCGATTTCTCCAAAAACGTTTATTGCCCAAAAATACCTACAAACACATAAAACACCATAATAAATACGAAATCGGTGCCAACAATATATAGTATTGAGATCAAATCAGACACAAAAATGTGTCTATCATACACATAGTTGATCGGAGGGGATTCGACTTAGTGTTGTTTATCTTTTTGAAAAAGCGGAGGTCTAACAACCACACCCAATATTTCGCTTAGCAATCTGTATTGAATAACTCCAATATACTTACAATAAAATCAACTAGACAGTCAAACTCAATCTTAAGAAAAGTATATCAAAGAGTTATATCTCAATTTCTCAATTCAATCTGCAATCAAACAAATAGGAATTTGCGATCCGATTGAATATAAGAAATAACTTGGACGGTATCAAAAACCAATATCCAAGTGTCAATCAATTTAATCAACAACCACAGGTTGGATTCACAATTGATTGAACACACGCACAACCTGTGATATTTCAATTGTATGAACAAATATAATGCGGAAAAGAAATAACACAGACACCATAAGTTTTGTTAACGAGGAAACCGCAAATGCAGAAAAACCCCGAGACCTAGTCCAGATTAAAACACCACACTATATTAATCCGCTACATACACTATCCTACTCCAAGTTAAGTTCAGACTGGAATGTAGTTGAGTCCTAACCAATCTCACACTGATCAAGGTAAAGTTTCCCTCCTTACGTCTCTAAATCCCAGCAAGACTCTACGCACTTGATTTCTTTAGCTGATCCCACCCACAACTAAGAGTTGCTATGACCCAAAGTCGAAGACTTGATAAACCAATCTGTCTCACACATAAAACTCTATTGAATAGATAAATCTGTCTCCCACAGATAAACCTACGAGTTTTGTTCCGTCTTTTGATAAATCAAGGTGAACATGAACCAATTGATATAGCGGATTTATATTCCCGAAGAACATCCTAGAAATATCAAAAACCTCACAATAATCTTAATCGTATGGTAGCGAAACAAGATATTATGGAATCACAAACGATGAGACGAAGATGTTTGTGACTACTTTTTATCTTGCCTATCGAAGATTAAATCTCGAGCAAGTCATAGAGAATATATTACTCAATCATGATAGAAGAAAACGATATCAGAACATGCAACTACATAGAAAATAGTTGGGTCTGGCTTCACAATCCTAATGAAGTCTTCAAGTCGTTAACCTACAGGGTTTTGGAAAAACCTAAGGTTAAAGGAGAATCAACTCTAGTCGCAACTAATATCACACATGAGGTGTGGGGATTAGGTTTACCAGTTGTTAAAGTTCTCCTTTATATAGTCTTCAAATCAGGGTTTACAATCAATGTTGCTGTTGATGGTGGATTTTAGTTCAGGGCTAAAATTGTAAAACCATTATTTTTAAGTGCAGTCACCCTGCAAAGGGAAAGCTGATTAAGAAGTGATGAGTGCAAAAACCTCTTCACTTTATTTATTTGAAGCAACTCAATAAATACACAGAATTCGCCCAGGATGGTGCGTGCAATAGCAATCCCAAATATTCTGTGAATTTTACTAGCATTAACAATTAAAGCATGATTTTCCTGGTATTTTCCATGCTGTGTTCTCAGCCGAACTCTCATCATTGACATGATTTGACGACTGAGTGCTCACTCTCAGCAGAGTAGCATGACTCTCCGTGTCAATATTGAGGCATGCATGAAATACCCACACAGGCTACATCACTCTCTGACAGAGAGTCTCGCATCAACGCGTTTTGGTTAGCCGATCGAGCATGCTTAATTTCCTTAAGGAAAATCTAGACTGTCCAAATCAGTCTCAGAAACGATCACGGCCACACAAGTTGGCCGCACAATCTAACCAGCCTAGACGATCCTCAGCAGGAGCAGGCTACCACCACAATGACCACCAGCGGGCCCGTTTATGCCCTGGTCGGTCGAATACATGCCATGCTCCCAAACAACCACCAAACGCTAGCCTGAAGTAGGATGGTTGGGCTGGTGTGGAGCATCTTGGAAAAGCTCGTGCGCACAAGACTGCCAATGTCGGTCTCAAACAGATCGTGGCCGTCCAACTTCGCCAGCATGGTAGGACGGCATAGATCGTCCCATGGCCAGTTGGACAAGCGTTGTCCTGCACACCGGCGGGCCCTCTTTCTACTTACATGACCGACCTTCTCACGACCTAGCCATGGAGGAGCAAACGCTTGCTCGAAGTTCGGCCGGCATCATGCTTTAAGGGTCACAGGAAAGTCCAATAGTGTCTTAAATTGATCACGACCATCCAACTTCACCTGCATGTTTGGATGGCTTAGATCAAGCCTATGACCGTGGGACACGGTACACACATGTTCACCACCGGCTCAATGTGGGCCCCACATGGTCGTCCTCCCCAAAGGAGGAGCATAGCTTGCCAAACTGTTAGGTTGAAGTCGTGTACACACGACGGATCCAAAACCCTAATTAGGGTTTGCGGCATGTTACATGTGTCGCTAATCGATCACGAGCGTCCATCTTCGCAAGCTTGGACGGAGGGGGTACATGTAGACTTAAAAGGTCCCGAGCATGTCAACATGATCACCATGGGCCCATCTACACGCATGACCAATCAACCAAGGCCAACCATGGCAAGACGTCTCGAAACGCGCGCTCGAAGTAGGCATGTCACGCGGTTTCCAACTCTTTTGCGGCATGGGATTTTTGTTGCAAATCAATCTCGGTCGCTCCTCTTTACTGTCAAATTGAGTGGCTTAGATCACACTTTCATGGGACAATGAGGTACAGACGTGTATACCGGCAAGCCGTCTACACGCATGCCCGGTCGGTCCTGCCTAAAGCACCTCCCATGCTTGGTTTCGACCAAGCTGAACAGTGATGCTTGCGCACCTCTTCAAAACCCTAAACTCTATGACGGTCGCAGATGAGCGTCACAAGATCATCTCGTCCGTCTAACTCTACCAGCTTGATTGGTCAGCCCTAGCTAGGAGTTAAGCGACTAATGAAGCATCCCCATGATCACCGTCCGCCACTCTTCCACATAGAGTGATCGGCCAAAGCATGGCTCGACCATGCAGTCTCCAAACGATCACTCGAAAATGGTTGGACGTGATGCTATTTTAAGACGATTATCCGTGACTTACTCCGTTAAGCCTTAAAACAGCGATGCTTCATACATGCTGAATATATTCGATGCATAGAATACACACGATGTTTCATAAATATCGATTTCCCAAATAACTTAGTTATTTAACCTAGCACCGTATGCTACCTTCTATGGGTCCCACTATCTACACAATCGAGACATCAAGCATGTCACAAACTGGGGGATACTTACTGGGGTATTGGTCTGGCGGTTTACAGCGTGCAACGTGCCATCACAAGAACGTGTCAGGAAGACATGGACGATTAGTGATGAGGGGAGAAGTGGGCCAAGACGTGATCGTGCAATCACCCACACGACCCCACTACTCCATCACTCAACTTCCTCCACTTCCTAAGAGATGAGGGTTTGCGCTCTATGACTTGTATAAATAGGTCCTTTGCCTATTTTCCAAACAACACATACAAGCACAGAAAACCAAGTGTTGTCATTCGTATTCAGAAATCACCATTCTGATACAAGTCATAAACAACCAACACCTTCACAATCTCAACACCTTCTTCGCTTCCCTCCCTAAGATCAACCCCATCTTCTTCACTTTGTGACCGAAGCAAGTCTGGAACGACCATTTCTTGGTTTAGGCCAGAATTATACAGATTGATCTCTCGAATCAAAAGCACTCCCGTGCAGTGCATTTGTTTAGGGTTTAGATTCATTTCTCATCCACACACCTCAAATTACCAAAACCAGCAGAAATAGTTTTCACCCATAAACAATTGGCGACCACAGTGGGAGATTAATCTCTCGGTTGCAATTTCCAATTTCATTTTTCAATCCCGATTTCAAGATGGTGGAACTTAGGTCTGGATCAGCAATCAATTCCGATGGAACTAGCGCTGACAACACTCTCGGTGTCGATGTCCCTGTCAGTGGAGCTACCGTGCAGAATGTGAGCAATACATCTCGTGGAGCCGCCTCCTCTACCACCTACACCAGCGGAGCGGGAGAGATTCCAGTAAGCGTGACGCCCCCTATCACCAGAACCAGAGCAGCCGCAAACCCTGGCATTTCTTCTAGTGTAACGCCTCAAGTCGTCACCAGGGCAACTGCCACTCCTCCGTCAGGACGAGGGACTGGAGGAACAAGAGGAGGACAACCCCCTATTACCATTGTAGATTTGATGGAAAGGCAAGAAGTTCTTGCTAGATCCCAAACGTATATGGCTGCAACTCAAAAGGAGGTACTTACTTTTTTCAAAACTTTAACTGAACGATTGCCGCAAGAGTCACAACAGCCCCTGGAGCCAACAAGGAACGTGTTCAGTACACCCGGAGCAGGCACTTCAATGACGCGGGACCACATGGATGAAGAAGCTCGTGACGCTCCTGAACGCCTAAGAGAAAGAGACCAGCCATCCAACTTCATTACACGTGAAGACCTGGAGTGACTCCTCCAAAACCGGGGCAAAGGAAATCCTGCGGACATGCACCAGCATCAACCACCATACCCTCAGGATGTACAACGGATTCCCCTGCCAAGAGGATACACCTCTCCTCAGTTTCCCCTTTATGATGGTACTGGTAACGCTCGTGAACACATCTCCCGATTTTTGGAATCTTTAGGGGAACACGAATATAATCATGTTCTCCGCCTGAAAGAGTTCTCGAAGTCACTTACTGGAAGAGCGTACACCTGGTACAACAACATCGCGCCTGACAATATATCCAATTGGAGCGAGATGGTCAGTGCCTTCTACAGAAAGTATTTCTTCGTGTGCGAAGCGGATTACCTTTTCTGGACTTAGGAAGAATGTTTCAACGAAACAACGAACATCCAAACGACTTCGTTAAGAGGTTTAGGATTCAAGCGTTGGATTGTCATGATCCGAATGTCACCGATCGCCAATTGGTGGAGTCATGCATCAACGGAATGGTGCCCATATACCGTGCTTTGTTGGAGAATCTGGGCTTTCAAACATTTTCCGAGCTCCATGAAGCCGCTAAGCGTTCAGCCACAACGGCCCCAACATTGTTGGAAAGAACCAAAATTGTTCAAAACGAAGATGCACGTGAGAGTCGAGGAAGCAGACGTCTCATTAACAAGCAATATAACACCGGTCCTTCTGTGAGTGTGGTGGGCGATGGAGGAAAAAGGAAAGCCCCGGTAACTGAACTGCAACCTAAACGTGCATCACCCGCGCAGACAACTCCATCCCGAAAGAGCGCGGACAAAACTCATGTGCAAGAAGCTGGAGACGCAGTCCTAGACTTCCCCTTCCCCATGAATGAGGTCATAGAGATCTTGGAAGCATGGATTCAAGACAACGCGATCAAGCTACCGCCTCTCAGACGTTCACCGACTGAGGAAGAAATGGCAAATCCCAGGTACTGCTGTTACCATAGATTCGTCCATCACCCAACCAGCAATTGCCACAAATTGAAGCGCATTTTCAGAGAAAAAGGTAGAAGCAGGGGCACTCCAATTAGGAAACGAAGGTGTTCATAGAGATCCTCTTCCTATTAGAAGCTGCATGATCTCCGAGGATTCTGTCCACAAGACTGTACAGTCTGTGATGGAACATTTGTGTGAAATCTTGTATTTCTCCAAGGCACGGAGTCAAGACATCTTCGCATCCCTCAACCGCATTGTGTCAGGCCAACGCTTATATCCAGAAAGGGAAGCAACGAAAACCTAGTCTTTCCTGGAAGACGCAACTAGCAAGGGGAACTGGGGATTCTTGACCGTCACTCGTTTGAAGGATGCCGAGTTCGACAGCACATTGATTGATGCAGCCTCCGAATTCAACATCGTCACCATCAAGACTCTGAGAGCCGCAAAGATTTCGAAACAGGAAGCTACTCGCAACCCAACCGTGATCAGGGGCTCAGAAGGAGAATTCAGAGACGCGTATGGATGCATTGACCTTGAAGTTAAAATCGGTGATGCTCTAACAAAAGCTAAATTTTACATAGTAAAAGGGTATCCGAATTACGACATGGTCCTGGGACGCCCGTGGATACACGACAACAAAGCAACACTGGGAGTGTGTCCTTTGCCGATTTCAATACCTGAAAGAATTTCCAACAAGCCGTCCAATCCCGAAGATTACCTATTTCCGTATCAACAGCTTGCAAATGTGACACAACTTCCTGGAGAAAGCCCGTCAGCATACCTTAAAAGGTTCCGAGCCCAAGTAAGTCTCATTGAACAACCCTTTTTGCAAACAATCATTCCTCTTCTTGTTGAGGATCGGGGACTCGTTTCAATCAACAAACTGACTGCCACTAAGAGGTGTAAGTGGGATGTCGGTCCTTTCAAGCGCTTTGCCAAAAACTTAGAGGCCGTTTCAATCAAAGGCAACACGTTACATAATCAAGGAGTTGTACCAAGTCCGAACCCGTTTCGAAATGGAGATATGGTAGTGAAGGTAACCACATTTCAAGTTGGAAACGTAGCAGTGAAGATGACCGCTTAACCTGATTTGCCAACAGCAAAGGAGGATGAACCGTACCTGGTGGCAGATATCATCATAGGCGGCTATTGCAAGATCATCAACGCTGACAAGCTTGAGGGCGTGACGATTCACTCACGATGGCTTAAACCCTACAATACCTAAAAAACGATGTGCTACCCTTTTCTCCGGCGTTCTCCGTGATGATTCCTCCAACAATTTCCCTTTCCATGCAATGTTTTTAATTCCTCCAAATGATTCCACTGTTTGCTTTCATAATCATTAGGGTTTCAATTTCCAATTAATCAAAGTATTATTTCCTTTAGGAATTTCTTCACTCAGGCATGACACAAAATTCTGAGTCATCCTAAATCATCATTACCCAGAAAGAAAACCCTAAAAAAGAAATCTTTTGTATCTTCTGAAAGCGATTGGAGGAATAGAATATGTACGGAGAAAAAAGGGGAAAACGCCTTGAGCAGTCTACACCAACAGAATCAGACTTACGCCAGGAGAGCGCAGACAGGTTCGTGGTGTTTTGTTATGGCATTACTTCTTTTATCACGAGAATCACATGCAATCATATGAAGGCACACCACTGCACCTGAGAAGACTCAGATGCAGTCTTAATGAAAGATTTGTCTCAAAAATAAATAAATACCCTTGTTCAAACGAGCAAGCAGAAAATAAGAAGACCCTGAACTCAGCCGCCACTGAGTACAAGGAGAAAATGTTCAAAATTACGAGAAAATACTCAGAAAAGAAGAAAAGAGAAGGAACAGGAAGATTTAGTCATCAAGGAGATCGACTGTGTCTTCCCCACCGCTGAAGTCTGCTTTAACATCATCATCGTGGGTCACTACTGCTTCTTTCTTCGGATCTGCCTCAGCTTCCACTTCGGATATTTCTGCAACAATGTTCTTCGCTTTGACAACATCCTCAGTAGGGACAACTTCCATACCTTCTCTAAGGACCACCGCAGAGATTGTGATGAAAACCTTTGGGTGCTCGGGTTCATCCATGTCAGAATCGAGGATTATCACACCACCACGGATCGAATAATCACGCATATCTTCCTTTAGAGGCCGTTCATGTTCAACCATTCGCCCTTTTAGCCGTGCTGCAAACCTCTCAGCTCTTGCGCTCTCCGGTAGTATTAGCGATGCTTCATCATACCGCCATATCTCCTCCCTATCGGTTGAAGCTAAGAGAGTTCGAATGCGTTCTCGAGCGATGAACAAGTGTAGGACAGACATGCCCTGTATAGCACAATCAGCCTCGCGAAGCGGAAGATCAATTCTATCCATCACCTCCCCGAACGCGTCATCGACCTCAGGTTTATTGACTTCGAATCTCCTTTCTGGAGAAGTACCAGAGTAGTCCTTGCCAGCTGCCTACATGAGATTCCGCGGGAAGAGAAAATGAGATGTTTCTGCGATGGAAAAAGAGTTTCAGAATATTTTTTATATTTCACAAACCAACAGGACCCTGGGAAGAGAAGGAGTATTTACTTATCATCTATAAAGGCTACAGGAAAAATATGAGGGTTAGCATCCCTTTTATGCACCAGTGATTGAGGAATTCTAATAGAAGAGGGATTCCCTTCTTGGCTCAAACACTCAAGGAAGGGAACCAGTCCCACCAAGGCCCATGATCACGCCTGTCATACTCGCGCGAATGATTGCTAACGTGACCGGCCAGATCCCTTCCAAGTAAACTTCCTTTATCTTGTCTTTTTTACGTTATATACGTCACCATCTCATGCCTACCCCACAATAATGCAACCATTATGTGATAGGCAGGGGACTTAATGTTGATGGTGGATTTTAGTTCATGGCTAAAATTGTAAAACCATTATTTCACGTGCTGTCATCCTGCAAAGGGAAAGCTGATTAAGAAGTGATGAGTGCAAAAACCTCTTCACTTTATTTATTTGAAGCAACTCAATAAATACACAAAATTCACCCAGAATGGTGCGTGCAACAACAATCCCAAATATTCTGTGAATTTTACTAGTATTAACAATTAACGCATGATTTGCCTGGTATTTTCCATGCTGTATTCTCAGCCGAACTCTCATCATTGACATGACATGACGACTGAGTGCTAACTCTTAGCAGAGTAGCTGACGCTCCGTGTCAATATTGAGGCATGCATGAAATACCCACACATACTACATCACTCTCTGACAGAGAGTCTCGCATCAACGCGCTTTGGTTAGCCGATCGAGCATGCTTAATTTCCTTAAGGAAAATCTAGACTGTCCAAATCAGTCTCAGAAACGATCACGGCCACACAAGTTGGCCGCGCAATCTAACTAGCCTAGACGATCCTCAGCAGGAGCAGGCTACCACCACAATGACCACCAGCGGGCTCGTTTATACCCTGGTCGGCCGAACACACGCCATGCTCCCAAACAACCACCGAACGCTAGCCCGAAGTAGGATGGTTGGGCTGGTGTGGAGCAGCTTGGAAAAGCTCATGCGCACACGACTGCCAATGTCGGTCTCAAACAGATCGCGGGCGTCCAACTTCGCCATCATGGTTGGACGGCATAGATCGTCCCATGGCCGGTTGGACAAGCGTTGTCCTGCACACCGGCGGAACCTCTTTCTACTAACCTGACCGACCTTCTCACGACCTAGCCAGGGAGGAGCAAACGCTTGCTCGAAGTTCGGCCGGCGTGATGCTTTAAGGGTCACAGGAAAGTCCACTAGTGTCTTAAATTGATCACGACCATCCAACTTCACATGCATGTTTGGATGGCTTAGATCAAGCCTATGACCGTGGGACAGGTACACACATGTTCACCACCGGCTCAATGTGGGCCCCACATGGTCGTCCTCCCCAAAGGAGGAGCATAGCTTTCCAAACCGTTAGGTTGAAGTCGTGTACACACGACCGATCCAAAACCCTAATTAGGGTTTGAGGCATGTTACATGTGTCGCTAATCGATCACAAGCGTCCATCTTCGCAAGCTTGGACGGAGGGTGTAGATGTAGACTTAAAAGGTCCCGAGCATGTCAACATGATCACCGTAGGCCTATCTACACGTATGACCGATCAACCAAGGCCAACCATGGTAGGACGTCTCGAAACGCGCGCTCGAAGTAGGCATGTCACACGGTTTCCAACTATTTTGCGGCATGGGATTTCTGTTGCAAATCAATCTCAGTCGCTCCTCTTTGCATGTTAAATTGAGTGGCTTAGATCACACTTTCATGGGACAATGATGTACACCGGAAAGCCGTCTACACGCATGCCCGGTCGGCCCCGCCTAAAGCACCTCCCATGCTTGGTTTCGACCAAGCTGAAGAGTGATGCTTGCGCACCTCTTCAAAACCCTAAACTCTATCAACGGTCGCAGATGAGCGTCACAAGATCATCTCGTCCGTCTAACTCTACCAGCTTGATTGGTCAGCCCTGGCTAGGAGTTACGCGACTAATGAAGCATCCCCATGATCACCATCTGCCACTCTTCCACATAGAGTGATCGTCCAAAGCATGGCTCGACCATGCAGTCTCCAAACGATCACTCGAAGATGGTTAGACGTGATGCTATTTTAAGATGCTTATCCGTGACTTACTCCGTCAAGCCTTAAAACAGCGATGCTTCATACATGCTGAATATATTCGATGCATAGAATACACACGATGTTTCATAAATATCGATTTCCCAAATAACTTAGTTATTTAACCTAGCACTGTATGCTTCCTTCTGTGGGTCCCACGATCCACACAATCGAGACATCAAGCATGTCACAAACTGGGGGATACTTACTGGGGTATTGGTCTGGCGGTTTACATCGTGCAGCGTGCAATGCGCCATCACAAGAACGTGTCAGGAAGACATGGACGGTTAGTGATGAGGGGAGAAGTGGGCCAAGATGTGATCGTGCAATCACCCACATGACCCCACTACTCCATCACTCAACTTCCTCCACTTCCTACGAGATGAGGGTTTGCGCTCTATGACTTGTATAAATAGGCCCTTTGCCTATTTTCCAAACAACACAGACAAGCACTAGAAACCAAGTGTTGTCATTCGTATTCAGAAATCACCATTCTGATACAAGTCATAAACAGCCAACACCTTCACAATCTCAACACCTTCTTCGCTTCCCTCCCTAAGATCAACCCCATCTCCTTCACTTTGTGACCGAAGCAAGTCTGGAACGGGCATTTCTTGGTTTAGGCCAGAATTGTACAGATTGATCTCTCGAATCAAAAGCACTCCCGTGCAGTGCATTTGTTTAGGGTTTAGATTCATTTCTCATCCACACACCTCAAATTACCAAAACCAGCAGAAATAGTTTTCACCCATAAACAGTTACCTTGGTAATAAAGCATTCAATATTCACCATTAGATGAAAACCTGATTAGACTCAAGCTAATATCTTTCAACCGTTGGATCGAACTTAGCTTGTTACACAAATGAAAAGTGACTTCATTTACATATGAGTAACCGTACCTAAACGTGTACACCTTGTTGGCTCAACAATAATTAACCGAAGTTAGCCATATGAACATTTTCATATCAACCTTATTCATCTTAACCATAACTAGTTCAAATGACTCAAATGAAACTAGTTCTAGAGTTGTTCAATTGTTTATATTCTCATACAAGTATACAAGACACAATTGAAGAAAAATTGATTTTGATTCACTCGAATCAAGTCATGAACATGATTGCCACAGTTTGCAAAAGATTGCATTCCTTAATATATAAATGTATTAGTTCATGAACAAATCGATTTTATAACATAACCCACTCAAGTATGCAAACGTGTACGCATACCTAAGTAACCGGACCGAGTTTGGATTCGCCAGTACGCGAACCTGTACGCATACCAAAAACTCAATAAAGTCCCGGAACTTGAACCTCACGCCAGTACGCGTACCGGTATGCGTACTGATTTCCCGGACCTTGACTAAACGAAAAAGTACGCATACGTGTATGCATACCATGGTTCCCGGACTTGGATTACACACATGCAAGTACGTATACTGTGCTTATATCCAATTGTTTTAAACTCTCAACCATTGAACATTCTCGGAAGACGACAATAGCTTTTTCACACAAACTATTAACTTCAAAGCAATTTTCAAGTGATCGAATGATCAATACGAAATATTCCGAGTCTACATCAAATGAGTGTCTCACACAAATCATGTAAGATGTTACCAGGCGATTTTCACATGATCATATTTTGACTTTCATCAAGAATATAAGATGAACTTGGTTAAAGCGAAAGCTTACCAACACATATTTCGAGAAATATGTAAGCGAGTTAAACTCAACTCGAAATATCAAATGTGTATAATCGAAGTCTATATAGCTATATGACTTTTGTCTCAAATAGGAGATAGAGTAGATAGACTTTTGAGTGATAGATGAGTTCAAGTTTCCACATACCTTTTGTTGATGAAGTTCCACAAGCTCCCTTAGTAGTTCTTCGTCTTTAATCGATGAATGCCGTGAAGTCTAATGCTCAACTACACTTTCTATCATAATCCGAGACTGAGCTATAAGTAGACTAGAAATCAAGACTTATAGTTTTGGCATCTAAACTTGACAACAATCTTGAGATAGCAATGCTTGTGAGTTCAACCGAGCAGTGCTCTAACACTTTTGATAGACATCTTATTGCTACTCGTATTATATCGGCAAACTATTATTTGGTAGTATTCTTCAGTATCAGAATCTGATAGTTTATATACCTAGATATGTTTATCTTGATAATCTAACCAAAAAAAGCAGTTTATTAGATTAAATGGAAGAGCCTTTGTTTGACTCAACATAAATCTATGATTTACTTCTTGAGATTGAGAGCAATTACTAATTACGGTTTAGTCATCTACTGTTTCAGAATACGATCCAAAGGAGTTTAGTGCAAGAAGTCTTCATAGTGGGTGAAATAATTTACAATAGTGGACTCTATCTTAGGATTCACGTACGTTTGCAGGGATACTGAAGAAACTAGGTAACTAGGAGTACATTACTTGGTCTCAACTATACGAAGTTGTCATTGGTCTTTGTATAATGGCTTAATTTTGAGAGTATTCAAAACTTGACTAGGTCCCAGAGTTTTTATGCATTTGTGGTTTCCTCTTTAACAAAATCTTGTTTCGTGCTCTTGTATTACTTTCCGCATTATAATTATTGTTGTAGTTATAATAAAGTAATTGCACTAGTACGTTAATTAAAACACTTGGGTTGATCCATATAGATAGGTTCGGTTTCCATACCAATTCTATATACCAAGTGTATACCTTGTGGTTGCTATCTCTTAATAGCCTTTGTCTATATTAGATCACGTAAAGTATTTGTCATTTAGGTTGATATCGAAAAGATTGTAGTGTGCTTGGTACCCTCATCATTTCATTATATTTTTCTGATTGAACTACACCTAATCAATTAACTTGTCTGTCTGGGTAAAATAAATTATATCTAACTGTTTGTGCCCCAAATTACCTTTAGGCACAAAACATGATTGAATCGATGATTTTATGTATAGTTAGGGTTGGGAAACGAATTGATGAACAATAAAAGAGACACATATTTTACGTGGTTCGGCAAGTTGTGCCTACGTCCACGGATGAATCCCCTTAGGGAGAAAAATTATATTGATGTGATGATTAGAATACTTCTTCTATGGGTAGCTAACCTCGAATTCCCTCTCCTTTTTTCACTGCTGATTTTTGCATGGAACTCGTGCATAATTTTTTCTCCACCTTTCTCAACGTAAAAACACGATCGTTTTACACGAATTACCTTAGTCGGCGCCAATGTTTGTACCCAAAATTACTTTTAAGCACTAAACATAATGATTTGATGATGATTATTGAAAATTAGGGTTAAAGGGAGAATTAAAGATAATAGAGAACACAAAGATTTAACGTGGTTCGACAAGTGTTGCCTACATCCAGGGAGGAACAAAGAAATATTTTATTGACTGTAGGATACAAGAGTTTTCTGCGGGTTAGCTAACCTAAAGTTCCATAGCTTTTTAGGGTTTAAGATACATGTATTTATATAGTTTATGTAACCCTAATTATGATATAAACTTGATGTGCAAGCAACTTGGGCAACAAGACTTCTGAAAACTTCTGGAATCTTTTGTCACGGGTCGGGTAGACGGGATTGATTACGGGCTCTCCGTGTATAAAATACATGGTACAAATCCTAACATCAGAAGAAGCGTGAGTGGTCTACCTTCTAATTGTGTGTTCTATTTTCATCACAAAGAACTAGGTATGATGATGTTGTCTCTTATCATTTTACTATTATATAATGTAGAGATATTCGATAATAGGTCATACTTACATGGTTTCTAACATATGGCAACAATTATCCATACATGATGTTGTTGTAGTTAGGCTGGTTCCTGCGGGAATTATCAAATCAAACTATTTGGCATGCCAGGTGTCCTAGAAAACTTGCTAAGCCACTATGGTAAGAGTGTGTAGACTAGAGTACATCGCTCGCTGGAGACTTTATCTCCTATGAATCTTTCTTTGCCGCCTATAAATGTATGAGTTTCAAACTTGATTTTTACACCAAAATTTACACCAAAAAACTTATCTCAATTTTGTTCAAACGACAGAATTTATGACCCAACTTAATTATTCTGGAGTAGTATATGAAGCTGTCGTTAACAAGATATATATAGTTACTAGGTCTCAACCCATGCCGTAACGGCACGGGCAAGGATATGTGTTTCAAATGTATCCATCTATTCATACATGTCGTAATTGTCTAAGATTAATTGAACTGATCGATCCAGGTATAAATGTTTTGAGGTGTTGGTTAATAAACATGTCCTTATCTTCGAATCTTTTAATATTGTGTATGTAAGTCATACAACCCTTTAGGACAAACATAGTTAATCGTTAGAGGAAATCCTATGGGCAGTAGAACATTACTTCGTTCACTACTTCAAAAAAATATCATCAAAGGTCATTCACCAAACTTGTAACAAAACTAAAAACACCTAAAATTACTTTGAAATCAATTAGATTAATCTTGCAAAATTTGTTAACATTAGAATTTAATTTTTCTCTTTGATATAAATTGTTGGGTTCCCAATTTACATAGATTTATGTTTATTCATTTTCCTAAAATTTATAATAATATTTAATTTTTGATCCATTTCTATTCTTGTCTCTTTACCTATTATCATGAACTATTTCTCAAGCATGCATAATTACACGAAGTTGGGGAGAAATGACAAAAACAGAAATCATGACAAAAAAAAGGGGAATAAAGAGAGATGTGAGAAACGGAATCGATTACAATTAATTCACGCGTAGCCTTGCATAATCCTATGAAGTAGGGGAGAAATAATGACAGAAACAGAAACCATGACAAAAAAAGGGGAATAAAGAGAGATGTGAGAAACTGAACCGATTACAATTAATTCGCGTGTAGCCTTGTGTTTGGTCATTTTTTTTATAGGTTTCATCTTTCTTCCTGCCCCCTATCCGGAAAATCTTAAAATCACAACATCTTCTTTTTTGGAAAAATCAGGCCTTTAAAAATTGTTTTAATTTTCAAGAATAATAAAAAAAAGTAATTTGAAAACTAAAATCAAACTAAAACAAAACAAAGAAAAATTAACCAAGGGTGACTAAATAATTCACCTATCTTAGGACAATTTTTCTCACCCTACTACAACTACTTCTTCCACCACCACATTATCGATCATCGCCACTCGACCAGTCTCACCAATACCCACCACCATTATCCCCACCGCCGATCCACCACCACCACCCACCATCACAACCACTATTAGTGCTTAATTTACCTATCTTAGGACCAATTTTCTCACCCTACGACCACTACTTCTTCCACCACCACATTATCGTCACCACTCCACCTATCCCCACCACTGCCCACCATCACAACCACCATTAATACGTACTGCTATGGTTAGTATCAAATAAATTTATTATGTATCAACAAAAATATATTCATTTGATTAATTAAAGAAACATTTATTATGAAATATCAATTGAACATTTATTATTAAATTTTAATTAAAAGTGATTATTTATAGCGGTAGATTTATGTTTTGCAAGTATAAATTTGATCGTTCTTTATCTAGCTTAACTTGTCCAAACTTTGTTTTGTATTCTGGATATTTAATTAATTTTATTTTAATAATAAAAACCGTGATTTATTCGATCGGGTACTATAAATAGCTGGGATCCCATTTGGGTGATCCAGCGGTCATGATCATATTGTCTTATATGATTTAGTATCCTCCTCAAAATATTTGTGTTTTGTCCTTACTAATTGTGCTAAAAACTAGGCAACTACATCAATCAAAATAAAAAGTTGCCCATTTTGTAAAGAAACAAAACTATTATTGTCCACTAATATTCACTAACATCCACCACCGTACGTAAAAACCAGCCACACCCACTATTTTTTCCACCACTAGTGATGTTACCACCTCCACCACTCACAAATACCCGCCACTGTTTCCACCACCCACTACTTCTTTCACTACCACCTTTCAAAATTATTAATATAATTTTTAACCAGGGTCATTGTAGTACAGTGGTAAAGTCATTGGGTGATGATACCAATTACCTGAGTGAGCTCAAAACTCGCCAGCACCAAATTCTTTACCGATCAATATATATATAGTTTTTAATAAACTTATTTATTAATAAAAATATGTATTTATTAGATTCATTAAATGAACATTTATCATGAAAAATTAATTAATCATTCATCATGAGCAATTAATGGGACACTAATTAATAAAGTATTTATAATGGTTAGTTGAAAAAACCACGGCTGGTAGATTTATCCCTCCTAGACAAAATATAATGCGGAAAAGAAATAACACAGACACCAGAAGTTTTGTTAACTAGGAAACCACAAACGCAGAAAAACCCTGGGACCTAGTCCAGATTGAACACACACTGTATTAAGGCGCTACAGACACTAGCCTTACAAACTAACTTCGGTCTGGACTGTAGTTGAACCCCAATCAATCTCACACTGATCCAAGGTACAGTTGCGCTCCTTACGTCTCTGATCCCATCAGGATACTACGCACTTGATTCCCTTAGCTTATCTCACCCACAAATAAGAGTTGCTGCGACCCAAAGTCGAAGACTTTAATAAACAAATCTGTCTCACACAGAAAAGTCTAGGGTAATAGATAAATTTGTCTCCCACAGAAATACCTACAAGTTTTGTTCCGTCTTTTGATAAATAAAGGTGAACATGAACCAATTGATAACCCGGACTTATATTCTCGAAGAACAACCTAGTATTATCAATCATCTCACAATAATCTTAATCGACGCGGCGAAAGAAGATATTGTGGAATCACAAACGATGAGACAAAGGTGTTTGTGATTACTTTTATATCTTGCCTATCGGAGATATCAATCTCAAGCCAATCGTTACGATTGTACTCAGTACGATAAAAACATCAATATCGATCACACACCTACAAGAAAGTAGTATCGATCTGGCTTCACAATCCCAATGAAGTCTAAAAGTCGTTAACCTACATGGTCTCGGTAGAAACCTAAGGTTAAAGGAGAATCGACTCTAGATTATATAACTAGTATCACACAGGAGGTGTGGGGATTAGGTTTCCCAGTTTCTAAAGTTCTCCTTTATATAGTCTTTCAAATCAGGGTTTGCAATCAATGTTAGCTTAGTAACAAAGCATTTAATATTCACCGTTAGATGAAAACCTGATTAGATTCAAGCTAATATCTTTCAACCGTTAGATCGAAAACTTAGCTTGTTACACACAAATGAAATGCACGTTTTAGGTTTGTGTAACCAAACCCAAACATGTACATTCTTTGGTTCAACAGTAGTGTTGATGGTGGTTTTTAATTCAGGGTCAAAGTCGTAAAACCCTATAATTAGCGATGTAATTCTGCAAAGGAATAAATGCCATTCGAAAGTAATGAGTGTTCAAACCTCTTTACTTATATATATATATGCATTGAGCAACTCAGTATAAATATGAAATTCACTCAAAATGGTGCGCGTAGTAGCAATCCCAAATATTCTGTGAATTCTATTTTCTGCCGGCATTATTGACTAATGCATGACTCGCCTAGTATTTTCCCGTGATATGTTCCCAGCCGAACTCTGATTATTGACATGACATGACGATAAAATGTTCACTCTCAGAGAGTAACATGAATCTCCCGAAATGTCAACATTGAGATCCGCAGGGAAATACCCATATAGCCCGCATCACCCTCTGACAAAGAGGATTTCGTATCGACACACTTTTGAGTTAGCTCGATCGAACACGCTTAAATTTCTTATGGAAAATCTAGATTGTTAATATCAGTCTCAGAAATGATCACGGCCACACAATTTGGCCGCGTGTTTAGCAAGCTTAGACCATTCCTGGTATAACTAGGCAGTTATCATGATAACCTTCGGTGGGCCCATTAATACCCTGACCGGCCGGACTTCACCTAACTCACCTCAGCGTCATTGAACGCCAAACCCAAGTGTGATGGTCGCGCTATTGAAAAATATCTCAAAAGAGCCAGACAATCCAAAACGGTCTCAGAAGCATTACGACCGTCCAACTTTGCCAGCCTAGTTGGACGGCTTAGATCTTCAAACCAACAATTAAAGAAGTGTCGGCATGATCAGTGGCGGCCCAATTTTTCCCTTGGTCAATTGACTTGCCTGCGGCAAGTCTATAGGATGCTCAACCGATTATATAAACTCGAGCAGACAAGCTACAATCGAAACCCTAATTTAGGTCACGGCAGTTTGCAACTGTCGCAAATCGATCGTGTCCGTCCAACTTCGCCAGCCTAATTAGATGGCTTAGATCATGTTTCAGACAGTCGAGGGGGTGCGCACGGGTTCATCACTAGCCCAATTGTATCCTCGCTTGATCGACTTGCCCAAGGGAAGTTGATAACACGCCAGAACGTTTGATCAAACTAGGGTAGAGGGAGCTGTCTCAAAACCCGAATTGGGGTTTACATCGATACACTTCTGTCGCAAATTGATCACAACCATCCATCTTTGCCAACCTAAATGGGTGGTATAGATCTAGATTCAAATGGTCCCAAAGGTGTTAATAAAATCACCGTAGACCCGCATGTACACATCACCAACCGGTCTATGCAAACCAGGGGTCAATGCCTCGAAACACACGCCTAAAAGGGGGTAGGCCACACGGTTTTCAAACCCTGAATTGCATCAACGGCAGTATGCAACTGCCGTAAAACATCTCGTCCATCCAACTTTACCAGCCCGGTTGGAATACGTAGATTTATTTCCAGCAAACCAACAGCATGGCAATCACCGGCCATCCCTCCTCCATGAGCAGTGATCGACCAAGTGATGACGTGTCCCTATAGCCACCAAACGATCACCCAAAGGTGGTCGATCATGCTACCTCCTTTAAGATGCTTATCCGCGACTTATTCAATCAAGCTCTAAAACAACGATGCATCATACACATCGATTAGTTTGAGCTGCTTAAAAGCGATGCTTCACATGCATCAAATACATACGATATTTTATGTCGGCCTCATAAACGACTTAGTTGTTTTACTTAATAGCATCATATGCTATTCTCCGTGGCAAGTCCCACAACTTGACCCGCTTATTCGAGACATCAAACATGCCACAAACTGGGGGATGCTTACTGGGGTATTGGTCTGGAGGTTTACAGCGTGCGGCGTGCAACGCGTCCATTACGAGAACGTGTCAGGAAAGACGGACGGTTATCAGTAATGAGAGTAGTCGGAGAACGTGTGATCAGTCATCCCTCATAACGGAGACACGATGATCACTACCTTCCGCACGAACCCACTTCTCCACTACTTCACTTCCTCCACTTCCTAAGAGATCAGGGTGTGCTCAATGACTTGTATAAATAGATTTTCAATCTATTTTGAAAGGGACACAGAACACAAGTGTTATCAACACAAGTATCCAGAAACCATTTTCTGATACGCAAGTCATAAACAACCACACCTTCAACACTCTGATCTCAAACACCTTCTCCGCTTCACTCCCCAAGATCAACCCTTCTCCTTCACCTTGTGACCGAATTGAATCTGGAACGCCCATTTCTTGGTTTAGGCCAGAGTCTTACAGATTGATCGCTCGAACCTAAAAAGCATTCCCGTGCAGTGCATTTGTTTAGGGTTTGAATTCGTTTCTTATCAACACACCCCAAATTACCAAAAACAGCAGAATCAGTTTTTACCCTAAAACAACTGGCGACCACAGCGGGAGCAATTTTCAATTTCATTTTCAATTTTTTCAAAATTCAAGATGGTGGATCTTAGGTCTGGATCAACGAAAAATCCCGATGTTACTGGCGCCGACAACACCCCGGTGTCCACATTCCTGCCGGTGACTGACCGGTTGTCAGCCGACACAAATATAAATTACACTTTCTTACTACTCAAAATATATAATGAAGCAAGGGCAAGAAAGGATCGTTCCCACAGAGAGGTCTTGGTTGTCAAATTGTTTCGGTTCCCTATAAATAACACCGGGGGTCTTGTGATTTTAATATAATAAACTAAATAAAAGCAAACAATAAAAAGTAAACACGCAAATCAAGGATGTGAAAGTATTGGTCATGGATTTCGTCTTCAATCACAAACATGTTTTTAACACAATAACTAGAATTGATATTTTAATCTCAACTTTTATCAAAGGCCATAGAATACCTTGATCGCAAGAATATCCCGCTAATCTCCTCTTGTCATCAACAAACACATTAAAAGATGCGAATATGAATTCTATCTAAAAGAACAACCTAACGTGTAAAAGCACTAATCAAGTTTAATTCCCTAGATGCATTAGGTTCTATGAAATCAGGCCAATCAAAGCAATCGAACGTGTAAAAGCACTAATTCAATTTAACAAAGGTTATGGTTCACATGTGACTACTAGGATGTATCACTACAAGCAATAATCACAATTATACTACTTGTAATCAGGAATCTATCACTTTTGCGTATAATAAATCCTAATCTAGCAAGAGAGATGAAAAAAAACTCAATCGATTCGCGACTCGACTAAATAGCATTCAACTCATGTAACAATATTGATGGTGAATCATAAACGATAATATGGAGACAAAACTAATTTATTGAACAAAAACTCATGTTTGGAAATCCAACTAATCCATAACCAAAAGAAAACTCTAGCTCATATTCATGGAGTTCATAACAAGAAGAAAGAGAAAAGACTTCATGGTTCTAAACCCTAGAAAACAAAGTAGAGGCAAAAAGATAAAAGATAATAGATATATCCCTGCAAAAGTTGTCTCCCTGAAGCTCTCGGCTGCACAAGGCTTTATATAGGCCTTCTCCCAAACCTATTCCGCGTAAGAATCTAGCAGGATAAAGATTGATAGTCGGTCATTATGAGCTTTCTAATTTTTTAAAAGCAGATGCTTTTGATTTTGTGTAACACGGAGCACTGTAGTTGTGTAAGCATGGCTTCTGATTGGCCCATACCCTAATGGGAAACTTGATACACAGACGTGTCTTCTTTTCATATATTTTATGCATGCAACTCGTTGTACGATAATGTAGCAAAGCCTCTCGTTTCATTAACTTTCCACCTGCCGAAAGCTTATCTCTTCTGAATTCTCGATCAAGAAATTCATCCTCACTAGTTCCGTATCTTCTACAACTTCCAAAACCCATCCGCAGTTGTAACTGAACTCAACAACATTACTTTATCCTCTCCGTTGATCATCTCTTATCATCAACGCTGGTAACAACAGCAGTTCCATGCCTTCCCTGACCGACATCTTCCAGCATCACGAGCTCTTCACCACGGCCATCTCCCCTGAACTTTCTTGTTTCATCACAACAGCTAGCAGTTCGAGCTCCGTCCATCTCTGTAACAACATCGATCATTATCTTCATTTCTCCTTAACTGCCCGACTGCAAATACTCAAGTTCTTCTTCTCTGCCAGGATCATCACGATCAATCTCGTCACCGACAACAACCCATTCCAACTTGAGTGCTCATCGTCACAGCAGCATCTCATCATCTCGTAATGATCACTTCATCGACAACATATCATCGTTCATTAAGACTCCATACTCTTTTTTTCTCAGTAGCTACCACTGAAATATGATCAATATGATCATCACCGTCTCAATTCCATTCTCTCTATCGTGACAGTGATGAATCACTTCTCTATCGAGTTCTTCCATCAATAACTCACTGTAACCAGTCCTTTGTTCTTCTCAGTTTAGTTTCGACTCATGTACATCACGGAAACGCCCTTCATCATCTCTGCGTCATTCATGGCAGCAACGAGCACAATCACTGGCAATCTCCGCTACCGAGCTTCTACCCCGTATCTTCCATCACAGATACATCGCATCGACTTCCCTGAACAGCTCCATCTCGAACTGCATCTCTGCCCTAACTTCTCTCTGCTTCAGAATAGCAGCCAACAGTTCGAGCTTCCCTCTTCTCTTTATCTCCACCAAAATCACCAGCTCAGCTCAATCGATATCGGCAGCATCATCACTGCAAACTTCAAACTCCATTCGACTTCCCTTGAGAATCCATATAGCTGCATTCGACCTCCAACCATCGTCGATGACAGAAACAATAACGTAATCCCCTGTTCAGCTCAATTCTATCTCGTCTCCAGAACCATATCATCCCTGGCTCCCTACTAGAATCATTAACATCATCAAGCATATTCCATCATCCCTGAGTTAGAAGCTGATGAGACTCGGGAGTGAACTGATGTAATCACTACAGACATGCATGAAGCTGTTTTGGAATCGGAGAAGATGAAGGCAGCCCTGAGTATATTAGCTGAGTGCCTTAACAACTTTTGAATTCCGGTTTCCCCCTAAGTAAAATACCTTACTGCCTTTAGCAGTTCCCTTGAAATAGTCCACCCCTTAACAGAATGACTGCCCCTTAACGTACGGTGGGGTCGCAATAGCACTTGGCCTGGAAAATGACCATTTTGCCCTTTTAGTCTTTCGAGTTCTTCTTTTGCCCATAACTTCTTCATACGAACTCCGAATGACTCCGTTCTTTCGCCATTGTCTTCATCTTCTCGTCCTCTACACAATGAAAAGTAGAAATCTTGCATTTGAACGAGTTCCAATTGGTCTTTGGCCTTTCTCCACTTGTGACTTCACTTTTGTAGCTATTTCCACTTCTTTTTGCTCCAAATGACTCCATTGCACCTAATAAACTCAAAAGTAAACATAAGATACATAATTTACAAGAAAACTCGCAAAGAAAGCATAAATACTAGATATTAAATACGGTGTATTCTACACCTATCAGTGACACCAATGTACCGCCTACCAGCAGATCAACACATCTCGTGGCACTACATCCTCAACCACCAACACCAGCGGCGCATGAAGCATTCCCCTAGGTGTGACACCTCCAATCACCAGAGCCAGAGCCAGAGCCGCTGCCCCCCCCCCCCCCAATGTTTCTTCGAGCGTAACGCCCCCGGCTGTTACTAGAGCTACTAAAACTTCCGGACGAGAGACTGGAGGAGCCAGAGGAGGTCGACCCCCTATCACCATTTTCGATTTGATGGAAAGACAAGAAGTTCTCGCTAAGGCCCAGACAGACATGGCTTCAACTCAGAAAGAGGTACTCACTTTCCTCTAGACGCTAACAGAACGATTACCACAAGAGCCGCGTCAGCCCATGGAACCAATAAGGAGTACCTTCAACGCTCTTGGCGCAAGCACTTCAATAGGATATGCATTCATAGATGAGGAAGTTCGTGTCACTTCCGAGCACTCCAGAGAAAGGAACCAGCCATCCAATTTCATCACGCGTGAGATCTAGAACGACTTCTCCAAAATCGAGGAAAGGAAAACCAGGTAGACCTGCACCAGCATCAACCTCCGTATCCTCCTGATGTGCAAAGAGTTCCTCTCCCGAGAGGATACTCCTCCCCTCAGTTCTCCCTTTATGATGGTACTGGTAACGCTCGCGAACACATTTCTCGTTTTCTGGAATCTTTGGGAGAGCACGAATACAATCACGTCCTCCGCCTGAAAGAGTTCTCAAAGTCGCTTACTAGAAGAGCATACACCTGGTAAAACAACATCGCACCAAACAACATATCAAACTGGTGTGAGATGGTCACCGCTTTCTACAAAAATTATTTCTTCGTGTCCGAGCAAATCACTTTCTCGGACTTGGGGAGAATGTTTCAGCGAAACAACGAACATCCAAACGATTACGTCAAAAGATTCAGAATTCAAGCTTTAGATTGTCACGACCCAAATGTGATCGAACAATAATTGGTGGATTCATGCATTAACGGTATGGTTCCCATCTATTGTGCTTTACTGGAAAACCTGCGGTTCCAGACGTTCTCTGAACTCCATGAAGCTGCTAAACGATCAGCTACGACCGCACCAACGCTTTTAGAAAGAGCCAGACCGGCCAGGGGTAAGGATGCATGCGAAACCCGAGGAAACAGGCGTCTTATCAACAAGCAATACAACACTAGACCTTCTGTAAGCGTGGTAGGTGAAGGAGGAAAGAGGAAAGATCCAGCGACGGAGCAACAACCCAAACGCGCAGCGCCAACGTAGACGACTCCATCCCAGAAAGCCACGACTAAGACTCCTGAAGCTGGAGATGCTGCTTCAGACTTCCCATTTCCAATAGATGAAGTCATTGAACTCCTGGAAGCATGGATTCAAGATGAAGCAATCAAGCTACCTCCTCTCCGACGTCCGCCCACTGAAGAAGAGATGGTGAATCCCAAATATTGTCGTTATCATAGGTTTTTCAATAACCCAACCAGTGACTGCAACAAGTTGAAGCGCATTTTCAAAGAGAAGGTGGATGTGGGAGAACTTCGATTAGGAAATGAAGGAGTCAACAGAGACCCTCTTCCTGTCATGAGCTGCATGATTTCTGGGGACTCCGTCCACAAGACTGTGCAGTCGATGATGGAACATTTATGTGAAATTCTATATTTCTCTAAGGCGCAGCGTCAAGACATGTTTGGAGCTCTCAATCGTATCGTATCAGGCAAGCGTCTGTTTCCAGTTAAGGAAGCCGCTCCCGAACCCCAATCCTTCCTGGGAAACGCGAGTTATAACTGGGGACTCTTAACCATCGCTCGCTTGAAGGATGTCGAGTTTGACAACACGCTGATTGATGTAGCATCTGATTTCAATATTGTCACTGTCAAGGCCCTAAAAGCTGCAAAGATTTCGAAGCAGGAAGCTGTTCATCACCCAAACATAATTAAAAATTCTGAAGGAGAATCTAGAGATACTTATGGGTACATCGACCTCGAAATCAAGATAGGGGACGCTCTAGCACGCGGTAAGTTTCATATTGTGAAAGATTACCCGAACTATGATATGATTCTGGGGCGCTCTTGGGTGCATAAAAACAAAGCAAAGCTAGGGGTGTGTCCTTTGCCAGTGTCTATACCTGAAAGGATTACCAACAAGCCGTCAAACCCCGAAGATTATCTGTTGCCGTATCGATAACTTTCCAGTGTAACGCAATTACCCGGAGAGAGCCCATCAGCGTACATTAGAAGATTCCGAACCCAAGTAAGTCTTATTTAACAACCCTTTTTGCAACCAGTCATTCCTCCTTTCGCTGAGTCTCGGGTACTCACTCCAATCAACAACCCAGCCATCAGTATGAGATGTGAATGGGATGATGGTACTTTCAAACGCTTTGTTAAAAGTTTAGAAGTTGTCTCAGTCAAAGACGGCGAGCCCAAGGTTCAAGTGGTCGTACAACACCCAAATCCATTTCAAATTGGAGATTTGGTAATGAAGGCGACCACGTTTCAAGTTGGAGATGTGACAGTGAAGGTGACCGCTCAGTCTGATTCAACGGTATAAAAAGAGATGTATACAAACTATGGAAAGTGCTCAAGAATGAATAAAAGCAACAAAGAAAAGCCTAGTCATTGGAGGGATCAACGGTATCTTCACCGGAGTTGTTATTGGAAGTTGCTTCAACGCCTTCATCACAAGCCACTGCATCCTCTCTGGAAGCCGCATCGATTTCCCTTTTTGATGCCGCTTCGACGCCTCCCTCAACAACTGCTTTAATATTCCCTCCAGGAGATGCGCCGAAATCATCCTTGGAAGCTGCTTCAACATCTTCTCCAGATGTCGCTACCATGATCTCCTCAGCAACCACTTCAGTGTTCCCTCTGGTGGTTGCTTCAATACCCTCCACGGAAGCTACTTCGACCTCTCCCTCAGGAACTGCCCCAACAACCTTCTGAGGATACTCTGGTTTGTTCATGTCAGGATCGAGGATGATGCTTCCATTACAGACAGGGTAATCATACTTATTTTCACTATAAGGCCGCTCATGCTCGATCCTTCGCTGCTTTAGCCGAGCTGCAAACCTTTCAGCTCTCGCTAGGCGGCTGAGACACTTCGTCGCGCCTCCATTCTTCCTTCATGCCGACTGAAGCCAAGAAAGCCTGAACACGCTCCCAAACGAGACGTATGTGCAGAAGAGACATGACCTGTATGGCACGGCTAGCTTCACGAAACTGAGGATCTATTTTGGCCATCACCTCCTCGAACGCACTAGCCTTGGGTTTGTCGAATTCAAAGCTCTTCTCTAGAGAAGTAAAAGAGTAATCATCATCATCAGTTCCCATCATACACTGCAAAAAGGGATGTTATGATCATACCAACAGCTGGTATATATAAAAAAAAAAATCGTTATCATCAATCAAAAATCAAATTGCATAATGAACATGGAGCAATACCTGGAACAAAGATGGAAACAATTCTGCGATGGGAGAAAGGCTCAGCGTCTTCTTTATATTCCGCAAATCAGCTAGATCCCGGGAGGAAAAGGAGTCTCTACTTGCCGTGTATAAAATCTCCGGATATGGGATAACAATCAAGTAGATACTTATCTATCTGACGATAACCGACGTACAAATAAAACGTGCTCTACTCAAGAACCAAGCCAGCCTCTATCCTGGTAATGTGCATCGAACTTCTCTTGTGAATTTCTTTGTCTGTCACCATCTAGTGCTTACCCCGTAACAATGTCACCGTTACGTGCTAAGCAGGGGACTTAATGTTGATGGTGGTTTTTAGTTCAGGGTCAAAGTCGTAAAACCCTATATTTAGCGATGTAATCCTGCAAAGGAATAAAGGCCATTCGAAAGTAATGAGTGTTCACACCTCTTTACTTATATATATATGCATTAAGCAACTCACTATAAATATGAAATTCACTCAGAATGGTGCGCGTAGTAGCAATCCCAAATATTCTGTGAATTCTATTTTCTGCCGTCATTATTGACTAATGCATGACTCGCCTAGTATTTTCCCGTGCTATGTTCCCAGCCAAACTCTCATTATTGACATGACATGACGATCAAATGTTCACTCTCAGCAGAGTAACATGAATCTCCCGAAATGTCAACATTGAGATCCGCATGGAAATACCCATATAGGCCGCATCACCCTCTGACAAAGAGGATTTCGTATCGACACACTTTTTTGTTAGCTCGATCGAACACGCTTAAATTTCTTAAGGAAAATCTAGATTGTTAATATCAGTCTCGGAAACGATCATGGCCACACAATTTGGCCGCGTGTTTAGCAAGCTTAGACCACTCCTGGTAGAACTAGGCAGTCATCATGATAACCGTCGGTGGGCCCATTAATACCCTGACCGGCCGGACTTCACCTAACACACCTCAGCGTTATTGAACGCCAAACCCAAGTGTGATGGTCGCGCTATTGAAAAATAGCTCAAACGAGCTAGACAGTCCAAAACGGTCTCAGAAGCATCACGACCGTCCAACTTCTCCAGCCTAGTTAGACGACTTAGATCTTCAAACAAAAAATTAAAGAAGTGCCGGCATGATCAGTGGCGGCCCAATTTTTCCCTTGGTCAATCGACTTGCCTGCGGCAAGCCTATAGGGTGCTCAACCGATTGTACAAACTCGAGCAGACAAGCTGCAATCGAAACCGTAATTTAGGTCACGACAGTTTGCAACTGTCGCAAATCGATCGTGTCCGTCCAACTTCGCCGGCCTAATTAGACGGCTTAGATCGCATTTCAGACAGTCGAGGGGGTGCGCACGGGTTCATCACCAGCCCAATTTTATCCTCGCTTGATCGACTTACCCAAGGGAAATTGATAACACCCCAGAATATTTGATCAAACTAGGGTAGAGGTAGCTGTCTCAAAACCCTAATTGAGGTTTACAGCGATACACTTATGTCGCAAATTGATCACAACCATCCATCTTTGACAGCCTAAGTGGGTGGTATAGATCTAGATTCAAATGGTCCCGAAGGTGTTAATAAAATCACTGTCGACCCGCCTGTACACATGACCAACCGGTCTATGCAAACCAGGGGTCAATGCCTCGAAACGCATGCCTAAAAGGGGGTGGGCCACATGGTTTTCAAACCCTGAATTGCATCAACGGCAGTATGCAACTGCAGTAAAACATCTCGTCCATCCAACTTTATCAGCCCGGTTGGACGACGTAGATTTATTTCCAGCAAACCAACAAACTAGCATGGCAATCACCGGGCATCCCTCCTCCACGAGCAGTGATCGACCAAGTGATGGCGTGTCCCTATAGCCACCAAACGATCACCCAAAGGTGGTCGATCATGCTACCTCCTTTAAGACGCTTATCCGCTACTTATTCAATCAAGCTCTAAAACAATGATGCAACATACACATCGATTAGTTTGAGCTGCTTAAAAGCGATGCCTCACATGCATCAAATACATACGATACTTTATGTCGGCCTCATAAACCACTTAGTTGTTTTACTTAATAGCACCATATGTTATTCTACGCGGCAAGTTCCACGGCTTGACCCACTTATTCGAGACATCAAACATGTCACAAACTGGGGGATGCTTACTGGGGTATTGGTCTGGCGGTTTACAGCGTGCGGCGTGCAACGCGTCCATTACGAGAACGTGCCAGGTAGGACGGACGGCTATCAGTAATGAGAGTAGTTGGATAACGTGTGATCAGTCATCCCTCATAACGGAGATACGATGATCACTACCTTCCGCACAAACCCACTTCTTCACAACTTCACTTCATCCACTTCCTAAGAGATCAGGGTGTGCTCAATGACTTGTATAAATAGATTTTCAATCTATTTCGAAAGGGACACAGAACACAAGTGTTATCAACACAAGTATCCAGAAACCATTTTTTGATACGCAAGTCATAAAAAACCACACCTTCAACACTCTGATCTCAAACACCTTCTCCGCTTCCCTCCCCAAGATCAACCCTTCTCCTTCACCTTGTGACCGAATTGAATCTGGAACGACCATTTCTTGGTTTAGGCCAGAGTCTTACAGATTGATCTCTCGAACCTAAAAAGCATTCCCGTGCAGTGCATTTGTTTAGGGTTTGAATTCGTTTCTCATCAACACACCCCAAATTACCAAAAATAGCAGAATCAGTTTTTACCCCAAAACAAGTAGTTAACCAAATGGTTAGCCATATGAGCACTTCCATATTAACCATATTCTTCTTCGCCATAACTAGTTCAAATGACTCAAATGAACTAGTTAGAGAGTTGTTCAATTGCTTAGATCTTATAGAAGTATACAAGACACAATCGAAGCAAAAACGATTTAATTTACTCGAATCGATTCATAAACTTTATAGCCACGGTTTGCAAACTTGCATTCCTTAGTTAATATAAGTATAAGTTCAGAATAATCGTTTTTAGAAAATAACCAACCTAAGTACGCGGACTTAAGTACCCGGAATAAGTTTGTAAATAGTTCACAAACTCTAGCAGATTTTCTCGGGAAGAGAACCTCCGACAGTTCGCGGACTAAGTTCGCGGACTGGGTTCACGGACTCTGTTCCAATTTCCTGAGCAGCAAAGTAAGCATACTTTGGTTCAAGGAATAAGGACTTATACATGTATGTGTTTCCACACAATGCTTATATCCAACAATGGTTATATAATCTAAACTCTCATTTCAATCATTGAAACATTCTTAGAGGACGTTATATAGTTGTTATTCATAAACTATTTTTCGTCAAAGCCATTTTCAAGTAATTGAAACATAACATGACTTTCGTCACTAGGTAAAGATGAACTTGGCCAAATCGAAAGCTTACCAACACATATTTCGAGAAATAGATAAGCGAGATAAACTCGGCTCGAAATAGCAAATGTGTATAATCAAAGTCTATATAGCAAAACGACTTTTGTCTCAAGATAGGAGATAGAGTAGATAGACTTTTGAGTGATAGATAAGTTCAAGTCTCCACATACCTTTTACTCGATGAAGTTCCACCAGTTCCTTGAGTAGTTCTTCGTCTTGTATGATGATCGCCATGGAGTTCTTGAGCTCAACTACACTTTCTATCCTAGTTCGAGACTTAGCTATAGTAGACTAGAAATCAAGACTTACAGTGTTGATCACTAACATTGACAAACATGCTTGAGATAGCAACGCATGCGAGTTCGACCGAGCAGTGCTCTAACAGTTAGCTATAGATTTTCAAAAACAATATTTTTAAGACCTTCAATCACACTAACAAACATTTAGTGTTCAGGTATGCTAGACAACTTCCTTGTCACACTCCCTGATAGGTGTAGAATACACCGTATTTACTATATAGAGTTTATGCTTTCTTTGCTATTTTTCTTGTGAATTATGTACTTTACGCGTGCTTTTGAGTTTTATAGGTGCAATGGAGTCACCGAGAACAAAAGGAGAAGAAATCATTCATTTAAGCGGAAAAGAGCAAAAAGGCGAAGCTATCGGCGAAAGAACGAGGCCATTCCGGGTCCGTATGAGAAGGTTATAAGCAAATAATTGTCGGTTCCCTGAAACCGACAAGCTAACTCTAAACTGGGTGGCCCATATCCATTATCTGGGTGCCTAAATATGGCCGTACATCAGCCTTATCAGCTTGGTTTGTGAAGAAACTCGTTTTCTCCCACAAAGTTCATTTTGCATCTGATAAAGAAAATAACAGTGGTTGCTGCTACTGATTTCGAGAAGAAGTGAAGGTCTTATTGCTCTTCAATAGATCAGAGAATATCAAGAGCATCGGCTGGCAGAGGAAATGGAGATAGAGAGCTATTGGTACTGAAATTGAAGTCAAGTTGATGAATTAAAGTTAGGGTTTGAAGTTTCAAATTGAAAATCAGAAATGGGTGTGATTGATTCACCGCCAAGACCAAAGCGGGAATTGGTGCTTGGGTGTAGAGCGATTCAAGTTCGAGGTTGATTTTGGCAGAGTCAAGAGGAATTAGGGTTTTGATTCATGGTGGCTCGGGGGTTTTTGAGGTCAGAGATGAAGTTGTTTAAGACTTGGGTCTGGCTCAGATTCAATGGAGATTTGAAATGGGTTTTGCCATGGTGCAATGATGCTTTGTGTATGAAGGAATTGTTGAGGCTGTGAATGTAGATCTGGGTTTGAATCTAGAATGGGTAAATCAGTGCTGGTGGTATTAAGGCCTGGGAGTGAACTGAGAAGGAGATTGTGTTGATTACAGGGAAGGAGCATGTGGCTGTGTGTCGACTGAAAGTACAGGCAACAGAAATGGTGAACGGTTTGCAGGTTATGGAGCTGTCTATGTGAAGTCCTAGATGAATGCTTAGGTTATGCAGGTATTGCTGGTATTTAGAGCTGGAATGTGAAGCTCAGGTTGCCATGGGATGAATGGGCTCAAGGTTAGACTGGAGTTTGGCAAAGGTAATGGTTAAGTCACGTTGCGATTGAAGTTGGAGCTGAGTTAGCTAGTGGTTGTTGTTGGTGATTAAAGATGCAATTGGCTAGGCAAGGCATGAATCTGAGGAGGCTGCAGGGCATGTTAGGAGTTGAGTAGGAGCTGTGCTTTGTGCCATGGAGTTAGAGGTGGTGATGCTGAGGCCAGAGGCTATGGCTGGGTTTTGAGCATGGAGATGGTGATGTGTGTAGTGGAGTGGATTATAGAGCAGCTGAGTTTATGTGGAATCGCAGGTGCAAGTAATGGCAAAGTGTGTGGTGGCAGGCTAATGAGTCTGGAGCTAAGTGAGGAAGTTGGGTGCAATGCTGTGATTAAATGGCAATGGAGGAGCTGGCATTGGTGCTGTTTCTGGAGAGAGTTGTTATGAGCTGATGAATGACTGCAATGAGCTATTGATGGCGACCTGAGCATGGAACTGATGGTTGCAGAATGGAGCAGTGTTGGTACCTGGGTTAACAATGCCGAAATGGAGCTGTAGAGCAATTGCAGGTGTTGAGGATTGGTGCTTGTGGCACTGGAAATGGCGAGAACTGATGGTTTCATGAGTAGACTAGGGTTGATGTTGGAGCTGTACAAAGCAAGTGGTGCAGTCTGTGGATAAAGAACTGGTGATTGCAGGTTTACACCAGCCAATTGAAGTAGTGGGTGTGCTGGTGAGTATGAGGAGCAGTTCAGGCAAGCAAGGAATGGCTCAGTTCACAGTGGTTGAACCAGATAGAGAGCATGGAATGAGTGCGCCGCACAGGAGAGCAAATGTGGCAGGTCTGAGGGCATGTGACGCTGAGGCTAAGTGTGAAGCATGGCTATTGGTGCTGGTGGATTACAGTGAGGGAGACTGGTAGAGAAGAAGCAGCTGTGATTGTGGCATTTGTATGGATTGAAACAGGAGATGATGTTGATTGCAGGAAGCTACAGGTAGAGCTATATGGATGTGAAGGCAATGATGTATGGCTGCAATGCTTTTGGTTCTTGGCTGAAGAAGGTGGTTTGGAACATTACAGGGAGTGATTTGAAATCCTGTGACAGTAAAGGTATGGTTGAAAATGCAGGGCCATCATGGCTGGAGAAATTGCTGAAGCACAATCATTGTGCATCACAAGTTGCGTCTGGCCTGTGCAAGGCTGCAATGGTTCAGGCCAAGACTAGTCAGCCCACTAACTCACCTGACCCGATCCGACTGGTTATCCTGACCCGAGTTGAATCGTTCTGACCCGTTGACTCGCCGATTTGACCCGGTTGACCGGTGACCGGGCGGACTTTGCCGGTCACCGGGGCTGTTTTCCGGCAACTTTCCGACCGATTTCCGGCCACAATACCAGATTTCCGGCGACCGCTTTCGGGGCGTATTTTCTACACGGGTTTCTCATCCTCGTGGGCTTGGTGGACTCTCACCTAATGGACTTTGAAGACTAGACCTAATTTTAGAAGTTGGAGAAAAGCTATAAAAGGGAGGTTTTCTACAACACATGAGATATCTTTTTCTTGGGAATTTTGGGAGAGCCGTTTGTTTACGCTTCTAGGGTTTGGTTTTGTTCTTCTTCTTCCTTGTTTTATTATTGAATATTGATGATGATGAACTCCATAGCTATGAGTAGCTAAACATCTTATTGGTTATGGGATAAAAGTTGATTTCTCAACATGCTTTTGATTCAATGAATTAGTTTTGTCTCAGTAATTATTGTTTGTGATTCACAATTAATAGTGTTATAAGATTTGAAAACTTGTTAGGTTGAGTCCGGAATCAATCCGATTTGTGTTCATCTCTAGAGCTATATTAGGGTTTTCAATACGAAAAAGTTGTTTATCCCTGATTCTAAGTAGCATAATTGTGGTTAGTGCTTGTAGTGATACATCCTATTAGTCACAAGTGAATCATAACTTTTGTTAAAACGTCTAGTGCTTTTACACATTCGTTTGCATTGATGAGTCTTATTCCATAAAACTTAATGCTCTTAGGGAGTTAAACTTAATTGTGCTTTTACACTTTAGGTTGCTTTCGACGAAGAATTCACATATGCATCTTTTAATGTGGTTGTGATGAAAACAGGGAATTAACGGTTATACTTGCGATCAAGGTATCCTAGGACTTTTAATAAATACGAGATTAAATACCAATTCTAATCATTGATGAAAATACATGTTTGTGAATGATACTATCCCTTGACCAATATCTTCTCCTTATTGATTTCTCAAATTATTTACTTTGCTTTCAACTATTTTTTATTTCTTATACAACAAACATACCTTGGGTTACTTTAGAAACTGAAAATTACTTAACAACAATTGCCTCTCTGTGGATACGAACTCTTCCTTACCTTGTGCTTCATTTAAATTTAGTGCGTAAGAAAGTGAAATTATTTTTGACGGATTGACAACCGACCACTCCCCTCATGTGAAAAGCTGCATACATAAAACCTCATCAATGAATAAATATAAGATTAGTTTCAAAATCAAAATAAAAAATTTTGATTCAATTTACTAAAGTATTCAAAGAGTTAATCGATACATACATAGGACAAATATCAAACATTATATCCAAACTAGTGAAAACCTTGAACGCAAATTCAATCCCAACATTTGCTCGTAGAACTAATTACATGAATAAACATAATAAATATGAAACTGGAGGTCGGAGGAAAAGAATTGTTTTCCCATCTTTCCCTTACTGCCCATGATAATGATACTTCCTTTCAAATGACCCATAAAAGAGTATACAAGTGTTGCAGTGCATGGAAATTAAGTACATCAGACGGACACATGTTTTTACCTACACCATAATCAACTTGGATAAAAAAAATCCCGGAGTATTTTATCTTGACCAAGTCCACTTGTTAACCACATGGATATCACATAACCAAAACACAATTTCGTGTAAATGTCGTTTTTAAGCTTTGTAGCATACTTAGCATCATTTTATCCCCACCGTTGTCTAAGTTAAACCGGAGAAAAATTCAGGGTAGGACACCATGTATTTACTGGGAAGGAGCAAGATCGTTTATTTTGTTTTGAACAAGTTTCTTGGAGTCTTGGAAAATATATGCATATAACATGTTGGTGTAGGATTCATGTTTGAATACTACTCAAGAGGACGGAGTGATTTTTTCCGACTGACAAGCCTTGACGAGGTAAAAGAAAGTTGCCTCGTGTTTCTTGCCGTTTTACTTAAGTTGGGGCAAATGGATCAATTTTTTATGCTTGTTTCTAACTTGGGGGCTATGCAAATTTTTTTTAGACCCCCCTAATTCGAAATCCTGGTTCCGTTACTGGTTACTTGGAGATTGATTTGAACAAGCGACCACTCAAATATTTGCATCACGATTATCGAGGTTCATTGTTTCTTCTAGAAAATTTTGAAATATGTTTTTTCCATATTTTCCTACCTTGTTGTTGTGTACGATCGATAAATCTCGAGTAAAAAAAATATAATTTCTTCAATACATTCATCTTCGGCAACAATAAATTTTTCACTTCACTTTCTTCTTGGAATATCTGAAATATGTGGGTTCTCATATTATCTCGGTCAATAAATCTTTGATTTTCGTCAGCATGTTGGTTTTCTATGAACACATCCATGTTAAAACCAAAATTCATATTACGAAAAAATAGAAGAGTTTTGAGAAGTGTTAATACAATAATTAAAAACGAAATAATAATAAGTATGGAAAAGATGTGAGTTGAAATGAAGTTGGATTGAGTATTTATAGTGTATAAATTTGTGACCGTTTGATGATGAATCATTGAACGACGATCATAGCACCAAGCGTTGGAAACATGATCACTGTGTGGTAATGATGACCGAGCGGTATACTCACCATCGACTGATAAAGTCTCTATCGCTCTTACTATCGAGTGATGAAGTCTTTATCGCTTGGTACAGATTATACCGCACCTGAATACGTGGTGTATTTACCACTTAGCTAGTCTGTTTTCCACTTTGTCGTACCCATTGTTAGAGCACTGCTCGGTCGAACTCGCAAGCGTTGCTATCTCAAGCTTGTTGTCAGTTTAGTTGCCAAAACTATAAGTCTTGATTTCTAGTCTACTTATAGCTAAGTCTTGGACTAGGATAGAAAGTGTAGTTGAGCTCTAGACTCCATGACGATCATCATACAAAGACGAAGAACTACTCAAGGAACTAGTGGAACTTCATCGACTAAAAGGTATGTGCAGACTTGAACTTATCTATCACTTAAAAGTCTATCTCCTATCTTGAGACAAAAGTCGTATTGCTATATAGACTTTGATTATACACATTTGCTATTTCGAGCCGAGTTTATCTCGCTTATCTATTTCTCGAAATATGTGTTGGTAAGCTTTCGCTTTGGCCAAGTTCATCTTTACTAGTGACGAAAGTCATATTAAGTTTCAATTACATGAAAATTGCTTTGACGAAAAATAGCTTGTAAACAACAACTATATAACGTCCTCTAAGAATGTTCCAATGATTGAAATGAGAGTTTAGAATATATAACCATGGTTGGATATAAACATTGTGTGATAACTCATACATGTGTAAGTCCTTATTCCTTGAACCAAAGTATGCGTACTTTTCTGCTCAGGAAAAACAGAACTAAAGTCCGCGTACTGTCGGAAGTTCACATCCCGTGAATTTCTGCTGGAGTTTGTGAACTGAAAACAAATTCCGGGTACTTAAGTCCGCGTACCAGTATGCGTACTTAAGTTGGTTATTTTCTAAAAACGATTATTCGTGAACTTAAACTTATATAAACTAAGGAATGCATGTTTGCAAACCGTGGCTATAAAGTTCATGAATCATTCGAGTGAATCAAATCGTTTTTGCTTCGATTGTGTCTTGTATACTTCTATAAGATCTAAGCAATTGAACAACTCTCTAACTAGTTCATTTGAGTCATTTGAACTAGTTATGGTAAAGAAGAATATGGTATGAAAGTGCTCATATGGCTAACCGTTTGGTTAACTACTGTTGAACCAACTAAGTGTACATGTTTGGGTACGGTTACACAAACCTAAATAAACGTGCACTTCATTTGTGTGTAACAAGCTAAGTTTCGATCTAACGGTTGAAATATATAAGCTTAAATCTAATCAGGTTTTCATCTAACGGTGAATATTGAATGCTTTGTTACCAAGGTAACTTAGATTGCAAACCCTGATTTGAAAGACTGTATAAAGGAGAACTCTAGCAACTGGGAAACCTAATCCCCAAACCTCCTGTGTGATACTAGTTGTATAAGATAGAGTCGATTCTCCTTTAACCTTAGGTTTCTATCGAGACCCTGTAGGTTAACAAATTGAAAACTTCATTGGGATTGTGAAGCCAGACCCAACTATTTTCTTTGTAGTTGCGTGTTCTATCATACTAAGTACAATCGTAAGATTGGCTTGAGACTGATTTCTCCGATAGGCAAGATTAAAAGAAGTCACAAACATCTTCGTCTCATCGTTTGTGATTCCGCAATATCTTCTTTCGCTAGTCGATTAAGATTATTGTGAGGTGATTGATAATTCTAGGCTGTTCTTCGGGAATATAAGTCCGGGTTATTAATTGGTTCCTGTTCACCTTGATTTATCAAAAGACGGAACAAAAACTCGTAGGTATTTCTTTGGGAGATATATTTATCTATTATCATAGACTTTTCTGTGTGATACAGATTTGTTTATTAAAGTTTTCACCTTTGGGTCGTAGCAACTCTTTGTTGTGGGTGAGATCAGCTAAGGGAATCAAGTACGTAGTATCCTGCTGGGATCAGAGATGTAAGGAGCGCAACTGTACCTTGGATCAGTGTGAGATTGATTGGGGTTCAACTACAGTCCGGACCGAAGTTAGTTTGTAGTAGGCTAGTGTCTGTAGCGGCTTAATACAGTGTGTGTTCAATCTGGACTAGGTCCCACGGTTTTTCTGCATTTGCGGTTTCCTCGTTAACAAAACTTCTGGTGTCTGTGTTATTTCTTGTCCGCATTATATTTTGTTATATAATTGAAATATCACAGGTTGTGCGTTGAATCGATCAATTGGGAAATCCAACATTTGGTTGTTGATTGAAATTGATTGATCCTTGAACATTGGTCTTTGGTACTGCTTCAAGTGATTTCTCTTGTATTCAATTAGACTCAGATTTTCTATTTGCTTGAGTAAGTATTGAATCGAGAAAGTGAGATATAACTCTTTGATATACTTTTATTAAGATTGAGTCTGACTGTCTAGTTGATTCTCTTAAAAGTATATTGGAGTTAGTCCATACAGATTTCTAAGCAAAATATTGGGTGTGGTTGTTAGACCCCTGCTTTTTCAGTTGGTATCAGAGCAGGTGTTTATGGGTAAAAACTGATTCTGCTGTTTTTGGTAATTTGGGGTGTGTTGAATGAGAAACGAATCTAAACCCTAAACAAATGCACTGCATGGGAATGCTTTTAGGTTCGAGAAATCAATATGTAAGACTCTGGCCTAAACCAAGAAATAGCTGTTCCAGATTCAATTCGGTCACAAGGTGAAGGAGATGGTGGTGATCTTAGGGAGGGAAGCGAAGAAGGTGTTGAGATTATGAAGGTGTTGGCTGTTTATGACTTGTATCAGAGTGTTGAATTAGCTTGCGTAATGTAAGCTATCAATTCTGGGTATTTTCTGGATACGTTGGTTACAACACTTGGTTTTTCTATGTTGTTTGAAGATAGGTTAAAGAACCTATTTATACAAGTCATTTAAGCGCAATATTCATCTCGTAGGAAGTGGAGGGAGTTGAGTGATGGAGTAGTGGAGTCGTGTAAGTGATTGTCACACGATCACGCCTTTGCCAACTTCCCTCATCATCGTTAACCGTCCATGCCTCTTAACACGTTCTCGTAATAGGCGCGTTGCACGCCGCACGTTGTAAACCGCCAGACCAATACCCCAGTAAGCATCCTCCAGTTTGTGACATGTTTGATGTCTCGAATAAGTGGGTCGTGGGACCCACAGAGAATATCACGGTGCTATTAGGTGAAACAACTAAGTTGTTTATGAGGCCAAAATAAAATATGTATGTATTCGACGCATGTAAAGCAGCTTAAATTAATCGATGTGTATGAAGCATCATTGTTTTAGAGCCTGATTGCATAAGTCGCGGATTAGCGTCTTAAAATGGTTGTACATCCAACCCTCTTCGAGTGATCGTTTGGAGATCATGTGGTCGGGCCATCATCTGGTCGATCACTCCCTGCGGCAGAGTGGCGGACGGTGATCATTGATCGCTTAATTTTTAATCCAAGCCGTCCGACCAAGCTGGAAAAGTTGGATGGACGAGATGGTTTACGACATATGTTTACTGCTATTGAAGGAATTTAGGGTTTTTTAGAGGTGCGCAAACATCTCTCTTTGGCCTGATCGAATCCAAGCATGGGCGCTAATTTTGGTGAGACCGACCGGGCATGTGTGGAGATGGCCCGCTGGCGTGCAAGTCTACACCTCTTGGTCCCACAAATATTCGATCTAGGCCACTCAATTTGACCGGCAAAGATGAGTGGTCGTGATCTATTTGCGATAGAAATATATTGCCGCAAAGGGTTTGAAAGCCGTGTGGCATGTCACCTTTGAGGCGTGCGTTTCGAGGCGCTGGTTCCTAGTCTGCATATGCCGGTCGGTCACATGCAAAGGTTGGCCCACGGTGATCACCTTGACATCCTTGGGACCTCTTGAGTCTATATCTACACCCTCCGTTTAGGCTGGCGAAGATGGATGGTCACGATCGAACTACGACAGATGTGCATTGCCGCAAACCCTAATTAGGGCTTTGAATCGGTCACGCATACGTGACTTTGGCCAAGCGGTTTGGCACGCCATGATCTTCCTTTGGAGAGGTCGATCATGTGGGGCCCATGTTGGGCTGACGGTGAACGCGTGTGCACCTTCCTGACGGTCCTAAATGCGATCTAAGCCATCCAAATAGGCTGGCTAAGTTGGATGGTTGCGATATTTAAGACACTAGTGAACTTCCGCGACCCTTAGAAGCATGACACTCGTCATGTTTTTGAGCAAGCGTTTCATTATTCCATGGCATCGCCGTGAGAAAACCGATCAGGTGAAGGGAAAATAGACCCGCAAACGTGTGCGTTAGTGCTTCCCTAATCATTCATCGGATGATCTAATCCGTCCAACCAGGATGGCGAAGTTGGACGGTTGTGATGGTTTTAAGAATGTATTGAATAGTCTAGGCTCGTTCAAGCTTCTCCCAAAACAGCGCGGACACCTCTCTTTAGGTTGGCATTTGACGGCGCTGGGGAAGTATGTGTGGTGTTCGACCAGTTGGGGCATTAGTGGGCCCGCCAGTGGTCATCACGGTGATCGCCTATTCCTGCTAGGGTTTGGCTAGGATGGTTAAATCATGCGGCCAACTTGTGCGGCCACGATCGTTTCTGAGACTGACATGGACAGTCTAGATTTTCCTTAAGGAAATTAAACATGCTCAATCGAGGTTACCAAAAGCGCGTCGATACGAGATTCTCTTTGTTAGAGAGCAATGCAGCCTGTGTGGGTATTTCATGCATGTCTCAATATTGACACTTTGGGAGATTCATGCTACTCTACTGAGAGTGAACACTTAATCGTTATGTCATGTCAATGATGAGAGTTCGGTTGGGAACATAGCACGGAAAAATACCGGGCAAGTCATGCATTAATAACTAATGCGATATGTTGAAATTCATAGGATATCTGGGATTGATGCACCATTCTGATAAATTTCATAAATACATCGAATTACTCGATACATATATAAGTAAAGAATACTCATCTCTTTCAAATGGTTTTCGTTCCTTTGTAGGATGAAAGCGCGTTGAATACAGGGATTTACAATTTTGACCCTCAACTACAAACCACCATCAACAGCAGGCAAACACGTTCAAAGACCTTACAAGTAGGTGTTTGTAGCGATCTGATTCTATGAACAAGAATTCTATCTTCATAAACGTACCACCAGTCTTCGATGGCTCAAACTACTTATGGGGGAAAATCGCTATGCGTGCTTTTCTTCAAGCTCGTGATTTTCAAACATGGGTACGTGTTGTTAATGGCTATGATCCTCCGGTTAATACAGAAGGCGATGTATCTATACCTAAGGATATTGGTAGATATAGTCCAGAATAAATTCTTGCTGCAAAGCAAAATTCTGACGGCTTAAATGCTATCATACATGCCATTACCCCAGATCTTCAGCAGCATGTGAGTACGTGCACTAAGTCTAAATAAGCATGGGATATCTTAGAAACCGTATTTGAAGGAAATACCAGTGAGAAAGAAGTTAGGCTTCAAAACCTAATTTCTGATTGGGAAACCTTTGTATGGCAGATGAAGAATCATTTGATGAGTTTAATCACAAAGTGTCTGAAATTGTTAATGCATCTTTTGCATTGGGTAAGACCATTCCTGAAAAGGACATTGTGATGAAAATTCTCAGATCACTGCCATCTAGATATGATTCTAAGAAGCATGCCATCGTTGAAGGAAATAATCTCGCAACGCTGTCCAGAAATACTCTGGTTGGGAAGCTAAAAATCTTTGATCATGAGCATACGTCCAAGTCTAGTAAGGATGTTGTTTTCAAAGCACTAAAGAACACTAAATTACTTGATAAAAGTAAAAGTGTTTACATCTTAAAATATGATCTTTCTGAGGCTGATTCATCAGATGAAGATCTTGACAAGTCAGTCTCGTTGATCACAAGACAGTTTAGGGATCTTCTTTTGAAGAGAAGTAAACGGTTCTCCAGAGATAAATCCAAGTCATCAGATAAACCTCATAATCGTGTTCCCCCTAAAAATAAGGATAATGATGAAACTGATGATGACGATATGCCTCAGTGCTTTAAGTGTAAAGGTTTTGGTCATTTTGCAAATGAGTGCCCAAATCGAAAGAAATACACTAGGAACAAAGATCTTGCTGCAACTCTTGATGAAATGCCTGACAACTATGATTCTAATGAAGACGAAAAATCAAGTGTTGCACTTCTTTGTGAAAATATTGATTCTGATCATTGTAGCAATACATACATCAATCTTGATATTCTTTCAGAAGAAAACTCAACCAATCTGGAAGATAAAACTGACCTTTCTATTGGAAACTCTGTGAATAATGTTTCAGGTTCCACTATGTGTCTAGTTGCTTGCACATCTCAGATGCCTGAATTATATCCAAGACTGACGTGCTCGTATTGTTCACTCAAAGGTCATGAACTATCAAAGTGTTACGAGTACAAACACAAATTGAGACATGTCAACAAACTTCAACGAAGAGCAAATCGATTAGCAAACAAGCTTAAACTCGCTCAAAAGACCGCTGTGATATGTAAGATTTTATCTTCGTCTAAGAAGTTAGTTTCCAAGGATAAAACAAGACCATTAGAGAAAAAAGTATGGTCCAATCTTTTTGATAGACAGAGGTCTATAGATTCCTCCCAAAAGGAACATGGTGGACAGATTGTTGTTCATCGCAACACAACTTGATTGTGTTGATTTGTGTATCTTGTCTCATGTGCCTGATCAAAAGAGACAAGGTTGTGCACCTCTCAGGCTTTAGGAAAAGTTTGTTTTCTTCTTTTCTTAGTTTTTTTTTTTTTTTTTTTTTTTTGATGCAAAATTGAAATTCCATGTCTATCAATAAATGAGGGTTATTCTCGACAATTCTGCTCTTTCCAGGGTTTAGAATTGTGCGTGCACGAACCTGTTAAAGGTTGCGTAACCCTACATTCTTTTTTCCTTCTCTGAAACTCTTTCCAAGACTACTTGTTGAGTTTAAATTGTGATTTCCTCTCACAAACCCATATTCTTATGGATAATCCAAGCATCATGTCTTCTGATGGAAAAGATGTTAATATGATTGTTAAGCCATCAATCATGAAGGAAAAAGAGAAATCTCTGTTGCCTCCAACTTTGAAAAGGAAAAGAAGGAATGTGAGGAAGCCAAGAGCTGTTTCTTCTAATTCTCATAAGTTTTCTGATGTTCTTGAAGTGTTAAAGGAGATTCAACAAATAAAGGCTTTTGTACTTAAGACTCATGAGATTCAGAAGGCCCTGGTTTGACATCATTCAAGAAGGTTTATTGATATTAACTCTTATCTTCATGAACCTTATGTCTCAATGGTTATTGACGACAAGGAGTTCGGGGACGATAAAGAATTCTTCAAAGGTCTTAATATCTAGTAATCTTCTGATGAGAATTGTATTTTCTTGTTTTGTTTAGAAAAATAACTAGAGTTTGGAATAGCCATTATTGTGATTACACATAGTTATGTCCAACGTTTTCATTTTCATGTTTTTTTTAGGTTTATTGGTTTAAATTATAAAATTATTTGGAAGATGATTTTTGCAGTATTAATTTTTATGGTTTTATATATTGTAATTTGGTATGGGATATGTGTGTTTGCGTCCGTGAACTATGATTGTCCCATACCTTGTAATAAGTTAAGTCTTTCATATGTCGATATGCATGTATTGATAAACGAATGAATGAACTTTTGACATTACAAAAGTTTTTAAGCCTATTTTATGTCATTATGCAAATATTGATGGAAGATAGAATGAACTTTTGTTTACGAGGATTATGTCTATTATATGTTATTGTGCAAATAGTGATGGAAAATAGAATGAATCCTTGTCTATTCCGCAGTATTAATCTTCCCTGATCCATATTTTTTATGTATATACTGTGCGGCTCCGTAAGTTCTCTTATGTTGAGCATTTCCGATTAAATTAATCATGGGTTTTCTTGTGGTTAATGATGAGTGCCAAATAGTGCATATTCTACATCTTTTTATTGGCATTTAACTCATCTTTTGTGTTTTAAAATCATATATTATCCCAAATTTTGTGTTTTCATTGTTTTCAAGAATAAATACTTTTACTAATTAATTTTGTGTTTTTAGGTACTAAATAAAGCTTGGATGATTTGAGAAGCCAAAAGAGCATAGGAATGGTAGCTAAAGACTACGGAAGAGAGACAACGCAAGGCTCCCGTGAGAAGGCTGTGAAGCGCAAAGGAATAACGCGTAGAGAACTTCCGCAATCCGCTTGCGCACCTTCCGCAATCCGTTTGCACTCACTCCACAATCCGCTTGCAAGAGCTACGCCAACAGTGGGCTTGGTAGAGAACCCAGAACCCAAACCCAAGATCCAAACCGTTCCCAACCTAAGCCGTCAGATTTTATTCAGTTGCTCAGATCCAACGGCTCATCTTCCTGGTGCATCAATATTTGATACAACTGCTTTACACCCTAGCTCCCTTTATTCTCCACCTTATCGACCAAAAACGTATCCACCTTCAATTTCATCTTCTTTCTCCATTTCACAGAGCCAACACCTTCAATAACTCCTCCGTACACTGAGCACAGCTTCACCATCATTAACGCCACCATTAACTCCTAATTCTTCATCTGTCTCTATCTTATCCAGCAACTTAGTGGAAGCTTCACCATCAAAATTTTTATAATCTATTAAAAGTCCTCCCTATTATTTCTAAGAACATTAACTCCTAATTTATTTTGTTAATTAGCCCCCCTTGTATAGAGTTCTTAGCTCCGTCCCTGATCTTATCTCTATTCTTATCAAAAACAGTAACCCTAGAAGATAAGATTTAGAGAGACAGAGTTATGGTTAGCTGTACAAGTAGGGGAGCATCGATTCAACGAAGTTGCAGAGGAATTGAAGACATGGAAAGTCAAGAAACGCGTTTTGGTGAGTTGGGTACCCATTAATTATCAAATTGAATTCGAATTGGGTGAAAATTGTGTATAAATAGAGAAGAGGTTATAATGTAAAAGGCATGCCCGGATTAGCCGGTGCACCAAGCTGTAGTAGTTTATTGTGTTCATCATGTTCTAATTAGTTTTGCTAGGGTTGAGATGAAACCATTAATTTACTGCTAAGTTTGATTCATGTTTCTGATAATGTTCTTGTTGTGATTTATTTGTCTAGGATAAATATAATCTGAGCTCTTCATCATTTTACTTTCACAGTGTATGTCATGCATCCATTGTAGTTAGAATACTTTTGTGATGAATATGCTGCAATTCATGCTTCAATGTTTGTTATTGATCCCTTGACTAATTGTGCCCTGAAAAGACAGTTAGTGCTTTGGAAAGATACCCTAATTGCGATTAGAATATCCATCTTAGGAAAGGTTTAATTATCTAAGTTATCAAATTGATCTGCGATTAGTTGTACTGTGAGAAGACAGCTAATATTAGGGATTAGTTAGTTGCCTTAGTTGATATTAAGTCATCCATTGAGACCCTGGATAAACGGCAGACTTGCATCTTGTCCGGTGTCCATAAAAAGGGACAAGAACATATTGAAACTGAACTGACTTAGCTGAGATTTGGTGGTGGATTCGAATGCCCTAGTGCCCTTTAATCTGCATTCTTGTTATCTATTTTGCTGTTATAAGTTATACAAACATCTTGTCATATCGACACAAAACCCCCCTTTTTGGTTACTCGTTAGAAATCAGTTTTAGTGAGACCATAACTTCAAATCTACACCCACCTTGTCCCCGTGGATCGACCTGTGCTTTCCCTGTGTTACATTGTGACATTGTGCATTTGCAATTATCATTGTAGATACTGTTTATAGTCCTACCAAGTTTTTGGCGTCGTTGCCGGGGACTCGGTAGCGGTGTAGTTGCTTCTTTGGTTAGCTTTACTGATTTTTAGTATGCTTCTTGTATATTTGTGTTAGGTCATTGCATTCTGTTGATTAGTATAATTGTAGTTTTGATTTTTATATCACCTGTATTATCACATATCTTGCATAGTTTAAACATCTTTGCATATAGCTGTCATGTAGCTTAGTTCATGTAGTGATAGATTTCTCTGTTTCTTAGTTCAAGCATATAACCATCAGCAGATCATCATTCTATTGTAGTGTAACTGTTCTCATTTCAGCTGCAGTACATCATCCATCATGAACTTTCTCCTCTATTCATTGTGCTGGCTGAATCATTCTGTAATTGTTAGCTGTAGCTTAGTTCTGTAAGCATTTTAGTGTAGTGGTAACTATAGTCTTAATCACTTTATTTTCAGTATCATAACTGCATCTAGTCTTGCATTTGCAGGCTGTATATATGCTTCTTTAGATTTTATTTTTATTGTTATAGTGTAACTTAGCTATTAACCATCTATCTATATAAATTGCATTTTAGTCTTGCATTTCTAGCTGTAACTTTTTCAGTTAGGCTAGTTGCACTCACTTTTTTTTTTGTCTTCCTGCAACAAAAAATTTCATGCTCAGTTTGTAGCAACAGTTTCATACTTTCTGTGTATTTACATTTCTGTGTACTGAAATCTTCTCTTGAGAATACAGGTACTTCTGGTACTGCTGTACAAAAAGGATACAAAAGGGAGAAAGAGGAGCAGAACAACCTGTGTATTGTGCATAAACCTGGTTGATACCAGCGGTATCGTAATCTCTGAACTTTTAATACTTTATCTTGAACTAGGCCTTGACCCATGCCGTAACGGCACAGGCCTTGACGTTGGTCAATTTTTAATATCATACTAATTGTGTCCCGAATACTTATCAACTCAAGTTATAGCAGTTTTTGTTTTTTAAAGATGATATAGCGCTTAACCCATGTCGAAACGGCATGGGGATAATTTTTATCTGGATATTAAATAAGGGAGGATCCCTTCACACTTTTAGATTCACACTATCTCACACTTGGAAGATATTTTTCTTAATAAAACTTAAATGGGAGAGTATTTGAAGTTAATATTATGGGAATATGCCGTCTCGCAAAGCTCTAATATCCACAAAAAATTAGCATATTTCGAAATACTAAACCCCACCATCTACCGATTTTAATTTTAACCGTTGAAAATTCGTTGGTTTTCGACGGTTGATTTTCAAAGTAGTGGATTACGAAGTTATACATTTTAGAATTTGCTCATTTTTCGGGGGTATGTATAGCTTGGGTAAGACGAACATATCCCCAAATATTAGCTTCAAATACGCTACCGTTTGGTTTTAGTAGAAAAGACAGTGCCCAAAGTGTGAGATACTGTAAAAATAAAAGTGTGAGGGGATCCTCCCCCATATTAAATTTAATATTTATAAATTATCGAGTTTACCCTCCTTATCATTACAAAAGTAAAGGAAAAACCAATAGATATTTCTACTATACATTCCACGACTCGATAATTAGTAATTTCATATGTTTTGATTTATATTCATGTCGTTTGTCTGCAGTTATTAAATAACGTGACAATTGATTCAAGTATTTTTTTTTTCAATTGTCATGTGTTTTATCCGAGTTTACGTGAACATTAAAACGGTCAACCACGTTTTACACTTTATAATGTTACACGTATTGTGGTGTCATGGAATTAACATAGTCTATTATTATTCACCAATACACGCCACCACCACAAAACCACATGATACAATTTCTTTCACCACAAACCTACCCAGTAAATCATTAATTTCATTTTATAAATAGTACTTATCACATCTATATTTAAGATTTAGTCCACCAAAGTTTACATGTTTCTTTAAAAAAAAAATAGCCCTCTCAGTGCCAATTTCTGACTCCGCCGTTGTTACCACCACTGTCGCCTATCCCCCTTAGGTTGTTGGGAGTAATTATAATTTTCAATCACCAACACCATATATGAGGTTTAGATAGAACAAAATTAAGTCATTAATTAATTTGTCCCATTATTTTTTTTCCGTCCTTTTTTGTATTGCAATCAATTTTATTTTAACATTAAAAACCATGATTTATATGATATGGTACCAAAGATAGCATGGGTGCTATTTGGTTGATCTAGCTATCATGAACAATTTGTCATATATGATTTGATATCATCCCTGAAATATATGGTACATGCCTTTTTCAATCTTGCTAAAACAACCAAACGCATATTTCACAATACAATGTTATCCGACTATCCGTAGTAATGACACTAAGACTAATATTCTCCACCACCACTCACCAGCACCCACCACCATTACTTCTTCCATCACCACCACCAGGGGCAGAGCCAGGATTTTGAGGAAGGGGGACAAAAAATTCTTGAAATTGGATACGGGTGCAAAATACACTCAATAGCCCATTTTATGATAAAAAAAGATCAAAAACAATTAAAATTGGGCTTGGCTACGCCCCTGACCACCACTAATGTTTCCGCTTCCAGCACTTCTTAAGAACGCCACTGCTTCCACCACCTATTACCGCCACCAGTATCTATTGATATCATTTTGATTTTTACCAAAATTATTTATTAATGGAGATACATATTTATTAAATCAATTAAGGAACATTTATAGTGAAAAAAAATTAATATATCATTTGTTATGAGCAATTAGTGAAAATCTAATTAACACTGTATAATGAAAAGAATTAATAGATCATTTATTATGAGCAATTAGTGAAAAATAATTAATAGATCATTTATTAACCCATGCCATAATATAAATTACGTATAATTATATTAGATTATTTAGTGAAAATTGTTTCTAATCAAATTCTTCTGGACTTTTGAATGTAGCCCAAAAACGGGCATTCTATATACATATATTGTAAATGTCAGTCGATAGTCAAATTATAATGTGTAATCTGAGTAATTTTAGTAGTTTCTCGTTAAGTGTATCTATCAAGATGAATCCAAAATGCTACTTCCACTAAAGTCTAAAGAAAAGAAATAAAAAATTGGTACTTCAGAAAATCTCACATTTCTGGACCAAAAATTTGTGAATAGATTAAAACCTCGGCGACCTATGATAGCCAAATTTTCATAATCTGGCTAATAACAAAATACAAACACCAAAATTCAACCATGACATTATTGCAATTAAGTAGGCTATCGTTGAAAATGCATACTTCAGTTAAATATACAATAAATGAAATTCAAGAAAATGATAGAAACCCCAAAAATTCATACATGAAGCAATGTCAAAAGAAATGGTTTTCTCAAACATTATTACCTCAGAGTAATTTGATTGGTCAGAGATGTACGTTTTGGTGGAAGAAGATTGAGAGAACATGGAAAGAAGCTTGACCAGAAGTATATCTTTGGATTTAAGTATTTTTTTTCTTTCTACAATCTATCTCCCCTTCCTAATTTTATTTCTGATTTTTGTTTGCTCCAAAGTGAGGAATTAAACTTTTCAAAATCCACTCATCCTAACGGATGTGAGTGAGAGAATGAAATTTTCTTTTTATGAGAAGATAGGTTTGTTATTTTCAGTTGATCAAATTTCTCTGTTTTGATTTTGACTTTTGAGATGGGATGAAGAGAATATGTAATGAATTTCTCTCAATTAAAGTGTGTATTCGTAGGATCGACCGAAGTCATGAATTTATCAATTGGGAGGAAAAACCAGGACCGGTATTTATCTTTCCTAACTTAGCGAAGCTTCGTTTTATAATACAGTACAAACAAATAGGCAGAAAAGTATACCTAGCTAGGGTACAACCCTGACCGTAACGACAAATATTGACAATAAGTAATTTTGTGTGTATGTATTTTGACTTGTGCCATTTGCCTTTAGTAATTATATGACGTGACAGTCATTTTTTCTTTTTTTTTTTAAAAAAAAAATCTTTCATATACTTTAACCGAGACTATTTTATCACTAAGGACGATCAACCACATCTTTTAGTTTGTAATATTAGCCATTTTGTGGCGACACAAAATTAACATAGTCTATTACTACTCACCAACCGTTGTCGCTGTCTCTGCTGCCACCACCACAAAACCATATGATACTATTGCTTTCTCCACCATAACCGCTGCCCACCTCCCATTAGTCGTTGTTTGTACTTCAAATTTTGAATTACAAATACCATGTATAAAGTTTTAATTGAACAAACCTATGTCGTTAATTAATTTATTTCATTATATTTTATTATTATTATTGTTATATTCTCTTTTGTATTGCGATCAATTTTCTTTTAACATTTAGAACCATGATTTATACAATTGGATATTAAAGGTAGCAGGGGTACCGTTTAATTAGGTGATCCGGCAGTTGTGATTATTTTTTCCTAAATAGCATGGTATCACAAAATATGGTATCTGTTTATATCAATCTTGTTAAAAACAACCAACTACATCTTTTACAATACAATGTTACCCATGTTTTAAATATACATAACTAATATTATCCACGACTATTCACCAACACACACCACCATAAACCACCCATCACCACTATTTCCTCCACCACCACTCACTAACACCCGCCACCGCTTCTATCAGCCATTACTTTTTACACTACCACCACTAATTTCTATTAATAAAAATTTTATTAAAATTATTTATTAATTGAAATACATATTTGTTAGATTAATTAAGAGGACATTTATAATGAAAATTTAATGAATTATTTATTATGATAAATTAATGAGACACTAATTAATAAAATATTCATAATGTTTTTAAGTTGAACAAACCACGACCATTGATTTATCTCCTCCCTAAACAAATCCTGACCTCTCTTTATCTTGCCTAACTTGTCCAAACTGTATTTTATATTATTGATGATTGCCATATTCGCTTGTTAAACTAATTGCTTTGCATAGTATCATCCAACCCCTGCAACATGAGGTCTATCTGAGCATGATTCCGTGATTTGTGAATAACATCTTTGCTTGCTGAATTTGTCATTTCACTGTGTGTATCTCAGTTTCTGAAAATTGACGTGTCTGCATGCATCTCTGAATTTGTTTGACATTTTTTTATGAGCATCATCTCTGGCCTGAGTTTACTATTGTGGGCCTCTGCATTATGACGAACGGTGTGCCCTCTAGGCTGTGGTAGTGGTTCTGTGACCAAACTAATTGTCTAGCTAACCCTCACCAACACTGCCCATCTGAAATCCCATCTCCAGTTGGTGACACCCTGTCCAAGTTGAGACCATGGGTGATGTTATGAACCGACCCCGTACTCTCTATGAGTACATGTGTCCCACAAGAACAAGTCTATTGTCATGTATTGTCTTACATCAGACCGACCGCCCATTTGAACTAAATCCAAGCATGATACAAATACTTCCTATATTTCGAGGGTTCTAGTCTAAGAACCCCTATAATCATGTAAGAGAGTTTGAACAAATTTGTCGGGCTATGCACCCTGACCATATGTCCGAAGACTCTCTAAAATTACGTTTGTTTACATTTTCTTTAAGGGAAAGGGCCAAAATATGGTTTTACGGTTTGAGACCACAGTCAATCACCACTTGGGACCAACTCACAAGTCAATTTTTCAAAAAATTCTTTCCACATTGTAGGACCATTGTTATTCGTCAAAATATTAATTGTTTTGTCCAGCTAGATAGGGAGACTCTGTTTCATTATTTTGAACGGTTTAATGATTTGTTGATTGAGTGTCTGCACCATGGCTTTGAGAAGTGGAGACTAGTCGCTATCCTCTATGAGGGACTAGAATTTAAATCTCGAGCCATGGTTGAGTCTATGTGTAATGGTGAATTTCTTGATAAAACTGTGAATGATGCATGGTCGTTTTTAGCTGAGACTGCAGAAAAAACCCGTCAATGGGAATCCATTAGGGAAACTGAGACACTATCACATGATATTGGTGACTCACATGAGTTAGAGTCTGATTCCAACTCTGATACAAGCATGAACTGCATGACTATGAGAGGTTAAGCCCTATAAAGTCGTAGGAATACCAAAATTGCTATACCTAATTCATATGTGCAATCTGAACTCCATGTTTGTATGTCGTATGATATCTCAGGCCAGTTGATTGAAAATTGTCCTAGATTGCAAAATCCCTGTTACAATGATGATGATGATGAATCAAACTTTGAAAATGGTGTATCCAGTCCCACTCATGCAACTGATTTTGAATATGAACCTAACTTAGAAGTCAATGAGTGGACTGAGGACACCGCAACTGTTAACAGGGAAGAGTATGCATGTTACTCTGATAATGAACCGATGTTAGAAGAGCAAGTTCTTATTGAATATCCAATTTTGGAGTCACATGACTCTGAAGTGCTAGACCATAGTGTAGAGACCTACATTGATAATGTTCCTTCTAATGTTGATTTTTATCGCAATCCAGAAAACTTTGGTGCTGATACAGAACTTGTGCAGTTATCTTGTGACCGAGAGCATGACAAACCACTTGTGTATGACTTAGGAAAGGCTGATTTGTCTAAAGACACTATCGCTCTCATGCATGCAAATACAATTGACGTGTCTGTTGCCCTGCCTAGGTCACTACCACAACATGATGTTTCTTTGAAACTGTCTATGCATGAGAATAAATCTTTTGATGATGATTCTGAATTGGAGTTTGTCAATTTATTCAATGACTGCGAGCATGATGCTGTTATTTCTGTTTCTGACTTGGGAAAATCTAAACTGCGTTGTAATGCTTTTGAAGCACATGCATACAACTTAGACGCATCTAATTCCTGGCTTAAGTCGCAAACTGATGGTCGTACAATTGACATGGAGATTGTTCTGCTAGGATGTGCTAAACCCAAGCAGTTGACACTTCCCAACCTAAGGCTAGAGTTATGTGCATCTCAAATTCTGTTGGACTTTTTGTCCACTAAATATCCTTTTGTTCAGATGCCGCATCTAGAATCCCCTCTTGTTTCTTTGCCCAGTCCTGAGCATGTCAATTTAGACTTTGGAATTGTGCAGGAAGTACCTCAAGATCTGATAATTGTTGATAACTGCCATATCTATGTGAAATCCAGGTTTGGGGGTAGCTCATTTTGTTTTGCAGTCTCACTTGCATTTTTGTCCTATTATAATTGTGTGAGGCTGTTAAAATTTCTGCATTCTGTCTTTTGGGTTGATCCTCAACTCTTTAGACTATTGGTGTATGGTAAATTTTTCTTGTATATAATCCAGTAGGTAATTTTTCTATCTCGAGTCTGTCGAGTCTTATTTTGCTTTTGTATGTATTGTGCTAATCCAATTTGACTTCAACTGGAAATGTTTGATCTAGCCTTGAAAAATGAAGCTCTAATCTTGCTTTCGCCGACATCCGGTAATCTCTTCCCTTTTCTCTATTCAGCATGGTTCTCATGGTATGTGGCTGTTTAAATTTTTATCATCTGTTGAAACATTGAGGACAATGTTAGATTTAGGTTTGGGGGAGTATTTTGCATATAGATTTTTTAGCCTTTTGCTTTTAATAAAAATTCAAAACTTGCATAAAACCTCCAACTTTTGGAGATCTTAGAGTCACTAGCATGCTTCTAGTTATGTTTACATAGAGATTCTGAATGAAATAACTGAACTTGGAAAAACTGGAGAACACAATCAGGTTTCTTAGTTGTTAGAGCGTTAAAGTTGGATTTAACCATGCCGGTGGGCGAATTAGGTGTTACAAAGATATTTGGTAGTAGAGTTGTGATCACCCTTAGTGGATACTACCTATTTTACATCAAGCGAGGCACCGACCTTCAATTTTTGTAACTATCTAAAAAGTCCTTTTAGAGTGTGTGTCACCGTACGTAAATTCTGGGTAGGAATGGTGAGCTACCCAACTTTGCACCACTTTCAGCACTATTTTTGATCTCTTGAGTGCTAATTATGTCAATCATGAGGATGACGTCTAAAGATGAAAACTCCTTCTTGTAGTTTGATTTGCAGTTAGCACCATTCTCTCTCTCGACAACATCAACAGATCCATAGAAACACATCATAATCAACGAGCAGAGCAACGACAGATTCTACGAAGAAAGTTGAAATAGTCCAAGGTTTACATGCAACAATTCAAGGAAAAGTAAAAAGTTCTTATTCAAAGTGAAGATACAGTGTAAAGAGCAGAATTCTACATATTTGAAGAGGTATTTTACAAGAGCAAAGAAAAGAAAATAAGATGATAATTAGTGAAGTTTACGAAATCAAGACAATACAAGTTGTGGAAAATTGAGTGATAAAGTCCTTCATCCGTGGATTTAGTAGTTTCATTATTATTTTGTTATTTTCAGTATGTTAATCAAAAAAAAAAAAAAATTCAGTTTGTTTTTAATTTTGTTTAATAAACACCATGGTAAAAAAGAATTTAAGAGGAAAAATCAAGCAACAAGGAAATTGAAGAGAAGAATCACACATTTCCAAGATTCTACGAAGTTCAGAAGTTCATCATCAACAGTTGAAGACCGAAGATTGGAGATGTTTCTATGGATGCTGTGAGAGTGGTGTTGATTGCCGATCGAATGTGAAGGTAAGTGAGTACTCCTATCCTTGCAAATGATTGATTTCCTTTCTTAGAGATCATCAGAAAAAGATTCTTTTTGTCCACAATTTTGTGGAGTCTCCTAAATCAAGTTTGAAGGTTATCCTTCCCACCATTCAACGTGTGCAGGATTTCTCTCTTTAAATCCTACCTGCACACATGAGAGACTAAAAAAGCGGTCTTTTTGACTGCAATTATCATAAAACCCTATTAGTGAGGCAGAAGTCGAGGCTTGTGATCACTCTCGAACCCGAATTCTTTCATATGGTATGGTTATTTCTCGCTCAACTATTAAGGATGAGAATTCGTTCTTTGGTAGTTATAACTTCTTATTACTAGCATGCAGAAACTCTATGTCCTCATAGATCCTTGGATGCTTAGGCTCTATTACGCTCTGAAGTTGGAGAAGGTTTTGTGGGTACATCTCTGGTAAACCCTCACGAGACTACAACTCGTCCACTAGGGACACCTAGGGGTTTAAAGGCTTAGTGCATACGCTAAATGCATTCGAGAGACCAAATGACGGTGGTATAGTTAGGATTTTTAATTTCTGTTTCACTTGAGGACAAGTAAAATTCAGGTTTGGGGGTATTTGATGAGTGCCAAATAGTGCATATTTCTACATCTTTTTATTGGCATTTAACTCATCTTATGTGTTTTAAAATCATATATTATCCCAAATTCCGTGTTTTCATTGTTTTCAAGAATAAATACTTGTACTAATTAATTTTGTGTTTTTAGGTACTAAATAAAGCTTGGATAATTTGAGAAGCCAAAAGAGCATAGGAATGGTAGCTAAAGACTACGTAAGAGAGACAACGCAAGGCTCCCGCGAAAAGGCTGTGAAGAGCAAAGGAATAACGCGTAGAGAACTTCCGAAATCCACTTGCGCACCTTTTGCAATCCGTTTGCACTCGCTCCGCAAGCCGCTTGCAAGAGCTACGCCAACAGTGGGCCTGGTAGAGAACCCAGAACCCAGAACCCAAACCCAATATCCAAACCCGTTCCCAACCTAAGCCGTCAGATTTTATTCAGTTGCTCGGATCCAACGGCTCATCTTCCTGGTGCATCAATATTTGATACAACTGCTTTACACCCTAGCTCCCTTTATTCTCCACCTTATCGACCAAAAACGTATCCACCTTCAATTTCATCTTCTTCTCCATTTCACAAAGCCAGCACCTTCAATAACTCCTCCGTACACTGAGCACAGCTTCACCATCATTAACGCCACCATTAACTCCTAATTCTTCATCTCTCTCTATCTTATCTCTATTCTTATAAAAAACAGTAACCCTAGAATATAAGATTTAGAGAGACAGAGTTAGGGTTAGCTGTACAAGTAGGGGAGCATCGATTCAATGAAGTTGCAGAGGAATTGAAGATAGGGAAAGTCAAGAAACGCGTTTTGGTGAGTTGGGTCCCCATTAATTATCAAATTGAATTCGAATTGGGTGAAAATTGTATATAAATAGAGAAGAGGTTTTTAATGTAAAAGGCATGCCCGGATTAGCCGGTGCACCAAGCTGTAGTAGTTTATTGTGTTCATCATGTTCTAATTAGTTTTGCTAGGGTTGAGATGAAGCCATTAATTTACTGCTAAGTTTGAATCATGTTTCTGATATTGTTCTTGTTGTGCTTTACTTTTCTAGGATAAATATAATATGAGCTCTTCATCATTTTACTTCCACAGTGTATGTCATGCATCAATTGTAGTTAGAATACTTCTGTGATAAATATGCCGCAATTCATGCTTCAATGTCTGTTATTGATCCATTGACTAATTGTGCCCTGAAAAGACAGTTAGTGTTGTGGAAAGATACCCTAATTGCGATTAGAATATCCATCTTAGGAAAGGTTTAATTATCTAAGTTATCAAATTGATCTGCGATTAGTTGTACTGTGAGAAGACAACTAATTCTAGGGATTAGTTAGTTGCCTTAGTTAATATTAAGTCATCCATTGAGACCCTGGATAAATGGCAGACTTGCATCTTGTCTGGTGTCCATAAAAAGGGACAAGAACATTATTGAAACTGAACTGACTTAGCTGAGATTAGGTGGTGGATTCGAATGCCCTAGTGCCCTTTAATCAGCATTCTTGTTATCTATTTTGTTGTTATAATCTATACCAACATCTTGTCTTATCGACACAAAACCCCCCTTTTTGGTTACTCCTTGTTAGAAATCAGTTTTAGTGAGACCATAACTTCAAATCTACACCCACCTTGTCCCTGTGGATCGACCTGTGCTTGCCCTGTGTTACATTGTGACACTGTGCACTTGCAGTTCTAATTGTAGGTACTCTTCTTAGTCCTACCAGTTAATTTAATTGACTATTTTTGGATTCAAATTAATATTCATATGTAATTTGTTATGTCCAAAGAAATCCTTCTTTTCTTGTGAAATTAAGGTCGCTCTTGTTGTTCTTTCGAGAATGACATTTTATGGGGGAGAGTTCTTAATTGAACTTGTGCTTAATTTCCAAATCTTTGTGGGGAGTGAGGCTATGGACTATTATAGGGGTTATCTTGTATCTTTATAAACTCCTTGATGAAAGCATTTAGCTTCGGCTATATGATTGCATCTAAAAAGCTGATATGTGTTATCTTTTGGTCATGAAATGTCTCTATGGACATTCAGATCCCACTAGTTTTCGTACCTTTGCCAATTTTATTGACAAAAAGGGGGAGAATTAATGTGTAGTTCACGATACAAATACATATCGTTTTCGGATCATTATGTAAGGGGGAGTGGTTTCCATGTGAGATGGAGTATTGACTAAGGGGGAGTGATACATATCACCACAGTATTGTTGTCGAAATTGTGATATAATTGAACTTTAATTTTGTGTAATAATATTATGACACTGTGTAACAATGATTGAGAATTCTTGTTTTCTCATTGTTATGGCTACGGATTTTCAACAACGATGATGCTAAACTTACAACCTTTGGAATCATTGGAGTACATGAAAGTGACGAAGATTTCGAGTAATGTTGAAGAACCAAGGAGATCAGGCATGTGGAAGAGAAGCTACAAAAGTTTATTTATTTATTTTTGTATTCCATATGTATTGATAGTTTTGTCACTAAAATTGACAAAGGGGAGATTGTTAGAGCACTCGCTTTCGGTCGAACTCGCAAGCGTTGCTATCTCAAGCTTGTTGTCAAGTTTAGTTGCCAAAACTATAAGTCTTGATTTCTAGTCTACTTATAGCTAAGTCTCGGACTAGGATAGAAAGTGTAGTTGAGCTCTAGACTCCTTGGCGATCATCATACAAAGACGAAGAACCACTCAAGGAACTGGTGGAACTTCATTGACTAAAAGGTATGTGGATACTTGAACTTATCTATCACTCAAAAGTCTATCTACTCTATCTCCTATATTGAGACAAAAGTCATATTGCTATATAGACTTTGATTATACACATTTTCTATTTCGAGCCGAGTTTATCTCGCTTATTTATTTCTCGAAATATGTGTTGGTAAGCTTTCGCTTTGGCCAAGTTCATCTTTACTAGTGACGAAAGTCATATTAAGTTTCAATTACTTGAAAATTGCTTTGACGAAAAATAGCTTGTGAACAACAACTATATAACGTCCTCTAAGAATATTTCAATGATTGAAATGAGAGTTTAGAATATATAACCATGGTTGGATATAAACATTGTGTGATAACTCATAAGTGTGTAAGTCCTTATTCCTTGATCCAAAGTATGCGTACTTTGCTGCTCAGAAAAACCGGAACTAAAGTCCGTGTACTGTCGGAAGTTCACATCCCAGTAATTTCTGCTGGAGTTTGTGAACTGAAAACAAACTTATTCCGGGTACTTAAGTCCGCGTACCAGTATGCGTACTTAAGTTGGTTATTTTGTAAAAACGATTATTCGTGAACTTAAACTTATATAAACTAAGGAATGCATGTTTGCAAACCATGGCTATAAAGTTCATGAATCGATTTGAGTGAATCAAATCGTTTTTGCTTTGATTGTGTCTTGTATACTTCTGTAAGATCTAAGCAATTGAACAACTCTCTAACAAGTTCATTTGAGTCATTTGAACTAGTTATGGTAAAGAAGAATATGGTTGATATGAAAGTGCTCATATGGATAACCGTTTGGTTAACTACTGTTGAACCAACTAAGTGTACATGTTTGGGTACACAAACCTAAATAAATGTGCATTTCATTTGTGTATAACAAGCTAAGTTTCGATCTAATGGTTGAAAGATATTAGCTTAAATCTAATCAGGTTTTCATCTAACGGTGAATATTGAATGCTTTGTTACCAAGGTAACTTAGATTGCAAACCCTGATTTGAAAGACTATATAAAGGGGAACTCTAGCAACTGGGAAACCTAATCCCCACACCTTCTGTGTGATACTAGTTGTATAAGCTAGAGTTGATTCTCCTTTAACCTTAGGTTTCTATCGAGACCCTGTAGGTTAACGACTTGAAGACTTCATTGGGATTGTGAAGCCAGACCCAACTATTTTCTTTGTAGTTGCGTGTTATATCATACTAAGTACAATCGTAAGATTGGCTTGAGACTGATTTCTCCGATAGGCAAGATTAAAAGAAGTCACAAACATCTTCGTCTCATCGTTTGTGATTCCGCAATATCTTCTTTCGCTAGTCGATTAAGATTATTGTGAGGTGATTGATAATTCTACACCGTTCTTTGGGAATATAAGTCTGGGTTATCAATTGGTTCCTGTTCACCTTGATTTATCAAAAGACGGAATAAAAACTCGTAGGTATTTCTGTGGGAGACAGATTTATCTATTACCGTAGACTTTTCTGTGTGATAAAGAATTTTTTTATTAAAGTCTTCGACTTTGGGTCGTAGAAACTCTTAGTTGTGGGTGAGATCATCTAAGGGAATCAAGTGCGTAGTATCCTGTTGGGATCAGAGACGTAAGGAGCGTAATCGTACCTTGGATCGGTGTGTGAGATTGATTGGGGTTCAACTACACACCAAATCGGTTAGTTTGTAGTAGGCTAGTGTCTTTAGCGGCTTAACACAGTGTGTGTTCAATCTGGACTAGGTCCCGGGGTTTTTCTGCATTTGCGGTTTCCTCGTTAACAAAACTTCTGGTGTCTGTGTTATTTCTTGTCCGCATTATATTTTGTTATATAATTGAAATATCACATGTTGTGCGCTGAATCGATCAATTGGGAAATCCAACCTTTGGTTATTGATTGAAATTTATTGATCCTTGAACATTGGTCTTTGGTACCGTTCAAGTGATTTCTCTTGTATTTAACTAGACTCGCAGATTTCTATTTGCTTGAGTAAGTATTGAATCGTGAAAGTGAGATATAACTCTTTGATATACTTTTATTAAGATTGAGTCTGACTGTCTAGTTGATTCTCTTAAAAGTATATTGGAGTTAGTCCATACAGATTGCTAAGCGAAATATTGGGTGTGGTTGTTAGACCCCCGCTTTTTCACCCATAATGGGTGCAAAAGTGGCAAATTCTCCCTTTTGTTATACCGATAGGATCCAGCCTTATATAGTCGCATTTGATGACTGCATGTGAAGGCATGAACCGGAAGTGATTGAGGGCGTTCAGGTCATGAAAAAGTGAGTGCAACTGTATAAGATACGCTAAAGTGTGATGGATCGAAGACCCTTACGAATAGTGGTTACAAATCTTGTAAATACTTTACTTTGAAAATTTTATATATTATATAAAGTGTTAGAGATTCTCTAAAGTCAACTGAAGATCGACCGTAAAAGTCAATAGCAAGGGGCACATATTGACTTGCCATGACAATTGACAACACATGATCTGGGATAAAATATTATTTTCACTTTTATTATGTAGGAAGGTTAATGTGATGAAAGTAATATACTTGGTCGACAGGGTTAATGAATATACAAATATCCCAAATAAATTAATATCCAAACATCCCATTAACAACGAAGTCTTAGCTGCTGCAAAAAGTTTTCTGGAAATTCTATTTTTTAAATAAACCATGTTACAAAACAGAAAATGGTATAACTTTATCAATCAAACTTATGATCCAAAACACCGAATTTGTAAAATTCATAATTAACACGATGAAGGAATGGTTTTCCAACCCGTTCATGATCGTAATTCGACCATTAATCTCCAAAATTAAGTGATACTCAAAAGTATGTGAACTGCAATGGATAGAATGTAATAAATCACTAGGTGAGGTAATAAGTAATACATAATCCGTTTTTTTTTTTTTTTTTTTGAAATCCTAGATACCAAAATTTCACCATAAATTTGACGTGGTTAGTCATAAACTTTTTTATAGACTTGAATCCAATCGATAATGTACCCCAGTCATTGCCATTTTTTGTTTCGTCTATATTTACATAGTTTTATGTGCTCTTTTCCAAAACCTTGGGTGTTGTTTCATCACATGGTTCATGTAGGGTTGCAATGAACGCTTGAGTAAGACATATATTCAGCTGGAGCGAAGACCATTTTCCTCAAGCTAATCAATTTACTTTTCAGGATGAAAGTATCAATCAAATCTTCATCTTCTGTAGGGGAGGTGAATCACTGGTTTACCTTATATGGATATATATATATAAAGGAAGTAGTTAACATGGCATTAACATCTTTCATCAAAGATATTACATTACTTTCATCATGTTTTGAAATAGAGAAATATGAAAAACATTGAGTTGTCTGTTCTTGTAAAATAAATTGTATATCTAACACCTGAAGAATGGTGGGTGTTCAATTGTTCATCCATATGACCACGTGTACCATTTTAATCACAAGGCACTAGGTATGATGATATTGTGTTACCATTTAATTTCCTAGTATCCACATAGATAGATTTGGGTATAAGTCATGCCGACATTGCTTTTAACATCTTACAATGATTGATGTTGTTGTCATTATATAATTACATAGGAATTTCCATAAATCAAGGTAAGGCCGATGATAAGGTAGTATCATCATACCTAGTGCCTTGTGATGAAAATTATACACATGATCAGAAGGCAGAACACCTACAACTAGGAAGGTGTTACATATAATTTATTTTACGAGGACATACATTAACATTTTTATTATGAAAACTGTGTAAAATATCATTCATGTGACTCGTTATAACCAAAATCCGAATCGTGAACCAAATATACCTCGTTGGGAAGTTATTTCTTTTGGGACCCAAAACCTATTTCGTACCTCAAAAATTTGCACCTTAACTCAAAATTTGATATTGTAAACCAAAAATTTGTTTGGTTACCAAAATCTATATTGTAACTTGTAATCCCATCGCGACCCTAATTTTACTTTTACTTTACAAAACCAAGTATGTATGTCATATGACCCAAAACCTACATGTGGCTTTAAATCTACCAATTTTGTATCCCGAATATGTTACATATTAATATTACAATTATTTTAATTGTAAAGATAACTCCCGCCGAGGGTAGAAACAAGGAAAATTATTGTAAATTATTATTTTTATTTATTATCTTAAACTCTATAATTTTTTTGAAATGAAATAATAGGATTGGGTTGATGTTGCCGCTATACAACGTTTATAAAACGTATCTGTCACTGGACATTCTATGTCGCTTGCTAGTAGGTTCACCCTTAAGTCGATTTTACCATAGTGCACAAACTTGTTGTCCAACCACGTGGCTTCTCTAATTTTCAAAATTGAGAATTACCGTTGAACTTTCCCAATATCATGTAAAATTCTAGACTCATGCAATTTATAGGGAGATTATATAAATTGTATAAACAGGAAATGACTGATAACCGGATACAAAATCTTAGAGTGATTTTTATTATCATGTACTATATTGCATAAAATTACATAAATTTTATGTTAAGCAGCAACCCGGTGACCAAGATTATATTATATTTTTCTTGGTTATTATTTACTAAAATTTTCATTTTAGTATTTTTCATCAATATAAAGATAACATAATGTGAATCGCAAACCGTGGATTTAGATTGAGTCATGGGTTGTATGAGAATAATGAGCCTACTCATACTGAACAATTTCCCAGGACTTATAATGGGCTTCAAATATATTGGGTATCTAAGAATGGACCGATTTGTAACTAAAAAGAGTTTAAACACGATATAAGAATAATGTGACCAAAGTTTGTAAAGTATTGGTTTAAATTCAACTGTGAGACCACGATCAACTGCAACTTGAGTCAAACATAGATTTTATTGCATCCCCATCCCCCAACTTTACTATCGATTTTCTAAATCACATAGTTATAGTTTCTTGATTTATATCAAGTAATTTTAAAAAAAAAATCTAGACAAACAATCGATTTAGAATATATAAAAACCGTGCAGACTCAATAAAATCCATAAGTGAGGCCCACCAATTTTTTCACTGGACGGAAAGGCTCATCCATTATGTGTCTGCACGGGTTTCATGTTGTTCAAATGAACGGTCTATCCAGAACTGCACAATTTTGAAATTATTTTATTAAAATACCTCTTTACATAATGAGTATATTGTCTTAAATCAGACATCATTACTTTTATATTGGTTTTGGTTAGGATTATATAAGGCACTTATATAAAGATAACTCAGAATTGTGTTAATTCATTCCTAACGATATTTTTTTAAAGTTATAGTTTGAAGAGAACATTTATCTTGGAAAATTATAGTGATCTTTAATTTACTACATGACCCAAAATTACATAACCCAGAATCCGCCATACGACCTCAAATTATGTCAAAGAGCTAAAATCTGCTAGTGGACCCGGTTTATTCCATTATAACCCCAAAATGTATGACCTAACTCAAAATATAGCATCATAAATCAAAATTAATCTGATAGCCAAAAATCTACAGTGTCCTGTAATTTCCTATTATAAACCTATTATACTTTACAAAACTACATGTGGCTCTAAATTTACCAATTGCATGTCTGAAATATGTTATAGTAAGTTGGTTTGGTGGCCCATCACAGAAGTTCCTTAACAAAACATATTATCAACAATGTCAAAATCAGGGCACCAACTTGTCTGTCAATACCAAAGCAGTCGCTGAAGAAGAATTCTAAAAAATATTATGGAAGAAAGCAATCGTTGCAAAGGAGATAATTTTTCAATGGTATGCTTTTCATGCTTTTATCCCAACTCTTAAGAACTTGCAGCATGGAAGTATCTTGGTGACAGATACGTTTTGTAAATTTTGTGGCCAAGAAGAGATAATGAACATCTCTTTTATCGGTGTTCTTATTCAAGAGAAGTATGGTTCTAATTTTATTAAAGTTTTCAAAAACTCGTGGGCTATGAGCATACTCTACTGCAAAAATTCAAATCTCGAACTCAACACCCTCTCTACAGGGTAAAAACGTAATTTTTTTGTAGATATTTCCATATGCGATTATATTGTTGGTGTTGAAAGAAAATAAGGCAGAACACGTCGGGGGATATAATTCTCGAAGTAAAATTTGTTGTCATTTTGTGGTCTTCTGATGAGGATATATTTTTTTCAGTTCTTCTAAGCAACATTCTCTTCAACTGAGATATAGTTGTTACTTAACTTCTTTAAGATCAAATAATGGTGTATTTTCTTTTTCTTTATATGACTTCGATCTAATCATTAAAAAAATTTAACAGGAAACACAGTTTCCGTTTAGGATGTAAATAACGAAAATAATTGTTATTGTTTCAATCCTTTATTTTAAATTCTGTTATATAATAAGTGTATAAAGTAATTGATGTATACCGTATTGAAGTTAACAGACTATATTACCTCATATTATTATACAGTAAGAGCTTTCCCAGTGAAATATGTATGAGGATAAATGTCTAAGTCTATGTAGGATACACATCAATTTTCTCTAAAATCTTTCTCCAACCCTAACTTCTTTAATCAATGTATAGATGAAGTGGCTTAATCTTGAGTTGACATCCTAGTCGGTTTTGACTTAATCAAATTAACTTTAATAAATAAGATAACAATTTTTAGCTCTAATAAAATCTTAAATTACGAAAAATAAAATTTATAGTTTCAAAAGAAGAGGTCAAATAAACTATTGTTGAAGATGGATTTTTATTCCTCCCCAATGTTAAGGAAAAATAGGAAGGAGCATAGGAGTCCCACACAATGACCATTGGAGAAGCTCTAAAGGGCAGTTTTGCAAGTAAATCCACTTTTTACACTAAATGTTTCTTGTATCCATATTTTCCCATTTTGGCTGTATACATTGGGTTGGGACCCATTGGGGCGAATTTCGTATTATGAATCAAACAACAATTCGTCTTACCGATCAAACAACAAATAAATCCAGACCTTATCACTAAGCGTCTCAGCAACAACATATGCTACAAAAGATGGTTCTCGCTGCTTTCATGTGGTAAAGAAAGTCCATAGCTTCCTCCCTATTATCATACCCAGATGATCCTCATTGTTTTCATCCTCTTCCCAGTCCTCGTCATTTTCATACACAATTTCTCCACTAACTTCGCTACTGATCTCATCTTCATGGACGTATTCAGTATCTGCAATGGATGTTGAATGAGAATTTTCGCCATCATTTTCTTCTCCGAATTCCACCTATTTAAGGAAATTATTTTTGTTAGTTAACAAGTGTATTTATAGCTTTGTGGAATAAGCATGACAAAGAATGATATATTTCTTACTCTAGCAGATTTCTCTATCAGATAATGATCTTCCATAATGTCTGATTTTACAAATGGTGTGGTGGCTCCATTTTCGCTACCAGGTATACAAACTTCTTCCCCAATGCCCGTGCCATTATCAATTTCTTTCATTTTAATTATTCCTTTACTGGAGCTAGGTGTTCGGTTCGCGGTAGCTTTTGCTACACTGATTTATATAGATAACAACAGAAAGGGTGTTATTAATATTCAAAACATAGACCAAAATTTGGGATTAAAATTGTCCGAAAACTAATGGAGATGAAGTATCAAAAGTATAGTAACTCACCTTTTGGGTCTCCTAAAATTGTATCGTCTTTTGGAAGGCGTTTCCAGTGCGAGAACAACAGTTTGTAACCTCTTTCTGGGACCACCATGCTCAAAATCATTTGAATGATTTTCACCATTATCAACATCTTGTTCGTTGATAGTGGTTTTAGAAGCATTGGCATAGTTCCTCTTTCTGCCAGTAGTTTTTGCTCCTTTATCCGGAAAATTAGAGGATCCTTGGATTTCCCCATTGACATCAATAAATTCTTCTTTATTGGAGTCTGTAGTCATATCCTTCATTTTCTGCGATTTCCTAACTCTAGGCCTGCTCTTTGGCCCGGGCTTTCCTCGTCCAATCTTCTTTTTTGATTGTTTGACATCATTTGTATCTTCTTGAGTTTTGTTATCGAATGTATTGACATATTGCGAAAGCTCATGTACAGGTCCTCCTGCACTGTCATCCAATTGGATCTCCTGCATATCAAATATATTACTCGATGACGACGGGTTTGTTCTTTTTAATGTTGCATCTAATCCTGTTGAAGGGTCTGTCATATTTACTGTTACATATAATCCTGTTATTTCCTCTTGTTTAACTTCCATAATAGGTGCGTGTGACTCCTTAGTCAGACCGTGAGCAACATTGTTTTCATTTCTCTTTAGAGAAGAGAATCTAAATATCTTTGAGGTGCATTTTCGAAGCCAAGACGTATTTTCACATGTAGGAATAAAATCTGCACAAAATCCAGTTTGAGCTGTTTCTCTATTTTTCAGCCTTGGCAGAGGAATGCTATCTAAATCTTCCATTACCTGCAAAGCTTGGATATCGGAAAAGATGCGCTCGCTGATCACTTGTCCGCAGCTCTCACAATTCTTCAGCTTTACAAGTAATGTTAGAAATTCTTTCCGTTGATCTTTGAGTTTCTTGACTATCAAATCAAGGTTGTTTATGTAGTTTTGCATTTCAAATTGATATTCCTCAATATATTTTTTGCTACATGCAACTTCTGCTTTTTCTTTTTCGATCTTAAGCCATTCCTCTTTCATTTTATCTTTCTCGTTCCTAGCTAATTCTCTTATATAATTGATATTTTTCAATTCTCGTTGCTTTTCTTCTTCCAATATTTCATTTTGTTCTGAAAGATGGTTCTCTACTTGGTGTTTTCTTCTGTTGAAATCAACCTCGAGTTCTCTTTTTAAGACTTCAAAATGATGTACGATGTTCTCATATTCGATCCGTGCCTTTTCAGCTAATGTTGTTCGCTCATTTTCTAAGCATTTTCCAAGTGGTTCTTTCTCAGGACTGAGAGCGTTAAACTCAGTGAAATCATGTGTCACCATATTATTGTTTGTCAATGTTTCCTGCTTGACATGTCTCAAATTTGTTAGCACCTTCTTCTCTTCACTGGCATGTTTTAACTCTTCTGAAATCTCATCTCTTTTTGTATCCAACATTTCCCATTCCTTCTCAAAATTTTCCCTCTCCTGCTTCAGATCCTCACGCTCTTTCAACAAAAATTCTTGTTGAAGTATACATTTATCTCTTTCTTGTTCCAGTTCTGCTTGTAGGCAGTAAAGTATGTGTTTTTGTTCTTCACTTACATTCAAATTTTGTATCTCGTTATGCAGTTGAATTTGTTTGCCAGGAAGGTTTTTTGTTTCCTGTACCACAGATTTCTTCGCCTTATTTTCCAATTTATGTTCTTGATAGCCAATTTTATCGTCATTATGCATAGAGTCTCTTTTCTCCTTGTCCTTTAAAACAACTTTTTTTTGCAACTTTTTTACCGAAAATTGTTTCCTTTTCTCTCTTTGAAGATCGGCATCATTAAGGAGCTTGTGAACTTCCATCTACAAACATTAATATATAATACAAATGTCATAACCAAATCTGAATGCATATTTTTATTTAAGTGCGCCCACATAGATGGTCAGTTGCTTTTAAAGGATGGATAAAAAAAAGTGTAAATCTATTTAGAATGTTAGGCCGAAGAAAAGTCATATACTCACTGTTCCCCTAGCATTGTGACTTTCAGATGTTTCAAGTAATTCATCATCTTTTAGCTCCGCAACATCAATCTGCTGCACCATCAAAATAAACCTGATTTTTTTTTACCATGAAACATATGAAGTGACAAAGCAACATATATGAGATAGATAAGGTGAATCTTGCCTCCAATTTCAAAGCTGAATTTGCTAGCCTTAAGTTTTTTTCATCTTCTTCATTTCCCAAATTTAAGGTGTTAGTGTCAATATTTCTTTCAGCCTCTTCTAGATCCTTTAGTTTCTGCGTAAGAGTCATGACATTCTTGTTGCCTCGATCCTCTCTCTGGTTAACGATCCTCCAGCTCTCTAGTTGTCTTTCCTCTCTTTTTTGTAGCAATCGTTCCCATGCTTGCAATTCTTCCTTTTGCTTACGCAAACTAACTTCATGCATTTCTCTCCTAAAAATGGAGGTCAATAATAATTATAGGTGATTTATTCAAATTGCACAAGTAAAACTCAAATTGAAAAAACATACTCTGCAATAAAAGAGTGGTATTCACTTCGAATTGCACTTTCACGAGCTTCCACTTCTTTCAATTTCCTCTCCATCTCCATACTAATTCGATTCACTTCAGCAAACTTAGCCTCTACAGCTGTAAGCTTCATTTTGAGCTCCGTTGATTTGTCTTCAACATTGAGAACCAAAGCATGAGCCTCTTCCATTTTTCTTTCAGATGCATATTTGACTTCAGCAGATTCTGCCCGCATATTCTGCAAAGCTTTCTCAAGCTGCAACATTCAACATTTAACAGAATTCAGAACCACATAAATAAATAATAAGATGACATACTTCTTATTTGTATATCCTAGAAAACTATAAGCGTACAATAATGTCATTAATTTGAGTTTGATATGAATAAATATTCCATATAAAAGAAAAAACATGCATGATAAAGAAGGGGATATCTTCTCATACATCAGCCACACATTGCTTTTCAACCCCCACTGCCTTCCTTAATTCTTGATCACGCTTCTCCATTTCAGATAGTGCTATTAAATGTGCCATTTATTCTCTTTTTAAGTTCTCGTTGGTAACTGCCAATGCTTGCCTGATTTCTTCAAGATCTTTTGTCCACTGTTTCTTTTCGATCAAAAGAAGCCCCATATTATATTGGTAATCAAACAACTGCAACAAAATTTAATTTGTCATAATTGAAAAAAGTGACCACTTAATTTTAGACGATACCATGAATAACCTTGTGCACACATATAGGCAAGGAGTTGGCCTTGATTAAGAAGAGAGTATTCTAAAACTAGACAACCTCATGAGGTTTAAACGCAAGTGAGGATGATATATTAATCTAGGTCTCAATTTGTCCCCTTTCTTTTGTCCATTGCTACTGCAATAATTGTACAACACGTTGTACTGGACAAGCATGCTTATATATAACATGCATTATTATTCTATAAACAAAATTGCACATCAAACTCCTCCGAAACTTCAACTCACATAAATTATTATTATACCGGGTCTCATAATTTTTTGATATAGCTCTATAAATATAGATGTGATCTGAAAGAGAAAAGTTCCCAAAAGAATTTAAATAAACATGATCATTTAAATTGAAAAGAAAAGAAAATTAACAAAAGAAATTAAAGTAATTATATTTCTTACGCTGACCTCATTTTCAAGCTTCATGACCCTCGCATCCTCGACACCTCCTCCTCCATTAACAACAGGTAATATTAATGATTTTCCTTCATTATTTCCTTCTCCATTTTTGGGGTATGGAACCTTGTTAATATTATTATTAGTCATCTATGCATGAACAACAATTCAATTTCCTTTAGTTACAAAATTTTAATTAAAATCACAATTTGATAATCTTTTATTTTCACCTTCATAAATAAGAAATTTAATGAAGGTGAAAAAGATGAATTTGCTTGAGAATTTCCACTCTCTTTTGAAAACTTTGAAAATCTAATAAGAAAAAGTTTTTCTTTTCTTTTTCCCTTAATGAACGAACGACAACTTACAATCTCTTTCTATCTTAACAAATGTTTGTTCACAAAATCGTAGCATTTTTTTGTTTTGTTTTTTCAGTTGGTTGATAAATTTGTTTGAAACTAATCTATTTTTTACATATTTATCCTTCATTTTTCAATGGAGCTTAATGATTGATGGAATTAATATTATCGCATATTTTTAGGGAGATAAACGAGTGAAGGTTTTGTAGAAAGCTAACCAACTTAGCTTTCAAGTTTTGTTACATTATCTGAAATAGAGATATTTAATGCATTTGGAGTTGATTAAGTTTTTGTGAATCACATTGGATTGATATATTATTGGCAATTTACAATTTTGTGTAACTGATTTCCAAGCTTGGTGATGAAAAATTATCTCAAATTAAGATTCGAGGAATCACTTTTTTTTTCTTGAACATTTTATTTAACCATACCTCATTAAACCTACACCTTGCTTGATTGGAAAAATCGGAATCCTATGAATTCAATTCTAAAATGTTAACGTTTGGTTGAATTAATTCAATTGCTTTTGTATTTACCCCGTAATCCAATTCCATCGTGCTATAGGACCAGTGCAATGAAAAGCTATTATTTTGGGGGGAATCAGATTCCTAAGAATCATTACACGGAGTTGGTTTTCAATGTTTGGTTCAAAGAATTGAGATCATTCCCTAGGAATTAGATTACCTTGCCTTAAATTCCATGAACCAAACATGCTAAGGTAATGTGCAATATAAGAAGGCGGATCATTATGATCCCACCATTAAGTTACATAACTATAAATTTGGAAACTAACAAAAGTCGTGCGCGATAGCATTTTTTTTTGCTTCTAAAACTACAAAAAACTAAATGTTCACAAAATCCTTTGCCTTATCAAGAGTTGAGAGAACTGTAGACTCGATGCTCCAAGGGATGTCATGAGTATCTCCTGTTATGACCATGGAAATATTGGTTGCATATCCTTCAAGAATAATACTTGAAATTTGAATCTTCATTTCAAATTGTACACCCTAAATTATAATCGTTCGCTTCTTTTATCATTGATGTCGACACTTTACAACAAGTTGTGGCACTACCAAATAAATTCCATATGCATCTTGAACAACAACACATGTGATACTAGTCTTTGTAAACGAAGGAGGTGGCTTTTCCCAGTGAGTATTTAACTGATGTTGCACTTGATCAATTTGCATAGTGACCGAGAAAGATTAATCCAAGTAGTTGACTCAGTGGTTTACATTGGAAAAATAAAAATGTCGTAAAGCATTTTTGATATTGCTCTCCATTAAAAAAATGAGACATATTATAGATGATATCGTTTCTTTGTTTCCATATGCTCCATATTAAGCAGGCCTTGAAGTTGAGAATCACTCGGTTGTAACTACTTTTATCCATTTTGAATTATTTGGCTGGTGTTACCATTGTAAGGAATGTTAAGTATGATGGGAGAATTCAAGTACATAATTTTTGCATAGTTACAGTCCAGAAGCAAGCATACATGCTTCTTCTTCTTCTTTACAAAAAGAGCATAAGTTATTGACTTGGTTCTTGAATCTGCTTATATTTTAAAGAACTGCAATACCACTCTATAACAATTTCCAAATAAACACTTGTATTCATGGTAGGACCTTGATTTTCTTCCAAAATATTTTCCCAGGGACTTCAGATATGGATGAAGTGGTAGAAATAGAATATTCCAAAATTTGTAACAAGATTTAAATGTAAATTTACCTGAAGCCTTCATCCAAACAAATTATCATTTATGATATCTTAAGGAGTGTATATTGAACTGATAGCTTCAACTTAGTTAGGAGGAATAACTGAGTCAATGAGAGAATATCCCAAGTATTAAAATCGTGAATTATCAATTCAGAAAACATACTTACCTGGATTCTAGAGTTCAAAATTTTTGTTGGCTTAATCCCATTAGATTAGGCACCCAATGGTTTTTCCAGATATGAATTTGTTTTCTATTAACAACTAACCAACAATAGTTAGTTACCAAGTTTTTAATGACAAACATCAAGCTCATCCATGTTGCAGGAACACAATTTTGTATTTCATAATCCCATAATAATTTTTATTTTAGATTTTTTTCCTGGAGCACCTTCATGTTTAGTGACCAAGGATATATTCACCATCTTTGATAGGTAGAATGTTCGGTTGAACCCATATGTGTTGGTATGTCAAGCATGTCGTCATATTTTAGTTTCCAAAACTACTTATTGATTTGTGGTCTACTAGAGTCAGATTCATACTAGATTAGATTAGGTAGCATAGTTTTAGGATTCTCTCAAGTTACCTCGAAAACTGAAGATTGGAGATTGCATAAATTCAAAGACACCATTTGAAGAACTTCGTCAAAGTTTAGTAACGAAGACTGATTTTTCTTTCGAAATTTTTTAACTTTTATATATTTATCTATTGTAGCAAAGTCAAAGACTTTATAGTAATGAATGATTTGCAAAGAACAAACTCGTCGCGAACTAGCAGTCATTGCATAAGTATGGTGAAGTTTTGATTTCAAGCTCTTTCTTGTCACAATTCCAAAACTACGAACTAGTGAGAAAAGTTCTAAGTTCTAACTGTTGAGAGTTCGCGAACCTACTCTTTATGTTCGTGAACCTATTCCAAAAGGTTTTTCACATGGTTGTTTTTTCTCTCAATAGGTTGGCCAACCCAAGATTTGAGTTCCTGAACCGAAGAGAAATTTTCTTCTCCTAGAACTTTCAGCTCACTAGGTTCACGAACCCAAGTTACGAGTTCGCGAACCAAAATAAAGTTTATTTCTTATGAAACCTTTTATTCACTAGATGCGCGAACCTAAAGTTTGAGTTCGCGAACTTAAGAGAAATAAAAACTCTTTAACTTTTTTGTCTCACTAAGTTCACGAACATAAGTTGGAACCTGCCCAAATTCAAACTGGTGTTTTGGTTTCCTTCTTTGTTTTCAAGGAAAACATTTTGCATATTTATGGTTACTATTCTTGGTATTTTTCACATGCGATAGACATTATTTATTCTTTGTATATCTCGATCAAACCTATGAACCAAGTTTTGGAATCTTGATTTAGGCAGTTGCAACTTCGTATGCACCTGCCTAAAATTAGAAGTTTGAAAGTTATATTTAGAAGTAATCATTTTTTTCTGATGTATATCTGCTCCGAGTCTAAATATTTGAACTTGCCTTCAAATTTATGTCTTTTCTATTCATCAGCAATCAATATCAATATGCTTGTATGTATCGGCGGATAAGGTTTGATACAAATATGAACTGTATCGGCGTATATATATGAAGCTATACCTGGATACAGATAACTAAGACTAAGTCCTATAGGCTAGATTTGGCTGCTAGATTAGCCAAAAAGTGTTGTAGTTCAAAAAAAAAAAAGTGTTGTCTATTTGCTAACACTAGTTCTCTCTCCTAGCAATTGCTCGCATGTGAACTAGTAGCAAGATAGATGCGCAGAATGGTTCAGCGCATCTATATTTGTTTTTTGATTTGACAGCGGAGATGGTTTCACTGAAGCGATGAACCATTCAGTGCAACCTAAAATCTACTTTTCGCTGAATGATTCAATGCAGCTTCCTAAATCTACTTTTCGCTGAATGATTCAGCGCAGCTAGTATGCTAGATTAGAACTACCGTAGGACTTAGGAGGTTGTCCTAGCTGACGTGGACTTCTAATCTAGATGCTAGATTAAGAATACCAATAGGACTAAGGCTAAGGATCTTGCCTACCAAAAAAATAAAAAACACTAATAACGTGCTTGGATACCAGAAGCAGAAGTGATTCTTGAAAAGCCAGGAGCAGATGTCAGAAACAAAAATATTTTGCTTCACAAAAAGTTAACTTTTTTGGTTCCAGAAATTATTATGAAATTGTGTACCCAAACTAACTTCCAACATTTTTGCTTCCAGAAGTAAAAAAAAAACAATTTCTTGGTGTGTATCCAAACAACCTATAAGGATCTTGGATTAGTATCAGTAAATTAAAGATACGGTATTGTAGACACGACAAACCATGGTCCGAACGTACTCTTTCCTTTCCCGTACAAGTCTTTTTTGATACTACAGAAATTATTTATTAATCAACTGTTGTGAAAAATTACACAGTCTCTTCTTCTATCCATTTAACAATGTCAGATGGATAGTTATGATCATAACAAAAACTGTGAACTTCAAGTCTAGCCTTTTCAGCTAAGGCATGAGCCACACTGTTGCCTAACCTATTAACATCCTTAACAAACCAAAGGTTCTTACAAGAAAATTTATTCTTAACTGCTAAAATAAGACTATGATTAAACCAATGCACTTGTGATTCCTCATTGTGTAAAGACTTCACCACATTCTCACAATCCATCTCAAAAATAACTGTATCAAATCTTAAAGCTTCAATCCGTTCAACCGCCGCTTCCAAAGCTTTGCATTCAAAATGTTTAGGCCCATCTCTGCATCCACTTCCTCCTCTAGGTTGGTACCTTTAACTCCTATGACTTGACCTGCACAATCACAAATAATTAGACCAATACTGCCCTTTCTTGTAGTAGACATATAAGAAGCATCAATATTAATCTTTACATATCCTCTCTCTGGTGGTAACCAAACTTTGACAACAATATTTTGATTCCTACTCTGCATAGTAGCTAGAAGAAATAGAAGCATCACACTACCTCACAAGATTCTGTATTATCTGAATAGTATTATGAGCATTAGGTTGCAAGTTTTGGAAAACCAAACTGCATATGTCTTACCAAATATACCAAACAGAACACATAAGCATGTAAATATAGGAATATGATATCAGAACATTATAATTCTCAATATGATCATTGGTAACAAACCAACTTATTACCCATTCCTGCATATTAGCAAAATTCTGCAAAACAAAAGAGATGTTAACATTTAAACTAAGCCATATAGACCTTGCATAAGGGCAATCCAAAAAGAGATGAATGACAGATTCTACAATGTGTTGACTAATACAACAATGCTAATCTATATCAGTCTTTTACCCTGCAATCTTTCCCCTAGTAGGAACAATATCCTTTAAACACTTCTAGATAAATAAATGAACTCTATGTGACACCCTAGTTTTCCACAGTTTTTTCCAAACTAGTTTAGTAATGGAATCACCACTTTGTTGGGTTATGTACCTGATTAGTGCAAAGAGTATTGTAAGCACTTTTACCAAAGACTTACCTTTTCTATCTGGTTTCCAAATGAGATAATCCTCACATTAGCAGGAATGGACATATTCAGGATGGCATTATCATTTTCATGATTAAAAAGTGAATTAACAATCCTGGCATTCCATATTCCAGAATCAAATAAACATAGATCACATATAAGAGTGTAAGAAAGAAGACTTGAAAGACCCATGATCGGAACAGGTGGACTATTAAGACTAATAATCCAGTTATCTAGACAAATATTTATTTTGGTGCTACATTGGACAATTTTATATTTTTTTTGAATATTTGCTACTACCACCAAGATCTGCACCGACGGAGGCTCCGCCCGGCCTCACGGCCTAGGTTTCGCAGCCACCGCCGCGCCCTCCTACTCATCAGGGCCTAACGATTGCCCCGACGGCCGGGTGTGGGTCGCGCCCTTTAGCGCCATCAATTTTCGGGGCTAGTTGATTCGGCAGGTGAGTTGTTACACACTCCTTAGCGGATTTCGACTTCCATGACCACCGTCATGTTGTCTTAATCGACCAACACCCTTTGTGGGTTCTGGGTTAGCGCGCAGTTGGGCACCGTAACCCGGCTACATTGGACAATCCACATAGAGTGTTGTTGAACAAAGTAAGACCAAGAGACAAGAGTATATATACTCCTCCAAAACCAAGAGGGGAAAATGGGGAATATTCCCCAAAATGGACTGCAATCTTGGGGATATGCCCTAAGATTGCATTTCTCGGGAATATGCCCCGCACTAACAGTTTCCATCCAAGTAGGTTAAAAAGTCAATTTCTTGTACATTGACCGGTCAATATCTCAGTATATGAGATCTCACCGTATATTTGAAATGACAGATTTAACCTTATACAAGTGTATACATCCTCCGGTGCCCACGTGTTTTCATCAGATCGAGTTTTAATCTCGAGAATTTTTAACGGCTTTTGATCAACCTAACCAAATCTAGGGTTTTTTATGTCTCACGGGTTTCTTTTCTTCTCTTATCTTCATCTTCCCTTAGAAACAAAACAAAAAAAAACAAAAAAAACAAAACAAACAAACAAACAGACCACAATTGAAGAACGGTCGAGAAAATGAGAGGCTTGTGATGTGAGAATATAGGATTGGTTCGATTAGTTGGAATAGTTGATGGTAAACCGAGAACCGAGAATCTGTCATTGTTTTTGCTTTTCCTTTTGGTCCCTATAGTTGAAGAACAGTTGAAGTTAAAGGGAGAAGAAGAAGAAGGAAAACTACAAATTGAAGCGGCATGGGTCTTCAAAAAGAGTAAGTAATAGAAACCCAACATGTATTTATCCTTGTTTTCGTTATATTTTGTGGTTAATTGTGTTAATTTGATAATTAGGGTTCTTTAAAAATTTTTTATATTTTTTTCTGAGTTAGGGTAATTTTGTGGAAAAATTGTAAGTAAATGAGATTAACCGTGTACTGATCTTCGTTTTTGTTGCATTGTGTGGTTAATTGTGATACTTTGATAAAAATAGTGAATTTAGGGTTCTATAGAATGGGGGTTTCTTCTGATTTAGGTTAATTTGGGAAAATGGATAAATTAGGGTTATTATTAGTTTAATGAGGAACTGCTAAACAGTACATAGGGTTTTTTTTTTTTTTTTTTTTTTTTTTTTTTTTTTTGCTTATTTGGGAAAAAAGTTGAATTCCGTGTATACTTATTTGGGGAAAAAATTGTGAATCGGTTTCTTTTTGCTTGTTTGTTTGCGAAATTTCCCTTCATTGTTTATCTGAAAACATATGAGTGCCAATATTTAACATGTTTTTTAATTTTATGAATGTAATTACTTAACAAATATGAAATGTGAATGTTTGGCTGAAATCAAATGAAAAAAAAAATGAATGCTGTGTATACTTGATATATTTCAGGAGGGTTAAGAAGAGGAATTTTATTATATCTATAAACAATGGCACTTTGAATGGTCATAAAATGTATTTTTGTGAAGTGAAAGGTGATTCCGTTAGTTTTGATCATTTTGAAGATATGGTAAAGGAAAGGTTGAAATGTTTGGGTCTGAAGTCGGATTTTGGTGTGGGAATATATTGGCATTCAGATTTGATTGGTTGTGAATTAGACTTTTTTGACATGTGGAGAGATGTAAAGCCTGATCAATGGGGGTATGTTGCATTAACAGTTGAAATCCTTGGTCCTGTTACAGCTTTGAAGTCACCACCAAAGAAAGTTGTTACAGCTTTGAAGTCACCACCAAAGAAAGTTGTTTCTAAACCAAAGAATAGGAAAAGTCTTAGACTGCTAGAAAAGGAAAGTAAGGTGTCTAATGATGTAACAACAACACCTAAAAGAGTACAGTTTGAAGATGCAAGTGGTATTCAAAGTGACGGTTTTCCTTCACAAGCTAGTAGTGTTGGTGACAACAAGGTGGTAAGTAAAAGTAAAGGAAAGAAAGTAATTGCCAAGAAGGTGGTAAGTAAAACTAAAGGAAAGAAAGTAATTTCCAAGGTTGTGAGTTCGGATGATGAAGAAGAAGAAGCATTGAATCCTACAAATGAAGCTGACGATGAGTGCCATCCAGATGACAATCCAGAGCCAAGATTTTTATCAAGTGAAGATGAAGGTAAATCATTCGTAGATGAAGATGAAGATGAAGATGTAAATGAAAGAGATACTTATGAAGATTTTATTTCCTCATGTGTTGCATATGAAGCATGGTAATGAGAATGTTGATGATGACTGGAATGTGGGTGATGATCACAGGAAGGATGTTAATAATGATGATGGTGAAATTATGGGATCTGGTATGCATAGAGAACTGGATGAAGATGAAAAGTTTCAATGTGATCATGACTAGGTCAGTATATAGTAGATCCTGAAGATTTATCTTTGCCAGATGAAAATATTGATGTTGTGCCTGGTGAAATGTGTGTTAACATGGTGTTTGATGATATTCCTACATTTAAAAAGCATGTAAGGGAATATGCAGTTATGAAAAAATGTATGTTTGAATTTAAGAAGGCAGATAAAGGAAGAATCACATTTGGCCAACTTTCCGTACTGAAATACCATATTGGGTTGCAGCTGAAGCCAGGGTATGTTTTAACACTTGTTATTTTTTTAAAAGTTTTTGTTTTTAGTGAAGTATATATATATATATATAAAATGGATGTTGTGTTTGTGTTTTTAATCATGTAGTTAATGATACTAGCTGACCTCCATGGAAGCTTTGAAGAATCATACACCAAGATTCCAAGCCTAGCTAAGGAAGTGAAAAGTTTGGACGATCGAAACCTTGTCAGCTTTATTTCTTCCAAAGAGGGTGAGGATAACAGGTTTGAGAGTTTCACGCTGTCCTACCTTGCCCAAATTCAAGGCTTCAAGAAAGGTTGTAGGAAAGTAATTGGGCTAGATGGGATGCATACAAATAATAAGTATGGTGGTGTAATACTTGCTGCTACTGCCTTGGATGGTCAAAACTGTGTATACCCATTAGCCTTTATGTTTTGTAAGAGTGAGACTGAGGCAAACTGGTGCTTATTTTTGAAAGAGATAAAAAAAAAAATGTTCGACACACCTGGTTTGACCTTCATCTCTGACAGTCAGAAAGGTCTTCTGGAGTCTGTAAGAGATTTATTTCCTTTTGCAAACCACAGATATTGCCTTAGGTAATTTGCTGCATTTTTTACTTTCCCCAAGAATTGTTTTACTGTTTATTAGGGATGCATGGTTAATGTGACTATTTATTTTTCAGGCACCTATACCAGAATTATATAGATCATGGCTGTAAGGGTCCAAAGCTCAGGGATTTACTTTTGAATGCTGCCAAAGCTTATAAGAAGTCTCACTGGAAGGTTAAATACCTCTCTTATTAACTACATTATAAATACTGACAATAAAACCATATACAATGATGCACTCCTAATTTATGTTCCTATTTATGTTCATTAATGTTCATAAAAGCATGGATGAATTAGAAAATATTTCAAAGAAAGCATTCAACTATCTAATTGAATTAGACCCAAGATCTTGGGCTAGATCATGGTACCCACACACTGCTAATTGTGAGCACATAAATAGCAACTTCTCAGAATCATTCAATGCTATGTGTCCCAATATTAGGGACAAGCCTATTTGTGTAATGGCGATCATGTATACCCAGTTGGTCATGAACATGTATGCAAGGAGGAGTGCATTAGCTGCAACATGGAATGAGTCTGATTTAGTTCCTGCAGCAATGAAACTTATAGAAAAGATGCAATTGGGTGTTGGAAATTATGACACAGAACCTTCATCAGAGATGAGAGTGTATGAAGTGACTAACAAAACTAGCAATGCAGTTTTTACAATTGACATTGTGAAGAAAACATGCACTTGCGTGCAATGGCATCTCAGGGGATTTATGTGTCAGCATGATGTGTGTGTATTGGACCCCTATAACCCAGATTGGTTTGAGTAAGTAACACTTTCATTTACTATTGTAGGGTGGTTGTCAATAATGATCACAATAATGAATAAATGAGCTGTTGGTTGAACTGAATGTGCAGGTATTGTAGTAAATACTACACAATGAAATCATATAGGACCACTTAGTCATGGCCAATAACTCCATTGGGTCACATTGATGACTGGCCAGAGGTTAGTGGACACATGTACATCCTTTATTTAATATTATCTTTTTGTCCTTTCACTATTGTTTTACTTTGTCAACATTCTACATCTAAACCCTAGTTGTTGTATATAAAGAATACTAACCATATCTTTCTTCTTCATATCTTTTCTTGCACTTGCAGGTCACATCTCCAAAGATTATCCATCCGGAGCTTCATAGATCAGCAGGAAGACCTTGTGTTAACAGGAAGAAGTCTTATATGGAGAAGAAGAAAATCAGAAAGTGTAGTACTTGTGGAGAGTCTAATCATAACAGCAAAACTTGTAAAGGGGGTGCAGTTGGATCTAACTCAAAGAAGAAAAGAATCAGAACATAGTGCCATCTTGAGGGTGAAGCATTTGTTGAGAGGATTGCAACTCCAAAGAAGCAGAGGAAAAGGATTGGAAACACTGCAAGTACATCTTCAAGAAAGAAATCTGCACCAACTGCAACTGTATCTTCAAAGGCTACAACTACTTCTACTTCTTCTGCACTTGGTAGTAGAAAAGCTCCAGCTGCTGGTTCAAAGGTATCAAATTCCCTATCAAATACTTTCAAAGGTAAAAACAAGAACAATGCTATCCACCAAACAATCAACAACAATGAACCTGCATCAAAGAGGCAAAAAAAGCCTAATTCTAAATATGATGTGTAAAGTTATATTGGTTGTTGTCCTGTTTTTTTTTTTTTTTTTTTACCTTTTCAAAGACAATACTTAGTGGATGTTGTCACTTTTTTTTCTTTTTTCTTTTTTTGGAGAGACATTTGGTAGTGGTGATGTACTGAACCATGTTATGTTAGTTGTTTTTTAAGACTTTTGCAATTAGTTTAATTAACTAGAATCTTTTAAAGTTCACTATTTATATCATTGTACTTACCATCATGAGCTAGCTGTCATTTCTTTTAAATCATGTGGATATGAGGACTGCCATTTTTTTAAATCATGTGGATATGGGGAAGAAGATGACCGTTGTATTACAACAGTCATGAAAATGTACATCTTCTAACGTCCATCCAAATAAAAAGACACGTGGAGATAATCTAAATCATGTGGATATATACGTAATTATATAAAAAGAAAGGGTAAAATAGTAAATAGGATGAACACGTGTAAAATCTCAGCCGTTAGATGATATATGACGTGTCGTCACCGGATGAGATCTGGTTGTATTGTGACCGTGCGATTCTCATAAGTGGTGAAGGGTACATCTGTCTTTCATCTCGCACGTGTAATTCCACATGTGTGCCAAAATTGACTAAATAACGTCCTTGGATGAAAATGTTGACGGTCGGGGCATATTCCCGAAAAATGGAATACTGGGGCATATCCCCAAGACTGCAGTCGATTTTGGGGCATATCCCCAATTATCCCAACCAAGAGCAATCATTCTCCCCGACATGTCTTTACTTTTTACCCTGACTCCCGTTTTGGTGTGCAAGTAAAAAGAGGAGTGCAAGTAGAAAGAGGAAATAATATGATATTCTTTGTCCGCCTCTCCCTCAAATTACACCCTCCTCCCATTACGTCGAAAAATCGTCGAAGAAATTGAAAGTGTTTGGAAAGCGAGAGAGAATAGAATGGCGTCGACAGGGTCAGGAGAATGGTTAGAGAAGGCGTTGTTAGATATCTGTAAAAACATTGAAAATGGTTTAGATTTAGACAGTGATCTCATCTCTGGTCTTGTTTCTTTCTGCGAACTAGCTCCTCCTGAAGATGCCCAACAATATCTCAACGTACGTTATTTACATCTCTTTTTCTTTAATTGCAAGTCTTTATTCGTTATAATAGTGTTCGTCAAATCAATTGAAATGTAACATAACTCATAATCCATTACAAGATCCCCAAACTTATTATTATTACTTGAGCTTTGAGAGAATTAGGGTTTCTAGAAAGAAACACAACTGGCTAAGAAAGATATAATTGTCTAAAGTTAGGTTTGAGTTTGTTGATCCTAGGGTTTTATCAATCACCTAATTGTCTAAAGGTTTAAATTGAAATTAATTGGGTCATTAAGAACTGTATTGGCATATACCTTTTTCAAAACCATAGTGGACTAGCTCTTAAGGCACCTTATATGTCCAGTACCTATACCACTTGGGAGGTAGTTCTTACAATTATGTAACTATTTTCCCTGCAGAATATTGTTGGGGAAGAAGCGGGTCAGAGTGTGATTGAAGAATATATGCAGCGCAGGGGTTACATTGGTACGAGTACAAGAACCGTAAATGCACCAAATGCTAAGGTGCATGCCTATGTGAAACCGCCTTCAGATGAAGTATCAAGCAGTGGGAGCAAAAAACAGCCTAAAGCAACTAAAGAGGTACAGGGGCCCAACAGTCAGGAAAATAAAGCTCCAGTTGAGACCAGTGAGAATCGAAACTCCCAGAAAGTAAACCCAACTGGTTCCAAAAAGAAAAAGTCCGGAAAGGTTATTTCACTAGCAGAGGCTGCAAAAGGGTCGGTCGTATTTCAGCAAGGGAAACCTTGCACATGCCAAGCTCGTCGTCATAAGCTCGTCAGCAATTGTTTATCTTGTGGGAAGATAGTTTGCGAACAAGAAGGTGAGGGACCGTGCAGTTTTTGTGGAGCCTTAGTGCTGAGGGAAGGAAGCACCTATGCAGGTTTAGATGAATCTTTTATCCCACTATCTGATGCTGAAGCAACAGCTGAAGCCTTTGCAAAGAGACTAGTGGATTATGACCGAAACTCAGCAGCTCGTACTACAGTTATTGACGACCAAAGCGACTACTATGAAATCGAAGGAAATAGCTGGCTATCTAAAGAGGTATTTAGTACATTTCATTAGTGTCATTAGATCCTGAACATTTTTTCAGCACTAATCCTGAAAAGTCAAACAACTAGGAAATTGCTATACTGTAAGATTGGTTAAACTGAGAGTCATTGGAACATGCAAACTCTGACATCTGTTCACTCCTAGTCCCCTATCTTATGTGTCCTCTTAAATTCAAAATGTCGTCCAAGTCTAGCTGTTGTAAACAAGCAATCTTTCGTTGTCCCGTGGGTAATGATGGATTTTGTCAAACCTCCATGTGAAGTTGCTAATATTGTTTCATGCTAACAAGTAGATGGAAGCTTTATCTCTATTATGGGAACTCTTGCGCAGAGTTATCCTTGTTAAGATATTCGGAACTGTTTGTTTCTCTGGCCATGAAATATATCTTTGAAGTGTGTTATCGCATCATCATTATGACTCACCATTATAAGTTCTTCATATTGGAAAGTAGGTTTTTCTATCTCAATGGTTCAAGCATTATTTATTTTTATGTATTTTATAATACCACCAAGTCTCCGTTCTAAATTCTTCTTTATGCATTGCTGTTTTATCTTGTAAGTTGGAAAGAAGGCTGCTTACATTAACAGTTTATTCCTGCATCACCTAGTTGCAGCCACAACCATAGGGTGGTGGCAAGAATATCGTATTGCATTTTGTTACGGATCTTTATTGTTATGTGAACGTGTTTATTTATATCAGTCATTATTGTTTCTATCCCAGGAAAAAGGTCTTCTAATGAAGAAGAGACAGGATATTGAAGAAGCAGATAAAGCTCGAAGGAATAAAGTTGTGATGACATTTGATTTGGTTGGCCGTAAGGTTGAGTTTTCGATCCTTTGCTTATTCATTAAGTTGTCTATGCACACTTCCTTCATAGAATGATCAATTTTTAGACAGCTATCCTAACCGCATTAGAGCTACTCCTTCCCTCTTGTTAGTACACCGTACTTCATTTCTTGCTTTCTGCAACTCAGATCAAAAAATGACCAAATTAATTGCTAGATGACAATTTACAATTGAGTGTATTTTGCAGGTGTTAATGAGTAAGGGCGAAAACGAAGAAACAGAACCAGAGAACAGTATACTACGTAGACCTGATGAAAGAGAAGTACACAGGATCAAGCCAAATCCAAATCTTAAGGTTCAGCCAGTCTTTGTGGATCCTGGCCCTAGTAAAGATACTGGTAGGGCAAAACAACAGAACAGGAGACCAGCAAATGGCATATGCTTGGAGATAAGCGGAAGGGTGCAGCATGATGGTAAGGAACAGCGTCACGTTATGGCAGAAGGTTCGAGTGAATCTGTTTCCGTAGGAGATGACTGGCAAGGGCCATCGGTAAATGGAGGTTTGCATGTGAAAGAAGAAGATTATGAATGTTCCTGGGAGTAAATCAAGGTACATTGATAGATTTTATGTAGAAGCTTTATATGCTTTGTAGATTGGTGGATCATTTTCCTGTTCTCATACAAATGTGCAGCAACTGCGTCATGTACTTGGGGAATACGTGAACTCTTATATTTTGAGAAAAATTATATTTGACATCATACTGTGGAAACGAAATAAGTTAATACGAAACATGAAACTAGTTCAGTTAATTGATGCTACACATCAACATAATGTCAGTTTAAAAGATATGTTCGGCTCAGCCTAGCAATTTAAAGTGTTAACCTGTAAGGGAAGTTTGGTCTCCCCAACTCTGAATTTCGCACCGAGTGTTTGGTTCATCCCAAAGAAAGCATCATGCTCGGTATGTTCTTATGAGCACTACAAAGAATCGGTCGGATCTACTGAACATGTGAATCGGGATGTCTACTGAGAGCAATTTACTGGGTTGAAGACAAGTTTAATCCTAAAGGAAGGTGTATGGTTGCGGTTGGCTAAAATAAAGCCAGTGCATCTAAGGAGTAGCAATGATCAACTCCTTCGAAAGGTCAGACCCGTTTCTTGGTACCTCACCTGGGAAGCAGTAATCATTGATACTTCGAGACATTTCAGTAAGGATATCCTCCAGAAACTCTTGTCGGCCGTTAAGAACTCAGACTGTGTCAACTGATGAGTCATTTTCTCTTGGTTTGACCATAGTTGACCAGACTTTCCGCAAAATGTGTTGTATCCTCCTTTGGGAAAGAACCACGTGGATACGAGGAGCTGTAATTAATGTCCACGTGCTCGCTTAAGTGATAGGTGTTGCAATTCCAGGGTACTGCTGAACATTTTTTAAATAGCATAGAAAGTTGATAAAATGAGAGACCACAGAGCCCCCAAGATTCGTGGTTTACATAGAGAAAGAGGAGAGATGGAACAGAAGCAGAAAGATACGTCAGGAGTATTAGGAAGAGATGGAGATAAGAAGGACATGGATGCTGGAGAAAAGGTGTTGGAAGAATTGCCATTAGAGAGCAGTCCATATGTGAAATACTCAGATATTGAGGATTACAAGCGCCAAGGTTATGGAACTGAAGGTCACCTTCAACCCAAGACTGGACTTGGTGCTGGAGCTACTGATGCTCCCACCCCTTCTGGAACTGCTCTTTCTGGTAAGCAAGAAGGAGAGAGCAAGCAAAGGGCCTGAAATCCATGCGTAATTTAAAAATAAAAAATGTTTCTTCAGTTGTATTTCTTTTTTTTTTCTTTTTTTTGAATATGTGCTTCAAAATTGTCATGAGGAACGCCCACAAAAATAATGTATTTCTTCGACTCCACTTTGGATATCTTTCTCGCTTAAACACAGATTATTAAAAAAAAAAAATGCGAGACCCACATTCCACCGGGAAGCTCAAATTCATAACTGTTGCATAAAGCTCAAATGCATACCTACTGCTGCTGTAAGAAGTAATCTAGGCAATTATCAAAATGAAAACGTTCAGCGAATCCCTTTTTTGTAAGAAGTGCAGGATTCTCCATAATTGTTTCATGGAACTTCTTAAAGTAAGCTTTTTCAAACTTCGCGAGCATATCCGAAGTGGCGTCTTCATCACCTGGATTCGTAAATCCTCCATAATTGTTTCATGGAACTTCTTAAAGTAAGCTTTTTCAAACTTCGCGAGCATATCCGAAGTGGCGTCTTCATCACCTGGATTCGTAAATCCATGTAAATTATGAGTTACAGTACACTCCTCATCAGCTGGGGTGCACTTCTCATTAGCATAGTCACTATTTTCGCTTAACTCATCATTCCCTTCACTAAAAGTAACATGATTTTCACCAGTGGCCACCCCGTCACCGTCAATCATCTGTCCTTGACGCAAAACCTTTAAAGAAATAAATATGTGCAGTAGATAAATGACCAGTGCTCAACCAAATATACATCAACCATAAAGAACTAGATCAAATATATAAAAATTGGATCAATGTTTTATTTCTAGTTCTAGACTTGTGGGACATTATACAGCATTGCAACGATGACATGCAACTGAGCATTTATACAAAGAACTCACTGGACCTAATAAAGTTTGAGCGCAGCATCAATCCAATTGGAGCGAATGCAATTATAAAAATATACGTAAATATCATACCTCTTTATCCAAAGTAGGAAGACTGCAGAAAGACGAACAGAAAACCGAATTAGAACATATAAGAGTCCATTATTCAAGGGTATATGGATTTGTGTATAATTCTAGACAAACAAAATAAGGATTTTGTACTCACACTTTCTTATTCGTTCCACTTCCACTCTCCTTCTTCAATTTCCGCAGTTTATTTCCCTTGCTGCAAAAAAACGACCCTGATCAAAAACAGTATTCCCTCCGTTCCACTTTAGATGATGTTTTAGGTTTTTTTTTTGTGTTCCAAAATAGATGAAGGTTTAGCTATTTTCTCCACATTTTCACAGATTTACCTCTGCTTTGGAATCACAACATAACATTCATTATCTTTGTAATTCATTATCTTTGTAATCAGTGAGAGATAATTAATTTAATTTAAAATTTAAATCTATTCTCTATTATCTTGGGATATTTGGTGATCCCAAGTACAATTATATGGGGATTCATAATTTATACTTGAATCTAGAAACTAAAAATTATGATTTTTTAAATTTTTAAAAGGGTATTAATGTGGGTAGATATGGAAAAAAATTATTCTCTTTGATGTTTCTTAATCTGCGTGAAAAACTCTACAACATCATCTAAATTGGAACGGAGGGAGTATTAATTAAAAAAAAAAAGTGAACCGTAATTAAAAATATGTAAACCGTAATTAAGAATGAGAGGAAACTAAACTAAATAAACTACCTCATACTTGCAGGCAGAAAGATAATCCCAAAAATCTAAGGTTGTGTTTGGTACCCTGGATATCCCAACCTAGGTTGGGTTATCCAGTGAAAAACGGTTAAATTTTGTTTGTCTCACTGCAACTCCAATCCTGTATAAGGATTACTAAACCTTCCTTGATTTTAGGAAGCTAAAAAGGTGAGGTTATGGTATTCTTCCAAATACCTGGGATACATGTATCCTCACACGGGTTAGACAAATTATTTTCCTTTAAAATAAGTAATTGCCTTAAAAATAAGTATTTATATTAACCTATTTCTAGAGTCAAACAAACACAAATTAACCTAGCCCAAAATATGATAGAATTTTAGACAAACAACATTAAAGCTAACCAATAACAAGGTTATCATAAATTAAATTAAGATAAACTATTCAAGAATATGTTATGCCATTTCCAGGCTCCCAAACAGACCCTAAGCGGTTCTAAACTAATTTTCTCCCTCTCTGCCAACAAGATCCCTATAGATACTAGGGTATTGTGCCGTATTTCGGTTTTCTTGTTCTTTTCCCTTCATCGGCAGCACCCTCTATTTTATACTCCCTCCGTTCTATTTTACTTGATGGTGTAGAGTTTTCCACCCATATTAATACCTTTATAAGCAATTAAATGAGTTTTTAGATTCAAGGGAAAGTTACCAATCCCATTGTAATTTACTTGGGATGTACCAAATTTTTATAGATTGGAGTACATATTCTCCATGAGAAATATTTAAAAATTGGAGTAATTGTTTATGTGTAGATTACGATGAGAATTTATGCTATGGTGTGATTCGAAAGCAGGGATAAATTAGAGAGAATTTAGGAAAAATACTAAAACTCTCATCTATTTTGGAACAAAAAATAAACCCTAAAACATCAAGTAAAGTGGAACGAAGGGAGTATTGTTTTCGATGATACGGTGGCAATATTAGGTGGGTCATAAATAGTGGGTCTTTGGTATTGATTCGGACGCAGTTGACTACTGTGGACGGACGCAAGTCTTGATGAGTTGCCCGAAATGATGAAATCGCATCAAATTCGTTATTTTACCATGTGTTTATTATTTTGTTATCCGGTATTGACAGGCGTGACCATGTGCTTATTCAGTTGATGATGTGTTCCTGATACGATTTCGCTTACCTGATTATATCGTGAGAGTACTTGGACGATTCCAAAGATCAATATCCAAAAAATAATCAAGTCATATCCAACAATTGCGATGGACTTATCTACTTGAATTGATTTTAACGTACAACCTGTGATATTTCAATTATAAAGATAAACGATATAATGCAGAAAAAGAAATAATATACACATCAGAAATTTTGTTAACGAGGAAACCGAAAATGCAGTAAAACCCCGGGACCTAGTCCAGACTTGAACACCAAACTGTATTAAGCCGCTACTGACACTAGCTTACTATCAGAACTTCGGAATGGAATGTGGTGGAGACCGAATTAAACCGTTACTACAATTTCAGTTACAGTCGCGCTCCTACGCCTCTTGAATCCCAGCAGGACTCTGCGCAATTGATTCCCTTAGCTGACCTCCTTTACATCCTAAAAGTTGCTTCAACTTGATTGAAGACTTTAAACCAATCTGCCTCCCATAGATAAGCCTATATGTGATTTTTGTTCTGATCAAAGATCACACTGAGGTAGGAAATCGATTGCAATAGACAAAGTCTAGCAAACCTCAAAATTCGGTCTTATGACCCCCGAAGAGTAGCCGAGATTATTATCCACCTCTCAAAGTCTGAGACGAAGAAACTTTGTGATTTATATCTATCTTGTTTGTTGGAGCAAGGATCGACAATCAAAACAAAATCAAGATACACGAACTATCAAGATAATGATAGTTGGAACTGGCTTCGTGAATCCCTAGGTGAAGTCTTTTTAGTCGATAAACCCTAAAAGGGTTTTAAGGAGAGGGTGACTCTAGTTTACAACTAGTACACACAAGAACCGTGTCAAGGATTCAAAGATCCCAGTTGTTTGAGGTTCTCCTTATATAGACTTCCAAGATCATCGTTAGATGAAAAACTTGACTTGAGATTAACATAATAGTAGAATATACATTCTGGTTAGGATGAACCGTAACCGAACCGTGTATAATGCTTGGTTCATAAAAGTTAGCCGAAACTAGCCAATTGAAGAATAACATTAACCATTTTCATATAACACTTTAAGACTTTTCTTAGGTCACAAATGTGATCAATCACGTCTATATGTGTTCTTAGAGAGTTATTCAAATGACAATTGTCTCATAGAAATATTATGATGCATCTAAATATTTTCGACAAGGTAAGTACATGTATTGTACCTGTTAGCGAATATTTTTTGTCATAGTACGTGTACCGGGAATGTGTACCTTAATATAAAAACAAGTTCATGAACTCACAGATCTTTTATGGTATGCGTAAATTAATTTCTGGTTTTAAACCAACATATCTTTTTCGGTTTGCATACTAGGTAAATGTACCTTCATGGTTCACAATTCCATAGACTTTTTACGATATGGATAACGGGTATGCGTACAAAAACGTCGTTTCCGAAATATAGCTACGCCGGTACATGTACTGGGTACATGTATTACGGCTCTGGACTTATAACAGTTCTCCCAGTATGTGAACTGGTATGCGTACTGAAAAAGCGGGGGTACAACAACCACACCCAATATTTCGCTTAGCAATCTGTACGGACAAACTCCAATGTACTTTCTAGAGAATCAACTAGACAGTCAGACTCAATATAGACAATAAGTATATCAAAGAGTTTATATCTCAATCTCTCGATTTGATATATACTCAAGCAAATAGAAATCACAGTCTTTATCAAATACTAGAGAGATAACTTGGATTGTACCAAAGACCAATATCCAAGTCTCAATCAATTTAAATCAACAACCAAAAGGTCAGATATTCTAATTAATTGAACAACGCACAACCTGTGATATTTCAATTATATAAACAAAATATAATGTGGAAATAAAATAACACGTACACCGGGTTTTGTTAACGAGGAAACCGCAAATGCAGAAAAACCCCGACCTAGTCCAGATTGAACACACACTGTATTAAGCCGTTACAGACACTAGCCTACTCCAAATTAACTTCGGTATGGACTGTAGTTGAAAACCAACCAATCTCACACTGATCTAAGGTACAGTTATGCTCCTACGTCTCTGATCCCAGCAGGATGATACATACTTGATTCCCTTAGCTGATCTCACCCATAACTAAGATTTGCTATGACCTAAAGTCGAAGACTTTAATAAACAAATCTGTATCACACTGGAAAAGTCTAAGGTAATAGATAAATCCGTCTCCCACGAATATACCTACGAGTTTTGTTCCGTCTTTTGATAAATCAAGGTGAACAGGAACCAATTGATAACCCGGACTTATATTCCCGAAGAACACAGCCTAGTATTATCAATCACCTCACAATAATCTTAATCGACGCAAAAAAAGATATTGCGGAATCACAAACGATGAGACGAAGTGTTTGTGATTTCTTTTCTATCTTGCCTATCGGAGATATAAATCTCAAGCCAATTATTCCAATTGTACTCGCATGCGATAGAAACAACAAGATCGATCACACAACTATAAGAAAAGTAGTATCGACCGCTTCACAATCCCAATGAAGTCTTTAAGTCGTTAACCCGGTTTAGAGAACAAAACCCAAGGTTAAAGGAGAATCGACTCTAGCTTATGCAACTAGTATCACACGTAAGGTGTGGGGATTAGGTTTCCCGAGTTGCTAGAGTTCTCCCTTATATAGTCTTTCAAATCGTGGTTTGCAATCAATGTTATCTTGGTAACAAAGCATTCAATATTCACCGTTAGATGAAAACCTGATTAGATTCAAGCTAATATTTCTCAACCGTTGGATCGAAACCTTAGCTTGTTACACACAAATGAAATGTCCAATTTTGGGTTTATGTAACCGTTCCCAAACATTAACATTTGTTGGTTCAACAATAGTTAACCAAATGGTTAGCCATATGAGCAATTTTATATCAACCATATTCTTCTTTAACATAGCTAGTTCAAATGACTCAAATGAACTAATTAGAGAGTTGTTCAATTGCTTAGATCTTATGTAAATACACAAGACACAATCGAAGCAAAAACGGTTTGATTCACTCGAATCGGTTCATGAACTTTATAGCCACGGTTTGCAAAAGCATTCCTTAGTTTATATAAACACTAGCTCTTAACCCGTGCCGTAACGGCACGGGCATAATTTTCATCTCGATATTAAATTTAGTATTTTTATTAATTATGGAGTTTACTTGTCATTATAAAGTGAACGTAAAATCAATAGATATTTTTATTCTTCACCACTAATCTATCATCATGTATTCATATATGATTCCTTCCGGTATGTTTGATAGTTTGACATTCTCCCAAATAATGTATCTTCCCGAGCCGTACCCAATCAGAATTATTTTTCACATATTCTTCCACAAAAAACCAACGATATTTGATATGTTTTATAGTTTGCAAAGACAAAAAAACATATTATCAATCATTTGAAACGGTATTTCCTTGTGCATCTCCCTTATTTTAGTGACCGCGTAAAACCAAAATAAATTTTAATGTAGGTTAAAAAACTTTTAAAACACTCGAACTCATTCGTCCCGTAAATAATTGTGTACGTATTAACAATGTCAAGATTCTTGTTGATTTTGTCCCCTTTAAAAATGGTCCAAAAAGATTAAAACTCAGAATGGACTCTACAATACATATTACATTGTATGTTTTTATAATCCGAATAACATAAATAAATACTAATTCATTTATCCAAGTCATTGTATTATAAAACGTTAAGCCATTTCAAATGTCAACCCATTCGACTCAGAAAATATATATCTCCAATTCTTCAAAATCGTCGGACAATCTACTGACATTGATCTTCTAAATGTGAGGTTATTCACTGCTTAAAAATATAGCTAGTAGTCAAATGGTAAACCACTTGACCTAATGCCAATACACTATGTTATCCATCATTATTGAACAAAAATAACATTCTACCATTTAATAAGAAATATGTGAGACGATGCGAAATTACTCACTGGTGCAATTTGGTCACCAATACTTACGACTACAAAAACACCATCCACCATTTTTGTTGATACACTTGAAATAGCTTCCATCACCATTTCCAACCACACGACAACTTTTTTTCCGTTACACCATTGTGATCCACTTAATAAATGTTGGCCAATTTAGACATTAGTTAATCGAATTATATTTAATATCATTATTTAATAAAAATATTTGTTAATAGAATAATTTAGTTATTATCGTTTTTGATGCAACGTCTACCATGGAAAATTAATATAATGGTTATTATGCAAGATAAATGAAAAATTAGTAATTTGTTAAATAAATTTTAGACGTTAGATAAATTTTTAATCATTAGTTATGAGAAACACTTACAACCTTAGATGTATCTATTGCAAGAATAAAAATGACAATTGTCCATAATAAGTTAGAAAGATTATGGCAATTTTAACCCTTTTTATTTTTTTTTGTTGGCTATATATAACCCGATAATTGTTTTTCATATTTTTTAAATATTATGTTTCTCACGTAGGTTGACCGAATTATATGTCTCAAGAAACCACCGAGTGAAGCATGTAGTGAGACCTACTGAAAAAATTATCCCAACTTTAGCCATGTCATCTTACCTATGACCAATAAACATACAATAAACATACAATAAACATGATATTACTTTGTAGGCTATGTCAACTTATGAGATTATTCATCTTACCAATTCCATTTTTGTTCAAACGACATACAATAAACATTTTTTCACTACGACACTGAACCTGCACCACCGCCACCAGAACGACTCATTACCACTACCTTTTCCACCACCATCACTATCGTCACCGGCCATGCATCACCACTCTCAAACACCACCCTGGTTATCCCTAATTTCTATTGATATAATTATTAATATAATTATTATTTATTTAATAAAAATATATTTAGAAGTTATTATGTTTCTTAATTAACAAATTTATTTAATGAAGTATATTTATTAAGACAATTATAAGACATTTATGATAAGAGATTAATTAAGTATTTATTCTAAAAATTAATGATACCATAATGATGTAAACAACCACAACCATAGATTTAGCTTCCCCAAGAATGAATCCAGAGCGTCCTTTATCTAAGCTAAGTTGTCCATGCTTTGTTTTATATTAGAGATGAGTTCAAGAACAACCGATTTTAGATATAACCTACTCAAGTTCGCGGACTTAAGCTCACGGAAGGAGTTCACAAACTCCAGCAGAAATTCTCGGGTCGAGAACTTCCGCCAGGCCACGCGGACTTGGCTCACGCCACATTCCGTTTCTCTTGATCAACAAAGTTCGCAAACTTTGGTTCAAGGAATAAGTACTTATACATATATGTGCTACCACAACAATGCTTATATCCTACCAAAGGTTATGTAATCTAAACTCTCATTTCAATCATTGAAACATTCTCAGAGGACGTTATATTGCCGTTATTCACAGACCATTTTTCGTCAGAGCAATTTTCAAAGTGATTGAAACATTACATGACATTTGTCACTAGGTAAAGATGAATTTAGCTAAAGCGAAAGCTTACCAACACATATTTCGAGAAATAGATAGGCGAGATAAACTCGGCTCGAAATAGCAAATGTATATAATGAAAGTCTATATATCAAAACGACTTTTGTCTCAATAATAGGAGATAGAGTAAATAGACTTTTGAGTGACAGATAAGTTCAAGTCTCCACATACCTTTTAGTCGATGAAGTTCCACCAGTTCCTTGAGTAGTCTTTCGTCTTGTATGATGATTGCCATGGAGTCTTGAGCTCAACTAAACTTTCTATCCTAGTCCGAGACCTTTAGCTATAATAGGCTAGAAATCAAGACTTATAGTTTTGATCACTAACATTGACAAACATGCTTGAGATAGCAACGCATGAGAGTTCGACCGAGCAATGCTCTAACAATCTCCCCTTTGTCAATTTTAGTGACAAAACTATTAATACATATGGAATACAAAAAATAAATAAATTAACTTTTGTAGCTCCTATTAAACATGCCTAATCTTCAACATTACTCGAAATCTTCGTCACTTCCAAGTACTCCAATGATCCCAAAGTTTGTAAGTTTAGCATCATCGTTGTTGAAAATCCGTATCTATAACAACAAGAAAACAATAGTTCTCAATCATTGTTATACAAAGGTCATAGTATCATTACACAAAACGTCAAAGTTCAATTGTATCACAACTTTAATAACAATACTATGGTGATATGTATCACTCCCCTTAGTCAATACTCCATCTCACATGGAAACCACTCCCCTTTACATAATGATCCAAAAACCATATGTATTTGTAGTGTGAACTACATATTAATTCTCCCCCTTTTTGTCAATAAAATTGGCAAAGGTACAAGAACGGGATCCTAATGAAATTTCCGAAAGAGACATTTCATGACCAAAAGAAAGAAACACATATCATCTTATTTAGATGCAATCATAAAGCCGAAGCTAAATGCATTCATCAAGGAGTTTAAAGATACAAGACAACCCCTATAATATTCCACAGCCGCACTCCCCACAAAGATCTGGCAATTAAGCACAAGTTCAAAAAGAACCCTCCCCCATAATATGTCATTCCCGAAAGAACAACAAGAGCGACCTTAATTTCAAAAAAGAAGGATTTCTTTGGACATAACAAATCACATACAAGTATGAATTTGAATCCAAAATATTAAATTAACCACAAGAAATTCATGATTAATTTAACCAATAATGCTCAACATAAGTGAACTTATGGAGACTCAGAAACACTCAATTAGATTAATTACAAGAGAACCCATAATTAATCTAATCGAAATACACAACCAAACTAATCACAAAAGTAATCAATTTAATTGGTCATACTCGACATAAGAGAATCTATGGAGCAATGACTAAGTTAATCATGAAAATAATCAACCCAGTCAAAAACGCTCAAACATAAAAAGACTTATGGATTTATAAATAAATAACCAAACAAGATGATTAATTTAGTTCAAAAATGCTCGACATAAAGTACCTTACTAACAACAACAAAGCTAATCATAAAATAATCAACTTGGTCGTTTAGTGCTCAATAAGACACATTACTTGAGCCTCACAATAATACATAAAATATGGATAAGGGAAGATCAATTATCAAGAATTCACAAGGATTCATTCTATTTTTCATCACTATTTGCATAACGACATACAATAGACATAATCCTTGTAAACAAAAGATTTTAAGCTATCTTCCATCAAAAATGACATAATAGGCTTAACTTTTGTATTGTCAAAAGTTCATTCATTCTTTTATCAATACATGCATATCGACATATGAAAGACTTAACTTTTGACAAGATATGGGACAATCATAGTTCACGGACGCAAACACACATATCCCATAACATATTGCAATATATAATACCATAAAGATTAATACTGCAAAAATCATCTTCCAAATCAACTTTAGAATTTAAATAAATAAATCTAAAAACATTGCAAGATGAAAACATTTGACAAAGCTATGTGTACTCACAATAATGGCTATTCCAAACTCTAGTAATCCTTCTCAAAAACAAGAATAAATTCTCATAAGAAGTTTCCTAGGTATCAAGACAAACTCATAATGCACACATAAGCTGATTTGTCCTTAAAGGGTAGAATCAATCTTTTTCGCCCGGATTTACACCAAGAATAGCTACCAAAGGCATATAAAAAGATTTTCTTAACAAAGACGAACATACAAAGTCATTAACGACCATGCACCATAGTTCACAAAGGATGATTGTGAACATTCAAGAATCCCATAGCAATGCGTACTACTGCCCATTCTTGAACTTCTCTCTCGTGATTCACCAACAAAATTCTTGTAAAAGCTACAAATGAGCTTAGAAGAGTAGTACTCAATTAATCCAAGTGCCCACGTCCAAGAGAAGTGGAACAAGTGCAACGAAATAGAACAAAACACTCAAAAACAAGAGAAGGGACAAAAACCAATCTTAACTCATCCAAATACAATAATTCATATCCATTTTGAAGATAATTCAAAGAGGAAGATAATGCCAAAATAATGAGGTCATTCCGAGTTCTGGACGAAGAAGTTACAAAAAAACATGTTCACCGAATGTCGACGTCTACATGTAAGTATGCATACGGGTTTGCAAACGAATTTTCATGACCTGGGGCAGTATGCAAATGGGTATGCGTACTTATATGCCTGGATTTTGATTTTAAATGATGGTAAGCATACCAGGTATGTGTATCATGGAGTCCAAACATCCCGAACTACTATTTTCAAACCTAAACACTTAAGAACCTTAAACACATATCAAGTTAGGTAGAAATGAACGATAATCAAGGTACATACATCATTATAAGAACTCTAAGCAAATAAAAAAACAAGCCTTGCTCAAGTTTATAGATATACCTTTTTAGAAGAATCCAAGCAAATTCTGCAGCCGTACCGAACATAATCTGTGCACCCCAATTCTTGTGCTTCCCTCACCGTATACATAGCGGGCATTCATTGGTGAGGATGCACTTACAACACAATCAAGTTGTGTTGAGGTGAACAATATCTTGCTCACCACAAGTGACTTTTGGATTATCATGAAAGAGATCGCTTTTAGAACCTTTCACATCCAAATCCATCTTTCCAAAGAACTTGTTAAGTTCCAACATTATGGATACTTGCGCTTCTCCATAGTCATGGAATTTTCTGGGAGATCATTCCTTTTCACACTAAAATCATCATTGGATTTCTTTGGTACCCACTTCTGAGTGCATTTAGGAACAACCAGAACCTTCTTCCCATTACTCTATTTTAGAATTCTCGGAAGAGAATTGGATTGACTATTCTTTTGCAAGTTAGTGTTTCTCCAATTGGAGCATCGGATCTTGTCTTCGTCTTTACGAAGTTATCCTTTTGATAACCATTACGATTGTGAAAAGGATTCGTATGACGTTTATAGGCAAATCTAGGTTTATCACGACACTGATTCCTTTGCCTAAAGGTTGGACAATTACAACCTGTAACGTTAAGGGGATTAGTCTTAACATATGATCTTGGTTTCACAACTTCTTGTGATGCCCAAACAAGAACATCATGAAGTTTCTCATTCCTTATACGGAAACAACATCTCCTTTCCAAGTGACCTTTATTTCCGCAATAGTGGCAAACATAAGGAATGTTCTTACCTCGATCCACGTGTGCAGACTTTGGAGGTTGATAAACTTTGTTCTTTTGAACCTTAACTGCAGGTGAAGGTATTTCAATTTTGCCATCAGTGGAAACCTTTTGTTGAGAAGAATCACTAGCCTTGAAAAATTTTACCTCTTTGCTAATACTTGGAGCATCTATTCCCTTATATCCCAATCCTCGTGTAACACGATGATTTTTACTTGCTCCTAGCATAGTGGTTAATTTGCTTGAACTAGTATTGAACTTTTTGAAGTCATCTTCCAACATCTTGATTTTATCAAGAGCAACAGCTAAATCAGCCTCAAAACGTTTTTCTCGAGCGAGAAAAGCGCTTTCTCTGTCATCAAAACTAATTTGTTGAGAGTTAAACCTCGCTTCAGATTCTGCAAGTTTCTCTTCCAACGAAAAGTATTTTTGAAGAAGACTTCATACGTAGGTTTTCCTCAGAATCCTTGAGGATCGATTCGTTAGAACGATTCGAAACATAAACACTTGCGTAACATCTTCTCAATTTCTTGTTTTCAAGACAGAGAGGAGTCAGAAGAGGAGTGACATGAGAAGTTTTCATTTTCTTATTTTCTAACGAATTCAAAACCTTCACATACTCAGAGACTTCCTCATCAACATCTCTATCAATATTTGAATCACCTTCATCAGAAAGTTCATCCAACTGTTCACCTAGGCGTGTTTCCCAGACTTCAACATGTTTTACATTAAGAGAATGTTTAGATACTGACCTAGATGTGACAGTCCTCTCCGGTGAATCCAAGCTTTGAAAATCATCTGGTAATTTATGAACATGTACGTTATTAGAGATGGACTCGTCCATAATCATATCGCTACAAACACAGACTTATAAGGTCTTTAAACGTGTTTGCCCGCTCTGATACCAATTAAAAAAGCGGGGGTACAACAACCACACCCAATATTTCGCTTAGCAATCTGTACGGACAAACTCCAATATACTTTCTAGAGAATCAACTAGACAGTCAGACTCAATCTAGACAAAAAGTATATCAAAGAGTTTATATGTCAATCTCTCTATTTGATATATACTTAAGCAAATAGAAATCTGCGAGTCTTTATCAAATACTAAAAAGATAACTTGGATGGTACCAAAGACCAATATCCAAGTCTCAATCAATTTAAATCAACAACCAAAAGGTCAGATATTCTAATTGATTGAACAACGCACAACCTGTGATATTTCAATTATATAAACAAAATATAATGCGAAAATAGAAATAACACATACACCAGAATTTTGTTAACGAGGAAACCGCAAATGCAGAAAAACTCCGGGACCTAGTCCAGATTGAATACACACTGTATTAAGCCGCTACAGACACTAGCCTACTCCAAATTAACTTCGGTATGGACTGTAGTTGAACCCCAATCAATCTCACACTGATCCAAGGTACAATTATGATCCTACGTCTCTGATCCCAGCATGATGCTATGTACTTTATTCCCTTAGATGATCTCACCCACAACTAAGAGTTGCTACGACCCAAAGTCGAAGACTTTAATAAAAAAATATGTATCAGACAGAAAGGTCTAAGGTAATAGATAAATCCGTCTCCCACGAATATACCTACGAGTTTTGTTTCGTCTTTTGATAAATCAAGGTGAACAGGAACCAATTGATAACCCGGACTTATATTCCCGAAGAACAACCTAGTATTATCAATCACCTCATAATAATCTTAATCAACACAGCGAAAAAAGATATTGCGGAATCACAAACGATGAGACGAAGTATTTCTGATTTCTTTTCTATCTTGCCTATCGGAGATATAAATCTCAAGCCAATTATTCCAATTATACTCGTACGATAGAAACAACAAGATCAGATCACACAACTACAAGAAAAGTAGTATCGGTCTGGCTTCACAATCCCAATCAAGTCTTTAAGTCGTTAACCTGGTTTAGAGAAGAAAACCCAAGGTTAAAGGAAAATCGACTCTAGCTTATGAAACTAGTATCACACGTAAGGTGTGTGAAAAACCTAAGGTTAAAGGATAATCGACTCTAGCTTATACAACTAGTATCACACAGGAGGTGTGGGGATTAGGTTTCCCAGTTGCTAAAGTTCTTCTTTATATAGTTTTCAAATCAGGGTTTTGCAATCTAAGTTACATTGGTAACAAAGCATTAAATATTCACGTTAGATGAAAACCTGATTAGATTCAAGCTAATATCTTTCAAGCGTTAGATCGAACTTAGCTTGTTATACACAAATGAAATGTACCTTCATTTAGGTTTAAGTAACCGTACTTAAACGTGTACACCATGTTGGCTCAACAATAGTTTACCAAGGTTAGGTATTTGAACACTCTCATATCAACCTTATTCATCTTAACCACAACTAGTTCAAATGACTCAAATGAAATTAGTTAAAAAGTTGTTCAATTGTTATACTCTCATAGAAGTATACAAGAACACAATTGAAGCAAAATCGGTTTGATTCACTCGAATCAATTCATGAACATTATATCCACAGTTTGCAAAGAATGCATTACTTAATATATAAATGTATTAGTTCATGTCACAACAGATTTTAGAACTTTAATCACTCAAGTATGCAAACGTGTACGCATACTTAAGTAGCCGGTCTGAGTTTGGGTTCGCTAGTATGCAAACGTGTACGCATACCTTAGTACACTTCCAAAACCCAACAGAAATTCACGGACCTATACCTTATGCAAGTATGCGTTCCGGTATGTGTACTTGGTACACGGAATTTCACAACTACAAGTACGCATACGGGTATGCATACTCTAGTTCTGGTCATGGATCACATACATGCAAGAATGCACACTATGTTTATAATCCAATAGTTCTAAACTCTATTTCAATCATTGAAACTTTCTTAGAGGATGACAATAGCCGTTTTCACACACTATTAGCATCAAAGCAATTTTCAAGTTATTGAAATAATCATAACGAAACATTCCAAGTCTACACCAAATGATTGTATCACACAAACCATATGTAAGATGTTACTCGGCAATTTTCACATGATCATCTTTTGACTTTCGTCAAGAATATAAGATGAACTTGGTTGAAGCGAAAGCTTACCAACACATATTTCGAGAAATATGTAAGCGAGACAAACTCAACTCGAAATCTCAAATGTGTATAATCGACAACTATATAGTAATACGACTTTTGTCTCAATATAGGAGATAGAGTAGAAATAGACTTTCCAAATGATAGATGAGTTTTAGTCTCCACATACCTTTTGTTGATGAAGTTCCACAAGCTCTCCTTAGTAGTTCTTCGTCTTCAATTGATGACGTCGTGAAGTATAATGCTCAACTACACAATTTATCCTAGTCCAAGACATCACTATAAGTAGACTAGAAATCAAGACTTATATTTTTGATCACTAACATTGACGAACAAGCTTGAGATAGCAACGCTTGCGAGTTCGACCAAGCAGTGCTCTAAAAATCTCCCCCTTTGTCAATTTTAGTGACAAAACTATCAATACATATGGATTACAAAATAAATAAACTTTGTAGCTTCTCATCCAAATGTTTGATCTCCTTGGTTCTTCAACATTACTCGAAATCTTCGTCACTTCCAAGTACTCCAATGATTCCAAATGTGTTCAACTCAGCATCATAGTTGTTGAAGATCCGTAGCTATAACAATGAGAAAACAGTTGTTCTCAATCATTGTTATACAATGTCATAGTATCATTGCACATCGTCAAAGTTCAATTGTATCACAGCTTTGACAACAATACTATGGTGATATGTATCACTCCCCTTAGTTAATACTTCATCTCACAATGAAAACCACTTCCCCTTACATAATGATCCGTAAACCATATGTATTTGTAGCGTGAACTACACATTAATTCTCCCCTTTTTGTCAATATAAATTGGCAAAGGTATGAAAACTAGTGGGATCCTCATGAAATTTTCATAGAGATACTTCATGACCAAAAGAGAACAACATACCAACTTGTTTCGATGATTTCACATAGTCGAAACTTAGGGTATTCATCAAGGAGTTTATAAAGATACAAGATAACTCCTACTATATTCCACAGCCGCACTCCCACAAAGATTTGACAATTAAGCACAAGTTCAATTAAGAACTCCCCCCTATAAAATGTCATTCTCAAAAGAACAACTAGAGCGACCTTACTTTTACAAGAAAAGAAGGATTTCTTTGGACATTAACAAATCACATGAAACATGAATTTGTATCCAAAAATCTCAATTGAATTAACCACATGGAAAATGATCAATTCAATTGGCCATGCTCAACATAAGAGAACTTACAGAGCAACACAGTACATACACAAAGATGTGGATCAGGGAAATGCCAATACTGCGGAATAATCAAATATTCATTCTATTTTTCATCACTATTTGCACAATGACATATAATAGACTTAATCTTTGTAAACAAAAGTTCATCCTTTCTTCCATCAATTTGCATGATGACATAAAAGGCTTAACTTTTGTAATGATCTCAGAAACTATATGTATGTAATGTGAAACTACTAATTAATTCTCCCCCTTTTTGTCAATAAAAATTGGCAAAGGTATGAAAACTATGGGATCGTAATGAATTCAAACAAAAGATACTTCAAGACTTAAAGGAAATACATATCAACTTTTATTTAGATGATATCACAGAGTATAAAATACTTAAGTAGTGCTCGTCTCAGAGATTTAAGATAGAAGCATCCCCTGTAAATTCCACATCCACTCTCCCCACAAGGATATTGGTTAAGCACAAGTTCATTTAAGAACTCTCCTCCATTTGATGTCATTCTCAAGAGAACAATAAGAGTGACATTATTTAAAAAATAAGGATTTTGTTTTGACATCAACAAATCACATGGATTTGTATCCTAAACATCGACATAAATTAATCTCAACGCCAGTTACGAACAAAGAGATAATTTTAACCGATATGACTCAACATAAGTAAATCTTACGGAGTGGATAATGCAATAATTACACAAGAGTTCAATTAACCGATATGACTCAACATATATTGATCAAGAATAAATCAATATGCGAAAAATTCTCACAAAACTTGTTCTATTTTCAGTTTATAAAACCTAATAGATTTAATTTTTGAGCATATATGAGATATCAGTTCAATTCACAAAAATTAAAGGACACATATATCTCATAAGATTTTACAATACATTAAACCAATAATGATTACATACTCAAAAGTTCATCTTCCAAAAACTCTATAATTTAAAATAAATATAAAAACATGCAAGATGAAAATCGTTGGAAATAGCTTGTGTACACACAATATTTTCTATACCAAACCCTAGTTATCCTTCTTGAACACAAGAATAAATTCTTACAAGAAGTTTCATAGTTACAAAAGAAGCATAAGATGCAAGGGTTATTTATTATCTTTATCATCTAATCACCCAAGAAAGCTTGAATTTTATTAATTTCGCTCTTGATGTCGGGAAATTTTTGTAGCAAGCACACATAATTGTTTTTGCACACCTTTTACCTTTGAGTTGATCTTACAAACATCCTTGTGAATTTTTTGAAGAAAACTCAAGGATGTTAGATCACAAGAACCGTCAAGGGATGAAATAGATGCCCCTTTTCTTTTGTACTCGATCGTTCTCATACGTTTGAAAGTACTTCTACGAACCAAAATAGGAGTTCCAATAGAGTTTCCAATCGGACCAATGGAGAATTCTCCACATATACGTTCGATAAGATAAGGAAAACCCAATTTCTTGTTGAACGAGGTCATAGTTGCCATTTGTTGAATGATCCACCCACATATGTCAAGACATTGAGTACCCATTTCAAGAAATAAACTAACTCCGCAAAGTCACGACTCCAACGAGCATATTCCATCGTGGAGGGACAAATGTTTGGAATGCCAAACTTTCCACAGACCTTAAAATCCAAGCTAAGATCTTCGGTAGGAAACTTTCAATCTTTCCAACCAAAACTTTTTCCACAAAGTAGAAGAGAAATGGTTTCGCAAGAAGGCTTTTCTTGCTTTGGTCTAGGAAAACAAAAATCACCCATAAGAAGATTAGTGATTCCCGAAATCAATTCTCGATCCACCTTAATCTTGTCTCTTCCAATCATGGTCATAAAGCACAACTTCTCAAGATCAACATAAAAAATGTTAGCATAAAATACTTTTGTAAGTGTGTCAAATCCTTCACCAAAACCATTAAGGATGTTATCAAGATTGTACTTATCAAAACAAGATAAATCATCATAAAGAACATACCGTTCTTCCAATTTCTTATCTAGGATAAAATCTCTAGTAGAAGTTTTCTCATAGGTCTTATAGCAATCTTCATTAACGAAGATGATTCTAGGTTCATCTTTTTCTTTGTGATTAGGTGCATAAATTTCCTTAGAATTTCTCTTAGGTTTTCCATAACCACCTTTAATTCTTTCATACTTGCCAATTAAGGTAAATTCAAATAAGAGGATAGATCTTGCTTTGAGAGCTCCCTTGTAGACAATTGCTCAATTTTAAGTTCCTCCTTGACAAGGTTGTGCCTATTTAGAAAAGAAGACAAAAATTGTGAAGAATCAAATTCCAAATCAAGAGGACATCGCTCCGGTTTGGTAACCATAGTCTCAACCTCAATTCCCGTTCGTGGACGCATAAGAAGGAAGAGGGAGAAAGAGGAGTACGCGCACCCTTTTAAAATACCCTAATGGGATTTTGTTGGTTCGGATGTGGAAACCCATGAATGGAAAAATAAAAATAAAAAATTACATATTCCGTTTGATGTATTCACTCATACTATATTATGATTTCCAGAGGATACTTAATGAATGACATTTACAATATCAATATAATAAGATGATTAATCTTATTCTTAGCTTAATGAATCAATTGTTGTGAACAATGAGTTTCAGAGCACAAGTCAATATTTGTAATTTAGATTTAAGATAAGGTAGCTTTGGAATCAAACAATCACTAATCACCATTCGATGAAAAACTTGACTTGAGATTAACATAATAGTAGAATATACATTCTGGTTAGGATGAACCGTTATCGAACCGTGTATAAGTCTTGGTTCATAAAAGTTAGCCGAAACTAGCCAATTGAACAATAAGCTTAACCATTTTCATATAACACTTTAAGATTTTTCTTGGGTCACAAATGTGATCAATCACGTATATATATATGTGTTTTTAGAGAGTTATTCAAATGCCAATTGTCTCATATAAATAATTTTGATGCGACAGGGTAAGTACGTGTATCTGGTACTTGTATTGTACCCGTTAGCGATTTTTGTTTGTCATAGTACGTGTAATGGGAATGTGTACCTTAATATAAAATATTTCAGGAACTCACAAATCTTTTATGGAATGCGTACATTTCCGGTTTTGAAACCAACAGACTTTTTTCCAGTTTGCATATTAGGTATGCGTACTTTCCGGGTTCACGAGTCCACAGACTTTTGATGATATGGATACCGGGTATGCGTACAAAAAAGTCGTTTCCGAACTATAGCTATGCCGGTACGTGTACTGGGTACATGTACTGCGGCTCTGGACTTGTAATAGTTCTCCCAGTATGTGAACCGATATGCATACTGTCATGTATCCAGATTTACAATAGTTTTATATCTCTCTAATAATCAATATGAAATATTCTTGAATAACATCAATGACACATATCACTGTTCTAGACTATTTTCAAATGAAAATCTTGAATCATAAATTAGGTCATAAACAATAAATTGTTCTTAACCAAATTCATCAAGTATGAACAAATGTTCTTAAGCTTAGCATATTTCGAGAACGATATTCAAGATAAACTTGACTCGAAATTACTATTATGCATGTAATGTCTAATTTAGTCATGCGATAATGTCTCATAGGTAAAAAGGTGAAAACTTGAGAAATAGGTGGTTCAGTCTTCACTTACCTTTGTTAAAGAAGTTATCCAGAGCTCCTTTTGATTTTCACCTTCAAACGGTAGAACGCAATGATATCTGATTCTCAACTACACACTTCTATCCTAATTCAAGACTTGACTAAATGTAGACTAGAAATCAAGACAACTAAATTTTACAACAAGCTTGATATAGCAACATTTGTAAGTTCGACCAAGCAATGCTCAAATATGCCCTGAAATTTTATAATTGTTGTTTGCTAAAGGTTAATCGGTGTGTTGATCCCTAATACAGAGTCATTTGTCATATTCATCCTGTAATTGGGGTCTGTGATAGCCCTTGGTAGCCTTTATCAATGAATATATCCCCTTGTTCGAACTCTTCTCTATGCAAAGATTCGGATACCGTGAGACGCACATGTTGGGTGCATCCCTGCACATATAGATGCATCCGACGGGCACATATAACTGCATCCAAATCCGCGTATAAGGCTTTAAACTTGGCATGTCCGTGCTGCACCTTATGGAGATAATTTATTTTTATGTGCCGTGTAGGAAGTGGGAATGACTGCAGTTTGTAGATTTGGAGGTGTCCTTAAACTAAAGATTATAAAAATTAAAATAAAAACGTGAGACCCACAAAGATATTATGTAGGACCGTATGAGTATATTATTAGTTATATTTCGCATCCTCATGCGTCATGCAATAGACTTGTCGCGTCTCTTTCATGGAAAATAAAATTGTTAAATAGGAGGAGGAGGAGAGTACTATAAACACAACACTTGTTCTTTATTCTCTCTTTCTCTCTTATACCAATATTTGTTATCATTCTTGCATTCTATCTTATTATTATTCTTGTTTTCTTTTGTTTGTTTTTACTAGGTAAATCATCAATATAAGAGTGAACATGGCTACAAAATATATAAGAAATGAAGTACTCCAAGTATCCAAATGTAAAGACGAAAAAAGTAAGTTCACCTCGTTCCGATCCATAAGTTGAAAAATCTAGCTTGAAGAGAACTGAAATACGAAACGAAGAAAAAAAAGAGGTCATTCTGAGGTTGTATGAGAAAGCTATGAGCAAAACAGTGGGAGAAAAAGGATGTTCCCAGAATCGGTGGATGTAATGCATGATATCAACCGATTCTGAGTTTTTATACTTAAGCCTTCTACAATCGGCACTTATGGAGGATTGTGTCCACTGATTGCAACTCGACGGGGGTCACTTCATCGGCGCATTTTTTTACTTCTAAATTATGGTAACATGGTCTCGTTGGGAATATAACTCCTATATATCATGAGGACCATATAAGAAGACTTAACAACCCTGAGAAGACATCTTTGACACATCTACACGGAGAGAACGTCTTTGAAGATGCATTAAGTGGAGGTGCATCCTTAAGCTATAAAGCTTGGCTAGTAAATCATATATGATGCAAAAACATCAATAGTGTTGTGTATCCTTGCCGATGGAGCATATGATGCATAAGCATCATCGTTGCTATGATGCAAACTAAAAATCCATTAAATTGATACATTTCGACAGAAAGGTCTATGATGCACTATATTGTGCATCATTTTGTAATGAACTTTTGGCATATACGGACTAGATTTTTCTTGGATTTAGCCTTGCAATATGAGTTGGATTTAGGTGCTAGTACCAATGTGGATGAACTAGGGTCTGTGCTTGATACCTTCGATCTACGGAGTAGGATACGTTGACAGCCCAATGAGTTGCAATATTTGTGGCCCAACACTTTGTCGCTCATATCATCAAACTGAGAGGTTATTCCGAAATTTGACAACTCATATCATTTGGCTCGACAGTGCGAGGAAAATATACGAATGTTACCATACTTGATGAGGTACCTGCAGTCTATTCCGTGAATCCTCATACTTCTTATCAAGCCATTTGATGTTGGTGTACACCAATTGTGAATTTTTCATGGCCAGGAAAAAAACATAAATTGATATGCAAGTTAGGGGAGCTTGCATAGGCCACTTGCATCACAAGGATGATGGTGACATGAGCCTGACTGATGCACCATTGACACGAGCAAGATTAATGCATGATTTTAGCTAAATGCCGTAACGAATGGTAATAAGCTTACAATGGCCTATGTGCAAGTCCAGGCATATGCCCTATATCGGGACATGGCTTGAAAGTCGGTGGTGCATGCAAAATTTCCTTAGCATTAGCGTTTATGGCCTTGCAACCTTTGCAAAAAAAGAATAAGTTGGAACGGTGCGGAAGCTTCGTTCAAGGCATCATGCTTGCAAAATATTTTTTTTCAGTGGAAAATCAACGTACTTCTGGCTAATGAGCTTTGAAGCTTTACAACCGAGTCATTGTGGTACGAGTAGCGTTTCAGGGAGTTTCGGTCTGCGTAGCTTAGCACTGGAGGCGTAATTTTCCGATCCATCACATAACATAGTCGAATCTTATTTTAAAGTACTCCAACTTATCACTATGAGGTTTTGATTTGGGCGGCCTGATCAGTCTCTTTCTCTTTGTACATATTTTTTTTTCTCTTCATAACTGCCTATCTTTTCATCCAAATATGGTTTGTATCTTGCTCGATTTCGCCTCTCAAATCGAGTGAGTAAACTTCATGTACATACTATGTAATTTGTATATATTAAGATTTTGTGTCTCTTTCTTTTTGTTTATTATGGTTTGGCCATCTTGTAACTCCATGCGGCGTGTTTCTCTCCGTGTTTTAATAGGAAAATGAATTTTTGGTTGTGATTCTCCTTCTGGTGTTGATGCTGGGTATTGGGTTTCTTTTGGAAGTGGTTTTTGGTGGCTATCAGTGGTGATGAAGGCGATGGTAAAGGTGGTGACATAGCTTCCTCGTGACTTGTGTTGAGCAGTTGCTCCCTTCCCCTTTCCCGGAGTGATTCAGTTACTGGTTTATTAAGACTGTGACGTAACTCTTGATGATAGATTGTATTGGAGCTTGGTAATGGTGGTGCTTCTTTGGTGGTGCTTTTCATAGTGATTATGGTGAAAATGCAGCGGTTAGGGTTTCGTTGGACCGTGGGTCGGATCGAGTCTTGTTTTCAGGGTTTGGTTTTATTGGTGTTGAGTTGGACCTGGGCTTCGTATCTTTGACAGATGGACCTTGTTTGTGATACCTTATGAGACTAGTATTTAATGTATCGTATGTTCTTTCGTATCGGGTTTCCATTTAGATTTCGACAGTTATGTTAGTCACTGATACGGTGTCATTTTTCCAGGTCATGGCCCCGTAATCGGGTCTGTGATAGCTCTAGGGAGCCACTATATACCGTTTGTACAAACCCGTCTCTATACGAAGATTCCATGACACGCACTCGTAGTTGCATCTTGTCTGCAGAGAAGGCTTTAAACTTGGCATATCCGTGCTGCACAATAGCTTATTTTTTGGATATTTGCTAAAGAGGAGCTGATTCATGCTATTATTCTGGATATTTGCTTGTGGAGCTCTTCCACTGAGAACTTCAAAGATTACACAATGAATCAAGTTGTTCATCACTAGGAACTTGTAGTTAATATGTAAATACCTAGATTTTTTTTCTTTTTTTTTGGGAGTCTTTAGACTCATCTCTTGTACATTTTTTTTTTGATGGAAAAGTTCATGTATTAACGACTAGCAAACATAGTACAAAAGATTTACAAGGTTAATTTTATCAAAAATATTGGAATCAATGCTAGATTTGTGAACTTTTTGATCTAGTTTATCCGACATATGTTGTAGTCTTTTGATCCTTGCCTCCTTAGCGATGTAGTCCGCAACTTTGTTATTTTTTATCTTTATGAATTTTACTTTTGCTTGAGGTAGATCTCCCAATAAGCTCCTAATTTCCTGCAAAGTATTTTCTGCCGACCACGAAAATTCAGTATTAACCCTGTTTAAATTATCCGCCAACACCTTACAGTCTATTACGATGGACACACTTGATAAAATATTTTCTTTTAGCCACGTAAGAGCCTTTAGCAATGCCTTTGCTTCTGCGTGGAAAGCGGACGTAGCCCACTCCGAACCCGCAAAGAGATGCATGAATGTCTCCTCATCATTAGAATATAGGATGAACGCATATCCCATCGAATTATCTTCTTTTTTGTAGGAAGCATCAATGAATATTATCCAATCCGAATTTAGGTTGGACCAATTAGAGTTGGTAGATGTTCTATTTTGCTTCATCTTATCGCTTTGAAGAGTATTTGATGGGGTGGAGTTTAAAAAACTATTGATTTGTCTTATTAAGTTGGCTGGGTTTGGGTGAATTTTCTCAAAAACTATCGAGCATCTGTATTTCCAAATGAACCAAATTGTGGTGGATATTTTAACCTGATTATGACCATATTATCTTCCGTAATCCACAATTTAATCCAATCAGTAATGGTGCTGTGAGGGTTTTTGGGTAAAAAATTATGAAGGGAAAGACCAAACCAAACGGCTCTTGTAAAAGGACACCCATAGAAGAGATGAGCTTAGTTTCTTGCACCTGGTTGTTACATAAATGGCATAATGGATCAATTTCCTTATTGTGAGCACCTAGTCTCGCCGATGTTGGAAGCACCTTTTGAGCTATTTTCCATATTAACAGTTTGATTCTTGGGATGACTTGAATATTCAAGATCTTGTTCCATGGGAAAACTAAGGAGTTATTATCATCGATATCCTGTTTGGCTAAGAAAGTATAGACGTTTTTGGATGAGAACTTTCCCGATTGATGGTGTCTCCATCTAATAACGTCATGTTCATGGTTTCTTGGAGTTAAAGCTTGAATTTTTTCCTTGTCCGCTTGATCGAAGAATTGGTTTAGCTTTTCATGATCCCATCTATTTTGATCCGTTATTAGCTCTTGAACCCTTGTTGGCGCATGTTCTTGATTGTTATTCTTTGGATTATATCCACATTAGGAATCCATCTGTCTTCCCAAATTTTCACTGAGGCTCCATTTTTGACTTGCCAAATAAAGTTTCCTTTTATTAAATCTAATCCCTTTTTTATGCTGGTCCAAATCCACGATAGGTTCGAAGTTTTGGATTTCTCAAGAGGGTGTGAATTTGGGAAATATTTGGCTTTTAAGAGTTTAACCCATAATTGGTGTTGTTCTGTTATTAGCCTCGCCGCCGCATTAGTGAGTAGAGCCAAGTTGAAGTGATGGGGATTTTTAATTCCTAGACCACCTTGGGAAATGGGTTTGCATATACTTTTCCAAGCCCTTATAAAACCTCCTTGTCTCTTTTGCCCATCTTTCTTCCACCAGAAATTTCTTTGAATGCGGTCAAGCTGATCAAGGGTTTCCTTCGGCAGAGCCAAAACTTGCATTTGATATGTTGGATAGGATTGAAGAATAGATTTTATCAAAACTGTCCTTCCCGCTTGAGATAACAATTTTGATTTCCAACCTTGTAGTGTAGAGTAGTACCGTTGTAGCAAAGGCTCAAAATTTGCTTTCCTGTTTTTATCGAAGAAGAGCGGTGTACCCAAATATCTATCGTTTTTTGTCATCAGTGGGACTTTTAGTATTTTTGCTAGAATCTTTGCATGTCTCGGGTGAATTTTTGGGCTGAAATAGACACTGGATTTTTGAAGGTTAACTATTTGTCCCGTAATGTTCCCAAATAGTTGTAATATCTCTAAGATGATTTTTGCTTCCCCCATGTCCGCTTTTGTGAATAAAAAGCAGTCGTCCGCAAAAAATAGGTGAGATATGTTTGGAGCAGCTTTGTTTATTTGTAGACCCGATATTCTTTTGTCTTCAATTGCCTTTCCAAGGAGTCTAGAAAGAATTTCCATGCATATTAGGAAAAGATACGGTGATAAGGGATCACCTTGTCTTAGACCCCTAGAAGTGTTGAATAATGGTCCCGGAGAACCATTCAGAAGGATTGAAAATGAGGTTGTTGAGATGCATTGCAAAACAAGTTTAGTGAAGAAATCCGAGAAGCCAAAAGCCAAAAGAACTCTCTCAATAAAATTCCATTCAACCCTATCAAAAGCTTTTGATAGGTCTAGCTCAAAGTGCTAGAAAACCCTTTTTTTCTTGGATGTTCTCATCGAATGAATAAGAGCTATAATTATGTTATCGTGATTTGTCGACCCGGGAGAAAAGCCGATTGATTTGGGGGAGATTATTTTCCCAAGGATAGGTTTTAGTCTATTAGCTAAGATTTTTGAGATGATTTTATAAATTGAGTTACTTAGACTAATAGGTCCAAATCTCCTGGGTTTGAGGAGTGGAAATTTTGGGTATGAGAGTAATGAAAGAATGATTAAAATATTTTTCGAGGATGGCCGAGCGAAAAAACTCCTGTACGGTGTTAATTATATCTTCTCCCAAACAATCCCAGTTAGCCTTGAGGAAACCTGGCTGAAACCCATCGGGACACAGGGCTCCCCACCGATTCATATTAGAGATGGTGAACCAAATTTCTTCTTTTGTTGGGATGGCTGTCAAAGAGGCATTTTCTTCGGGGTAGATGCAAGGGTTTATGATGGTAGATAGATCAAAATCAAAGTTGTTGTTTTGGGATGTGCCTATTTGTTGGAAGTGTTTAAGCAGAAGAGAGTTGATTTGATCCCTATCTGAAAGCCAAAGCCCAGAAGGTTCTCTAAGGGAGTTTATCGCATTGATTCTTTTTCTATTCGAGGCTGAGGCATGGAAATATTCTGTATTTTGATCATATTCTTTGAAAAATTTGTCTCTAGAAAGCTGGTGATAGTAATCATTTTTGATTTTATACCATTTTCCTAGCTCCGCTTGAAGATTTTTTAGTTTATCAATTTCTTTAGCGATATTCCCGGATCGATGAATACTATCGATTTTGTTGTTTATGGTTTTAATATTTTTGTGGATGTTCCCCAAAACATTTGAGTTCCACTGTGCTAAATCAGCGGAGAGTAACTTTAAAAGCCCAGAGAGAGAGGTATCACCGGAGTTGGCTGAGTGTAATTTCCAAGAAGCTTCAACTACCGTAGGGAGTGAGGAGTGAGTTAACCAGGAACGAAGACATCTACCAAGGGTTGGTTCAGACCACACGCCTATCTCATCTCTTGTACATAATTTTTCCTTCCAATATCCTTTTCTTCTCGAAAAAAAAATACTAGCTTATTTTTGTTTGCCGTGTGGGGGTAGTGGGAACGACCGCAGTTTGACGTTTAGATTTGGACTTAAACAAAGATTATAAAAATGAAATAAAATAAAAACACGACGAGACCCACCAAGATACTATGTAGGACCGAATGGGTATATTATTGGTTATATTTCGCATCCTCAGGCGTTATACGCAATAGACTAGTCGCATCGCATCGCAATGAAAAATAAAATTGTTAAATAGGAGGAGATGGAGAGTACTAGAAACACAACACTTGTTCTTTATTCTCTCTTTCTCTGACTCGTCTCCACTCTGCAACTTTCTCGAAAGCTAAACAAGTTCTTCCTCCTCCTTAATATCATCAAACAAAACAAAAAGATGTTGCCACTTTCTCTATCTAATTGTTAAAACCTAAGATTTATTTCCCCCACAAATACTGGTTTCTCAATTCTCTGTAATCCCTGTTGTTGATCTGCCATTACTGGGTTTATTCTCTGTTTCTTGATCTTTGTAAACGCCTGGTAAGATCCGATTAATTTTCTATATAGTGAATCTCTTAGCAATTTATGATTGTGGGTTTTTCTTAGATTCAATTTCTTTTGTAATATTTTGTTACCCTATGGGGATCTTTCATTGTGATGATATTCTGTTTCACAATTGATTAGCTTTGTCAATGATAATAATAATAATATGCTAAAGGCTCCATATTTTGCAGCTATAAATGATTAATCTTGGATCTTATCTATTGTTAATTGATATATTTAGTGGAATAAAACTTGTACCGTTACTTGTCACATTAGTATTTAATTGTTAATGTCCTGAAGCTTCTTTGTTTAAAACAAAAGAATTAAAAAAAAAAATGTTTCTTTTTTTAATTGACCCTGGTTTCTGATCTATCGGACAACTGATTTTCTTGTTCCAATTTTGGATTTTGTGGAATGAAACATGATTTTGTGATTTCATGTGCATGTTGGTTTGGTTATAACGTAGTGCATTTTGAATAGAAAATTCCATGTATGGGATATTGTTGGACTAATATTGTATAGTTTCTTGGGTTGTTTGATATGGTTTAGTTATTGGTAGTTGTTTTTCAGGCACCGCATGGCTCCGAGACCTAATGCTGGGGATGGAAAGACCCGAGGTTCTATGTCCTTAGTTATTGTAGTTGGTTTGTGTTGTTTCTTCTATCTCTTGGGTGCATGGCAGAGGAGTGGATATGGGAAGGGAGATAGGATAGCTGAGCAAGTGACACAGCTAACTGACTGCAGTGTAATCCCTAACCTGGAGTTTGAGACCCATAACAAAGGCAACTTTGACGCAGCTATTGATGACTCTTCCAAGGCCACACAGTTTGAGTCATGTTCTGCCGACTACATTGATTACACGCCTTGCCAAGACCAAAGACGAGCTATGACTTTCCCAAGAGAGAACATGAACTACAGAGAAAGGCACTGCCCTCCCGAAGAAGAAAAGCTGCATTGCCTTATCCCAGCACCAAAAGGATATGTGACCCCATTCCCATGGCCCAAGAGCCGTGATTACGTACCCTATGCAAATGCTCCCTACAAGAGCTTGACAGTGGAGAAGGCTGTTCAGAATTGGATTCAATATGAGGGCGATGTGTTTAGATTCCCTGGTGGAGGAACACAGTTTCCTCAAGGAGCAGATGCTTATATTGATCAACTTGCAGCGGTGATCCCAATGGAAAATGGGACAGTGAGAACTGCTCTAGACACTGGTTGTGGGGTATGTTGAAGTCTGTTGTTCCATAAATACCACTTCCACCTCTTACTCTTACTACTTCTTGTTTTACAGGACAGGATACACCCACTAATTTTACCTTTTTTATTTTTCGCGGTCGTTTTTATTGTTATTATTATTTTCTGCTTTCAGTTCTTTTTTTTTTTTTGCTTAATTGAGTATTAGTGCTTGTATGCATCCACTGAGTATTGCAAATTCTGGGCAGGTTGCAAGCTGGGGTGCTTACCTTATGAAAAAGAATGTATTAGCCATGTCATTTGCACCGAGGGACTCGCATGAAGCTCAAGTGCAGTTTGCTTTAGAAAGAGGCGTGCCTGCTGTTATTGGTGTGCTAGGAACAATAAAGCTTCCTTACCCTTCAAGAGCATTTGACATGGCACACTGTTCCAGATGTCTAATCCCATGGGGCGCTAATGGTAGGTGTAATCTACAATTTGTCACCTTGTAATCTTTTATGACAAATTTCTCTACTTTTCAAAGAAAAAAAGATTAAAAAAAAAAGAAAAAAGAGCATCCAAAGAAAGATATCAGCACAGCTAATGCTCTACAATTGTTTCTGATGATACTTCTGTTTGCATAGATGGTATGTACATGATGGAAGTGGATCGAGTTTTGAGACCTGGCGGTTACTGGGTACTTTCTGGTCCTCCAATCAATTGGAAGGTTAACTATGAAGCATGGCAGCGCCCTAGAGAAGAACTACAGGAGGAACAACGAAAAATCGAGGAAGTTGCAAAACGACTTTGTTGGGAAAAGAAATACGAGAAGGCTGAAATTGCAATCTGGCAAAAAAGAATGAACGCTGACTCATGTCCTGGTAGGAGTAATTCTCGTGATAGTATGTGTGAATCTACAAACCCGGATGATGCATGGTAAGTGGCTTGAATGCATTGATTGTTATGTATTTTGAAAGGAAAAAAGATATTACCATGTAGGTTTTTTTCTTCCTTCTCACAGTTCCTGTTATTTGACACCTGATGCAATCACATTCAAGTATAATCTATTTGTGGTGTGCTTTGATCGACACATGTTGGTACTTGGTAGTACTTTGTAGAGATTAGCGGAGTACCAGTATTACATGAAAAACTATTTTAGGTATAAGAAACACTACCAGCATTACTTGTACCTGTCCCTACCGGTATTGTTTAATTTTTTTGTCAAACAACATTAACTACTGTATGCATGATGTGACCTTATTGGTCTGTGAAAGGCATCACGTTCTCATTCTTGGTTGTTGCCATTCTATTTTAGGTATAAGAAAATGGAGGCATGCATAACCCCATATCCTGAGGCCAACAGTCCAGATGAAGTTGCTGGAGGGGAGATAAAGCCATTCCCTGAAAGGCTAGACTCTGTTCCTCCTAGAATTTCTAGTGGATCTATTTCTGGAGTCTCCGTAGAAACCTACCTAGAAGACAATAAATTATGGAAGAAGCATGTGAAGGCCTACAAGAGGGTCAATAAGATCCTTGACTCAGGAAGGTACCGAAACATTATGGATATGAATGCAGGATTTGGAAGCTTCGCAGCAGCAATCGAGTCTCCAAAATTATGGGTTATGAACGTTGTTCCCACCATAGCTGATATAAGCACCCTGGGTGTTGTATACCAGAGAGGGTTGATTGGTATATATCATGACTGGTATGACTTTCTGAACTTTTGGCACTTCCAATTACTGTTTTTTGCAATACTACAACCATTCAGGATGGTCAATGTTTACTCATATACAGTATATTGGTATATTGCTTTCATTTAAACATCTTTCTTGTCTGTTTCTTGATCCATTTTGCAGGTGTGAGGCCTTCTCAACATACCCCAGAACCTATGACCTTATCCATGCTAATGGTCTTTTCACCCTGTACAAGAACAAGTACGTTCTAAAGGGCAATATTTTTTTCCATCACTGTATACATGTTCCAACTTGGTTTCTATTGAAGCTTACCCTTCGTTTGTTTTTCCAACCAACTACCAGGTGTAATGCAGAAGATATTCTTCTAGAAATGGATCGTATTCTTCGACCAGAAGGGGGAGTAATTATTCGTGATGAAGTTGATGTACTAATGAAGGTCAAGAAGCTTGCTAATGGGATGAGATGGAACACAAAGCTAGTCGACCATGAAGACGGTCCCCTTGTTCGTGAGAAGATATTGTTTGCAGTTAAACGATACTGGGTTGTTGGTGAAAATTCGACTTCTTCCACGTAAATATTGAATGAAGCGAGAGAGAGACCACAAGAAAACTTCAAGCAGGCAAACACAGCTCTCTGGAACTGGCACACATACTTTTATTTATAGCTCCAACCATTATTTTATTTTTTTGACCGATGAGGAAGTTATGAACGAAGTTCGTAAGGGTGTAAAGAGAAGTTATCATTAAGTTACTTCGGCATAATATTTATAGGTAGTCTAAGCTTTATAATAGTTTCTGATGTAATTTTTTATCTTTCCCATTTTTGAAAGCTGATTTTGTTATGAAAACAGCAGACTTTGATTAGTCCATCGCATTTCTGATGTAGTTTATCAGATTCCTTTTGTCCTATTATTGTTGTCATTCCCATACAGCGCAGCCTGCTCCAAAAGAAACCTTGGTCCTTGCAGGTCTGCTTCTCGAGCCACTAGTCTAGGTTCAGGCACCCGAAACTATGGTGTCGAAACCTGAAGGTTCTTTGGCTGCATTACGGGATGTTGGTGCATAAGTTTAATTTCTTGAGATAATGCATCTGCTATTTAGACTTCTCAAACAAGCTTATTGCAAAGTGAAGAAAGATACTCCCTCCGTCTCTAAAAGATAGGCAAACAAGCTAGCTTATTGCAAATCTGGAAAGCCAATTGCAATGCGGTGTTCAGAAAATCCTACCCAAAAGAGTGTTGTGACAGCTGACATAATTGTTATATTCATAAGCCAGAAAATCCTACCCAAAAGAGTGTTGAGACAGCTGACATAATTGTTATATTCATAAGCCATTTCGCTGCTATCTCAAAGCTTATTCAAATCCTGATTAAAATTGTTTTTCAATCCAATGCAGGATGAGTAAATCTACAAGTCAAAAATGAGGAGCATGAGAACTCTTTTCTCTTTTATAGAACAAACATTGCCTTACCTGTGCTGACTGCCAAGACAATATGGGTATCAGTTTTTTGGTTAATTAGCCATTGAATTTGAATTCTTGGGTCAAAAAGACCAGCAAAATATACCAACCTTTCAAATATCCAAGATGCTATAAAATACTTTTCTAATAACCAAATGGGATATTTCACCCAATTTTCAATGGACGAGTTTACGAGAAATGCCCTTTATTCTCCGTCGTCAAAGTAAACAGAGGGATTAGTCGGCTCTCCCTCATTCCAACAGCTTCTTCTCCCTAAAATTCTTCACCGGGACTGTTAGTGAGCGGGAAAAAAACATCATAGTTTTCTCTATAGTATTTTTGTTTATATCAGCTTCTTCTCTTTTTTGTTGTTGTTGTTGTTGTTGTGATGTGAATCATTTCTTCCAGGGAAAGAGAGCTAATAAGTAATGGGTTACGCTTGTAATAATGTCTTGCAGGGAAAGAGAGCTAATAAGCAAGAAATTAGTACAAACAGAGTTTTTCCTTCACCAGTTTGTTAGACGCACATCCAGTGCTTGACAAAATGCCTGAACCGAAAGATGTAAGCGAGTAAAGAGGACAGAATAACGGTTGCTGCCGTTGATGTTGGAGAATTTTTTTTGAAAGGGATTGATTCGATTTGCAGATTCCCGGTAAGATAAGGAAGGTTGGTCGGATTTTAATTAAGTTATTGATGTTCCTAGCTGACAAATAAGAAGAAATGGGCTTACTGTGGTTGGTTTTGAGAGTCAATAGTAACCCACTTCATCTCCCTGTCTTACAATACAACTTTGATCACTAACTCCAGTACTCCACTATAATTTATATTGTTAACTAGGGCTTAACCCGTGCCGTAACGGCACGGGCATAATTTTTATTTAGTTATGCATTTTCTGACATATGAATACTAAATATAATATTAATTAATATCAAGTTTACCCTTCTTATCATTACAAAATTAAAGAAAAACCCGATAGATAATTTTATTCTTCACTCAAATTCTTTCTAACATTTTCCGCCTTGACATTCTCCCATACTATGCCTCTCCTTTCTCGAGTTGCATCCTCAAGCCAGCCATGAAATTATATCAGAATTAATTTTTACATATTTTGTCCCCCCAAAAAACATTATTTGATATGTTTTTTAGTTTACAAAAATATCTTATCAATCCTTTAAAATGGTATTACCTTTCTACATCTTCCTTATTTTAGTGAACGATATTAGGTTCCTCATGGGCCATAAGAACCTACTATGGGCCGGACCACATAGCGTCGATGTTGTCCCTACTTGATCACCTTGGGATAATAGGTGTGCAGTTTTAATCTAAACGGCCTCGCTGCTACGTAAGGAGATGCCCAAGCTTATTAAGCTCCACATGTACTTATCTTTCTCCCATGTGACTATCCCTAGCTATACATATGTGGTTTATCGCGCCACATACTCCAACAATCTCCACGTTGGCGAGATTAAACCACTTCACCAGTCCAATCAGACTCCATCATATGATTACCATCTATATGTGCTACTCATCGATCATGATTATTTTCACTATGCGCCCTGAAATCCTACTCCACCTTGAGTTAATGAGAAGGCAAGTACTAATTCCACCTTGACCATTTCCTTGCCCACCTTGACATTAACTCCACCTTGAGCATTGCCTTGGCGATATAGAACCCTGCTCCACCTAAGTTAATGGGTGAGACACTAACTCCACCTTGAGCACCAGTTCAACTTTGGGCCTTAGCTGCTCCACCTTGAGTCTGACTCCCACTTGCGCCCTAAACCGGGTGACATCCACAACCACTTCTACGTTCGGACAGGTATCCCCAACCATGGGTCAGATCCCAATCGTTAGGATCTTCACGAACCATCGGGCACTACTCAAGGCCCGACCACATAACCCCGAACCCCACTTGACCACCTTGAGATAAGAGGCCTCGGTGTTATGTATGGAGATGTCCAAGCTTATTAAGCTCCACATGTATTCCTGTTTATTCCATGAGGGACTATTCCTATCTATATATATATATATGTGGTTTATCGCGCCACATACTCCAACAACCGAGCAGAACCAAGACATTAAACTATGTAAGTTGTAACAAAATTACAACACCTGAACTCATTCGTCTTAAGAATAATTGTATAGATATTAACAATGTTCGGATCCTTGTTGCTTTTTTCCCCTTTAAGAATAGTCTGAAAAGAGTAAAACTCATAATTCACTTTACAATACATAACGTGTTGTATGTTCTTACAATTTCAATCAATGACATAATGAAAATCTAATTCATTCACTTAAGCAATTATATTTTAAAATGTTAAGTCATTTATGATGGCGTCCATTTTACTCACATACGATGTAGTTCTAGTTTTTCAAAATTCCCAGATATATTATGTACGTAATTCAATTCGGCAGGAAGAGTTCACCGAATGGAATATAGGTAATGACTTGTCCTTTCGTAACATTGTGGACTTTTCAACATAGTTGGATCCAAATTTGGTAAAAAGCACTGTATTTATGCGTTCTCGGGCAAGAGTAATCTAGGGATGGCTACCTCCAAGAAAACTGTTGATGGATGACCGCATCAGTGTCAGTTGAAAATCCCACATTGTCGGATAACCGAAGTGACTAAGTGGGGACAGTATTGGCGGAGGATCAGGTTCTTACAAATGGTATTAGAGTCGACCATGGGTAACCTGTCGAGGGTGAAAGAGTATGCTTGACGGATTGTGTTAGGAAAGGGTTTTATGAGCAAGAAAAACCAGAGTCAAGGATTGAACATATTCCGGAGCCGAGGATGGCTCCAAATTAAGTTGGTGGTATCATAGTACTCCGACTCGGCAGGTAGAATTCGTCAAATGGTAATGGTTTGCCCTTTCCTAACACCGAGACCTTTTCAGCATAATTGGCTTCATAGTTGGCTAAAATATCTATAGTTAAGCATGCTCGGTATTGAGTAATCCTGGGATGGGTGACCTCCAGAGAAACTTCTGCTGGATGACCACAGCAGTGACCATTGAAAGCCCCCATACTGTCAGATGACCGCAATGGCTAAGTGAGGACATTATCGGTAGAGGGTCAGGCCATTACATTTTATGACATTACGTTTCCAAATGTAGGTTATTAGTTGCATAAAAATAATAAAACCATGATTAGTTAGTAAGTCAAATTGTTAAGTACTTAACCTAATAACAACACGCTCTACTAACAATAAACTATGTTATCCATCATCATTGAATAAAAATAATGTTAAACCATTTATCAAGAAGTACGTGAGACGATGCGAAATTACTCACTGGGCACCAATACTTGCATCCGTCACTATGGTCCACTTAAATAATTGTTAACCAATCTAACTAAGTTTGATACTGCTTTTTTTCTTTAAAAAAAAAAGTACTTTGAACACATATTTATGGCAATATTTTTCCTTCCTAGTGTTTCGTAAAGATTTCATAAAGTGTTTTTTATGCAAAATACTTCCAAAATCTATCAATTTTAAAAGTGGGGCAGAAGGAGCTTTTAAAAGCTTCAAAAGAAAATGCTATAGTTCACCCTAATTTCATATTTTATTTTCCAATTTTATCCCATTTTTTTTATAACCGACAAAAATTATCCTTGAATTTATATATCACCAATTTTCATTCGTTATTTATTATTCTTTAAAGATATATTTTTTTTTTAAATTTCAAACTACATTTTATGTTATACGTATCACTGAAATATACTTTAATTTATCAACAATAAATATTAAGCAATTTTTGATTTTTAAAAAGTGGTTAAGAAAAATAATATTTTTAGTAATAATACTAATTAGTAAATTTAATATTACATATATGTACTCTAATAGTAGAAAATTTTACTTATTTTAAGCACAATAAAATAGAATAAACAATTTTCAGAGAAATGTCTGATTTTGTCATTTTCTCACTAACTATAGCTGAACCTGATATTTTCCCATTAAAATAAGCTTTCGCTGTAGTTTATAATGTGCAACCATTTAATAGTTTTTTTTCTACATAACTCGGCACAGTAACGTACATCGGAAACCATTCAATTGCTTTTTTTACATAGCTCGGCACAGTAACGTACATCGGAAAAACACTTTTGTAAAGCTCGCAGCATACCAAACTAATCCTAAGTATAAAAATATCCATATATTTATCATCATCATTAGTAGAATAATTTATATATTATCATTTTTAATTTGACATTTAATAAAATATTTTCATGGCAAATTAAATAATGTATTTATTATGAAGAATTATGGAACCTTAATGACATGATAAATTTTGTCCGTTAGATGCATTTCTAACCACAATCACAACCATCACTTATGACAAACGATTACATCCCTAGATTTATCTCTTGTGAGGACAAATCTGAACCACCACTTACATAGGCAAAATTAGCCAAACTGTGCTTTATACTCTTGATACTTGACCACTACCAGCTATTCCCTCCTTTGCAAACACGTTCAAAATGACAACCAATTTTTTTCTAAACGGAATCGGTGCCTTGGTGATAACATTCTGTGATGGAAAAAGTAAAAGAACAATCTTGGTATAGGGCGGCATGGTTTAGTAGAGGGGCGGCACTGTGATAGTAATGTCCCTTTAGTTGGTTAGGGGATGTCCTAAAGGGGATGTAAATTGACTAGATTACCCTTTTCACCTTAAATCAATCAAAATCAAATCAATTTTTTTAAACCTAATGAATCATAAAAAATCAAATCAGTTTTTTTTTTTTTCATCTTCTCTTCTCCTCCATCAACCGTAACCTCCATTAAAACTGAAAATTTCATCGTCTTCGATTAATCGGCGATTTGAAAAATGTTTGGAAAAACCCAGTTAGGGTTTAGTTTATCGTGTTGGATTTAACTTAATTTTGTATCAAAAATTAGGGTTTTGTATGAAAATTGAAATTGAAATTTCTGGGTTTATGCGAGTTACGGTTGATTTTAACTCAATTACGAACCGTAACTGGAGATTTTGATGTTAATACGGTTGGTAATAGTTCAATTACCAACCGTATGTTTTATATTTGAGAATTTTCTTGATTCACGGTTGGTAACTATTTTAGTTTACTGACCGTAACTCGATTCTGGGTATCGAGCATTTAATTACCAATCGTAACTCCAACGTTGGTATCGAGCATTTGGTTACCAACAGAATCGAAGTTACTTGGTATCGAACGCATTTAGTTACCAACCGTAATCGATTTTATGATTGGTTTTCTTCAAATTTAACCAGATTACGGTTGGCATTTCATCTTTTTACGAACCGTAACCCGATTTACTGATTGGTTATGAGCAAAATTCCAACCGTAATTAGCTCTGAAAATGTAAATAAATTGAATTTTTATGTACTTTAGATAACTTTGAGCAACAAAAGCTAGTTGGGACTAATTTAGAAGTATATCCGGTCATTTTCAGGTCCCGGTTCTTCATTTTATTGGTTAATTTCTTCAATTGATTGAGATTGACCTTCTCCTCTAATTTTTTTTTTTTAACTCTAAAAATCTGATTTTGGTTTTGATTTTGAGTTAATATAAATGAAATTAATCATTAACACTAAACTTGATTATCAATAATGAGGGTTAATTTGTCATTTCCAGTTTTTTTTATAAGGGACACCTTGAATGATCATGTAATGACCCTTTTTGTCCTATTAGAATGCCGTCCCTCTACTAAATCATGCCGCCCCTATACCAAGATTGTAAAAGAAAAAACTAATCTCTTTACTCCGATCTATCTTGTCGTGAGTTGTTTGTTGTATACGTAGGCACATGGGTCTTGATACAGAGAATATGGAAGATAGCGTTTGAGCTGTTTTTGTTTGTGGTGCAGAGAAGGTAGGTTGATTGTTTGCGGTGCTAGTAGATGGATTGTGCAGGCAGTGGTGGTACCTTATAAGACCTATCGTTGCAATTAGGCTTGAATTGAAATTGCACGTAATGGGTGTTGTTGTAGCTGCGTACTCAAAGAAAGATAATGGAATTAATTTGCTATTATTGTCGGTTGTTCGAGGTGATTACAAGGATAAACCTAGATTTATTCTAGGAATATATAAGATGCACATGAGTGCATAATTAATATTCTGGCAGAAAAATATATTTTTCCTAGGTTGCACCCGAGTGCATAATGTACATGTATATTCTTATAGGAAATATGTTTTGGCCAGATGCACCTCGGTGCATAATGCATATATCAATATTCTAAGGAAAGGTGGTGTTGTGTATGTATGTGGGCTAAAGAGCAATCGAGATCGTTTGTGATATTGGACGGCAGAGATTATGCCTCGGCCCTCCAAATCTGCCTTAATCCGACTCTTTTCAAACTCCCATTCCGCCTGACTCTATCTACCCAACAGCTAACTTAACGTGAAGTACGTCATCATGATATTCCCACTTTAACCATCTTCCTATAGGTCATTCATACTGTTTAAACTAAAAGTTGCGGGCACTTTGGTGATGGGCGATGCCTGATGAGTGCATGATTGACCTGACATGTAACCGAGGGTTAATATTTCTTGATGTTGGCTCACGAATGTTAAGATTTGTTTCGGTGAGTGAATTTAGAGGAACTATTTTTTGGGACCATGGTTTTTTTGAGGGGACCGTGGTCTTATTAGGCCACCTTCCCTATAGTTATAAGGGGTGTCCTAAAATGTGGAAATGACTAACCTATCCTTAATTTAATTTAAAACTAACCTAATAACCACTTATATATATATAACCACCACCTCCTCCCACCACCGCCGCCCACCACTACCACCTCCGACTACCACCACCACCACCACCACCACCTCTATATATATATATAACTTAATTTAAATCATTAACATATTTACTCTTTTACCTAATTAAAATTATAACCATTCTACAACTTCTTCTTCCTCTATTCTACAATTTTTCTTCTTCTCTTCTTCATCAATTTATGATCATCTAACCCTGATCATATTCAAATCTAATCAAAATCATCAAATTTTTAGCCTGGTCGATTCATTGAATTTTCATCGTCGATTAATCAATCTTTTATAAACAAACATATCCATAAGTATTTTCCCACAAACCCATTACTTCTAATTCGTTTTTGATTGAAATTTTGAGCAAAAGTCATCAAAATATGGTTTAAATGGAAATTCATATGGCATGTTCGGTTAGGAATAGTTTTTAAAAAACTAGTTTGCTAACCGAACATTCTCAAACCAAGAACACGAAGAACACTTCTGTTATCACGAATTAATTTTTTCTTAACCGAACTCATAGTTCGGTTGGTTATAAAAGAAGGCTAAAACTATTTTCTAACCGAACTTTACCAATATTACAAAAAAAAAAAAAAAATCAAATGTAACCGAACTGTGCTATTTTTCCCACTATGTTGATTTTTGATTTAACCGAACTTTGCCCACTATGTTCGGTTGGTTCGCAACCGAACTTTACCAATATTGCAAAAAAAAATAATCCAATGTAACCGAACTGTGCTATTTTGCCCACTATGCTGAGTTTCAATTTAACCGAACTTGTCCCACTATGTTCGGTTTGTTCGCAAAAAACCTTGATAAACCGAACTCTTAACTAATTGTGTGTAGTTCGGTTAGATATTGGTTGGTATGAAGTTTGCGAAACAACCGAACTTTGTACACTAATGTGCAATATTATTTTACATAAGTTCGGTTAGCTATTGGTTGCATACTAACCGAACTTATAGACCCTAAAGTTCGGATTTACATTTCTACCAAAACCGAACATAACACTTTGTAATCCTATTTACAAAGTTCCTAACATGTCCGTTAACCGAACTTCAAAACCTCCATTATTGGAGAGTTCGGGTAACTGCGTGTTTAGAAAAAGTAACCGAACTACACTTTCAGATGAGTTCGGTTACATGTTCTTCACACAAGGTAACCGAACAAGCCCAAATCTACTTAACAAATTCACATTTTTTCGGTTACATCGTTTTCATCTTGAGATTGGCTTTGGGGAAGAATACATTCACCATCTAAGAAATAATTCATCACTTGAATAGTCTAGCTTAGTGAACTCAATTTTTTTATTTTTATTTTCCATGTTTTTCTTCTTCATCTTCTCTAACTTTTCTCTCTCAATAATTCTACTTCTTTTTTAAAAATCTGATTTTTTAATCTCAAATCTTTATTCAAAATCATTTTACTAATCACACTAACTAATCATTAACCAAAAATAATCAGAGGGTAATTTAGGTATTATCATAAATATCTAGATAAGGGGTGACCTAGATTTACTTCTAATATCTTACCCAAAATAAAAGAATGGTCCCAAAAAAAAGGCTGGTCCCCAAATAATGGTTCAATTAGAGGCCCAAACCTTGATTTGAGGGAAAGAAGTTTCGACCCAATAAAAGACGTAGTTTTTGATCGTGATTTTTTTTTATTTTTTTTGATGGAAGCTTTTTGATCGTGATTGAAAGACCAGTTTTGTTGTGGAATAAAGGTTATGGAGAGCACTATGTAGCTTAAATAAAAACCAGATTCCTAATGAGGCTAAAACTAATTAGCAGATCAATTTAGTTCTCTAACCTGGACATTCAAAGAAGTTTCTAAGTGGAATTATATACATTCTTTTGGATGTCCATCCCACTGATCCCAGTACGTATATAAGGCTAATGAAGGTTAAGTATGGATGCAATGGATTTCTATGATGCAAAGCAATTCTGTCATTTTCCAATATGTACCCAACAAAAGTGTCTTATTTAAAACAAAACATTCGTCCAGCCGGTCATGGCCATTAACTGGTTACCCTTAATTATTTCTCTGCTCGGCCCCAACCAATTTTTCTTTTTATATTCCGCTCAGAGCATCCACAGTCATCGACCAAAACTAAAAATTTGGTCGAAAACAGAGACACTATCGAGTGGAGTATCGAGTAAATCCTAGACTAAAACTAAAAACCAAACCAAATTTGGTCTTTGGTTTAGTTATAGTCTCAAGAATCTGCGTCTACGCCTGATTGGGGCGTAACTCAAAGTTGCGCCCCAACAATTAAAAAAAAAATAAAATAAATGGGGCGCAATTTGGAATTGCGCCCAATGGGGCGCAACTTTGAGTTGCGCCCCAACAATAATAAAATAAAAAAAAAAAAATTGGGCGCAACTTTGAGTTGCGCCCCATCAATAATAAAAAAAAAAAAAAAAAAATTGGGCGCAACTTTGAGTTGCGCCCCAACAAAAAAAAAAAAAAAAAAAAAAAAAATGGGACGAGATTTGGAATTGCGCCTGGTTGGGGCGTAACTCAAAGTTGCGCCTGACCAAATTTTAGTCTCCCTCCACTGCGTTACAACACGGACTAAACCCAAATTTTAGTTTTTTTTTTGCTCTTTGCTCTTTGGTTATGGTCGCACCACTGCAGTTGCTCTCACGTGCTATAAAAACAGATTCCTATAATAGATGCTTATGCTATGGAGATTGGAGACGGAGAGAAACAATATAAAAAGAGAAGTACAGGATGAGAAGCCGTTTTTATCTCTCACTGGTTGATATTCCAACAAGTGTAACATACTGAATGCATATTTGTTGGAAAACGATTACTAAAAAATAATTTTTAAGGTTTTAATAAAATTATAATTTATTGTTTTCTTTTGTGAATGAAAAAACTTATTAGTCCCACATTGTGGAGTTTCCACGTTTTAGTTGTTTTAAGAGATTATATAAGCATTTTAGTACCCACATCGGGGAGTTTTTCTTCTTAAATTGTATTTGTCAATTATATAAACAAATTCAATACTTTTGTAAAATCTAAGGGAAAGGTGTTGCTCCATATTTTAGAGGGATCCCTAAGGAAAAATATTTTATAGCCGTTTCTTAAGCGTTCGCGATTTTCCTTAACGGTTTTTTCGGAGTTGCCAAGCTCAAGTTGAGCATCTACTACATATGTGATGCAGTGTTATAAGATTAAACACAAATTGGACATAAGAAAACTCTGTGAGTTTCAACTTTTCTTCTTATTAATCAACTGCCTCTAAATACATTCAATAAACTCTTAAATACAACCCTAAGACTTGGAAGCTAAGATAAACATAGGGAAAGATAAACCTAAGAAATCCCTACGCCTTATTTAGATGCTAATAATTCGCAAAACAAATCTAACAAACCAATATAGTTTTCCTGAAATAAAACTTTACTTGCGGAACTTAACAACTGTTGGGTCTCGGGCTTCCAAATAGGGCAAGGCCTGTTCTTATGCTTCATCATTCTCCCCAGCGCAAAAAAAATCCGTCTCTGAATTTTGTTCTTCATCTTCTGCATTATCACCATAATAAGGAATAAGATGCTTAACATTGAACACATCGGCTGTTTTCAAGTGACTTGGAAGGCGAAGACGATAGGCATTTGAATTTATCTTCTCCAGCACTTCTAAGGGCCCAATCTTACGAGGACCTAGCTTGTTGTACTCTCCTGTAGGGATACGATCCTTCGTAAGGACAGCCCAAACATGATCACCAACCTCGAACTCAACCAAACGACGACTCCGGTCTACTGCAATCTTATACTTCGCATTAGTTTCAACGAGTCTTTTGTGTACAGCAGCATGAATGTCCTGCAGTTGAGTGTAAGCTTTCGCAGCTCTTGCTGGAATCTTCTTCAAGTCAGGAACGGGGGCTAACTCCAACGCTGATCTTGGGTTGTATCCATACACTATATAGAAAGGACTAAATCTAGTACTACGATTAACTGACCTGTTAAAAGCAAACTCAGCTGGAAACAACTGTTGATCCCAGGACTTAGTGTTAGAGCCTACCAAACTTCGCAACAGGTTACCCAACTTCTGTCTGCCCATCGGTTTGCGGGTGATAAGCGGTACTGAAGTTCAAATTAGTTTGCAACATCTTCCACAAACTTCTCCAAAAATGGCTTAAGAATCGCGTGTCTCTATCCGAAACAATAGAGGATGGCAGCCCATGCAGTCGATAAACATCTCTAAAGAACAATTGGGCAACGTTTACTGCGTCTGTTGTCCGCTTGCAAGCAATGAAATGCGCCATCTTTGAAAACCTGTCAACCACGACAAATATAGAATCCATTCCACGCCGAGTTCTAGGTAAACCCATGACAAAGTCCATGCTGATGTCAGTCCAAGGTGTTTGTGGAACTGGTAACGGCAAGTACAGACCTGCATTAGTGGCAACCCCTTTTGAAACTTGACAAATATGGCAACGGCGGACAAATCTTTCAACCTCCTTGGTTAATCCCGACCAGAAATAAGAGTCTGTGACAAGAAGTAATGTTTTATCACGACCAAAATGTCCTTCGTTATGCAGTTCCTTGATGATTTTGTAACGAAGACTACAATCTGGAATGCATAGACGAACCCCCTTGAACAAAAATCCATCTTGGAGAACAAAATCTGTACGCTCCCTATTCTGCACTGCCTTAATTATTGGAGAAAAAAAAAGGATCAGTAGCTAGTGAGGCCTTTAAGGTTTCAAAACCAATTACCTGTGGGGTCAATGTTGTAAGAAGCGACCTACGACGACTCAAGGCGTCTACCACCCAGTTCTGGACTCCTGATTTATGTTGTAATACAAAAGTGAATTCTTCTAAATAGTTAGACCATCGAGAATGCCTTGGTCTGATAGAGCCTTGCTGCCCAATGTGTTTCAATGCTTCATGGTCGGTATAGAGAACAAACTCATTGTGGATGAGGTAATGTCGCCAGTGTTTGAGAGTTTGGACCACGACATAGAATTCGATCTCATAAGTGTTGTAATTTAACTTTGCACCATCTAACTTCTCACTGAAATATGCAATAGGCCGTCCTTGTTGAGTGAGAACAAATCCAATTCCAACCTTTGACGTATCGGTATGTACTTCAAAGGGTTTTGTAAAGTCATGTAATGACAATATTGTAGTTGTCATAAGCTTATGTTTTATATCTTGGAAACTCTTCTCTCGCCAAATGGTCACCCATACAAACGCCCACTTTTAGGCACCGTAATGGGTGCCATAATAGTGTTTAAATTGTTGATAAAACGCCTATAGAAAGACGCAAAAGCCATGAAAGCTTCGAACTTCGTTAAGGTAGAAGGATCAACCAGGTTCTTAACGCTGCAATCTTACTCGTCAACCTCGTATTCCATCTTTTGTTATCACATAACCAAGGAAAAGGACCTTTTCCGTGCAAAAAGAACATTTCTTCGTTGTCGCATATAAGTTCTCTTTCCGTAACACAGTTAGTACTTCCCTCAAGTGAACCAAGTGAGTATCAAGATCAGCACTATAGATAAGAATATCATCAAAGTAAACCACCACACATTTGCCGATGAATGGTTTTAGTACCGATTCATTACTCGCATAAACGTGCTTGAGCATTGGTTAGACCAAAATCCTTCCCGAGTCTTGAACATCTTCCATTCATCCATTCATATAATCCTTCCCTTAAGTCCAATTTGAACGCAGCCCCCATATCTTCCATTCATCCTGATTGATTCGAATCGATGGTAACCACTCCTTAAGTCCAATTTGCTAAAGACTAAGAGTCCCCATGTAATCGGGTCCAAAGAAATCATCAAGTCGCGGAATTGGAAAACGATACTTGATTGTTATCTTGTTGATTGCCCGACTGTCCACACACATCCTCCAACTGCCATCCTTCTTTGGTGTAAGTAACGCCGGAACAGCACAAGGACTTAAACTCTCTTGAATGAAGGCCTTTTCTAATAATTCCATAACTTGTCGCTGCAACTCTTCATGCTCTCTCGGACTCATTCGGTAATGGGGTCGATTCGGCAAGGACGAAGCAGGAGATAAATCAATCCGATGTTGGATGTCACGTAATGGCGGTAGTCCTTCAGGCAGATCCATTGGGAACACATCTACAAATTCCGATAGCAATGGCTTAACCTCATCTGGAGCATCAAATGCACTACCACTGTCCATTCCCATTAAGATAAATACAACATCTAACTCCTTCATTTCTTCTTCAAAACTTTGCATAGTCATCAAAGTTGGCATACGATTAACAGTGACATCCTTGTTTGGCAGTAATAAAATCCGCTTATCATCAAATACAAACGAATAAATGTTCCTTCTCCCGTCATGAGTAACCTCCCTATCAAACTGCCATGGCCTCCCCAACAAGAGATGACGGGCATCCATAGGTACTACATCACACCAAGCTTTATCGCAGTAAGTGGGGCCAATTGAAAACTGAACGAGGCATTGTTTAGAGACACTTACCTCATTTCCCTTTTTAAGCCATGAAAGCTTATACGGCTTAGTGTGCGTTTTGGTAGTTAACTGGAGCTTATTCACAGCTTCTTCAGAAATAACATTCTAGCAACTCCCACCATCGATAACAAAGCGACAAATTTTACCTTCGATGGTACAGGTTGAATGGAAGATGTTGCTTCGCAGCCAGTACTCCTCGTCATCTTCTTTAGGAGTGAAGAAAGCCTTTCGTACCACCATTACAGAAGATTTATCTTCAACAACAGCCTCATCATACCTCCCAAGAAATAATAGTGGGCCGACATCACCCAAGAGTTCTTCGGTGTCATATTCTTCCTTATCAAACACCGGTTGTCCAGTACAATCTCTGATGTGCCTGTCTTGATTATCACCGTCCTCCGTGAATAGAGCTTTATTTCCAAGCCGAACTGCTTCAGGGCGAATAACCTTCTTACAGTCAGTTGCAAAATGACCAGGATCACCACATATATAGCATTTCAACTCTCCCTTGGTCTTAGGTTGATTACTCCATTGCGGCTGACTAGTAGTTCCAATAGCCTGAATTGAATTAGGTCGAGCTGGGGATCTATTCTCATACGTCACCGTATTCTTTCCACTGCGACGAGCTGCCTGTCTTTCGAGACTAAGAGCCCGTTGATGTGCTTCTGATACATTCCAATGATCAAACATATTGAGTGCATCTTGATAATACTGACTTAGACCACCAATATATCTAGTAACCTTTTATTCATCACTCTCCTTTCGAGCAGATCTGGATGCTAGTTCATAGAATTCCTTAGTATAGTCATCAATAGATCGTCCTACTTGGCTCAATTTCTGAGTTCGCTGAGCTAACTCCCTTATATAATTGTAAGGAAGAAAAGCTGCACGCATATGCTTCTTAAGTTTCTCCCATGAGTCAATCTTTGCCTTGCCTTGTCTCTGTCGATGAGATTTAATTGCTTCCACCATGACGCGGCCGTTCCACGAAACCTTGTTGAAACTAATGGTACCCTTCGATCTTCTGGTACCCTTTTAAACTCCAAAACTTCTTCCACTGCACAAATCCAATCAATCAATTCATCTGGTTGCGAGCTACCATTAAAGTCTGGAATATCAACTTTCAACTCGATTCCCACCCCGGAACCACGGATTGATATGCGCAGTGTTGACTTTCCACCACGCTACCAAGAAAGACATTATACATGTCTTCCTCGTCATCATCTTCCTCATCTTGCCGATTTAGATGTTGACAAGCTCTTGTTGTTCCCGCATAATGCCCAACTGACGGTTGAGCACTTGAACCTGTCGTTCGAGTTCCGTAATCCTCTCAGACTCCATCACCTCCTCTTCATGAGGGTTAGCACGAGTACCATTCGAAGTCCTCCTCTTCCTCGAGCCATGGACGTAATTAGTTTCTAGCGCCAAAACTGATGCAGTGTTATAAGATTAAACACAAATTGAACAAAAGAAAACTCTGTGAGTTTCAACTTTTCTTCTTATTAATCAACTGCCTCTAAAAACATTCAATAAACTCTTAAATACAACCCTAAGACTTGGAAGCTAAGATAAACATAGGGAAAGATAAACCTAAGAAAATCCCTACGCCTTATTTAGATACTAATAATTCGCAAACAAATCTAACAAACCAATATAGTTTTCCCGAAATAAAACTTTTTCTTGCGGAACTTAACAACCGTTGGATCTCTAAGCTTCCAAATAGGCCAAGGCCCGTTCTTCCGCTTCATCAATATGCTAGTAGTAGGTGTTGTAGGGTGTTTTATCCTGGAGATATCCGTCCTGTGAGGGCTATAGCATCACTCTTGAGTGTAGCCGGGCGCTAATGTCTTAAGGGCAACGTGTTGAACACGTGACTCACTTTGTTTTTCAAAAGTTTTGCCTTGTTGTTGCTAAGAGATTTGGGAGCTCGTCCGCTTCATCAAATCGATCACTTCCACTATAAAGGAGCTAAGTATCAATAACTTTGCTTATTTGATTTTTTCCTTGTTTTTGATTATTGCACCCAACAATCTTAAGACATTAGAATTTTTAATAATCAAGAATGGTTGATTGGTTTGTGAATCATGGATGTTAATTATGGAGTGAAAAAACAGAAAACGAATTTTTGGTCAGCTGTAGAGTTTTGAATTTATCTCTCAACCTAGAAGGAATTTAGATGAACCCTTTTGACACAACGTAGTGGACATTCTGATAGTTACCCACGTAAAATTTCAGAATTTTTGGAGTTATAAAAGTATTTTTTTGATATTTTTACAAAACAGAAACGTTCTCGAAAAATTCTCGATCAGAAAATGTTTTGTTAACTTAAGTAGTTTTTATGGGGTAACCATGAGTTTTTTTGATATGATGGTTCAAACGAAGTTTGTAAATCTAAATATTATCTTCAAAACTCATATTTTATCTTCCGTTTCGGAACTAAGGTTTCTGAGATGTGGTGTATTAGGTGATTGGGAAATTACCATCTCCGTAGTCAGAGTATAAACGAAGATTGTGACATGAAACTGGAAAGGGACATGGCTAACAAGCGCATGTGGATGAACACAATTTTTCCAAAGCTTACAAAGGTTGGAACATCAAACGCAACTCTAAGCGTAGTCTTCTTAAGAAAGGTATGTTTCATAAACTCAATCTAGCATTACTTTAATTAAGGGTGATTTTTATGTGTGTAAAATCCTAGTCATACGGGCAAGAAATTGTAGGCAACATAAAAACCTTAATTAGTAGATAGTTAATGCTAATTTAGTTGAAACAAAATAGTACGAGTTCAGTGGCATGATGTCGGAAGTTATTTTAATAACTAATGTGAGAGACCAAGTAGGTGGACTTTGGAGCCACCAAGCATGTATGTTGAAACAGAGACTGCTCACCTCCTATCGTAGGATAGGAGATGTCGAGAAACTCTATATGAGTAACTCACCTGCGACAGAGGTTGCATAAAAGGGAAAGGTCGAGCGAAGCTCATATCTCTATCTAATATTCTCACATGAATGAAGTTTTCATGTTCCAGGCATATGCAAGAATCTTGTATCTTGTTCTGTTGTAGATGGTAAAAGACTTAAGATATTAATTGAATATGGAAAACTTGTCGTACCTAAGGGCATGTGATTTTGAAGGAAACGTTATAAGACTTAAGGTCAATATAAGCTTAACGAAAAAATTGATGAAGTAGTTGATTCTTGTGTTTTCTTTTGTATGATTGAATGTTTTGCATGGTAGACATGGAACCGTAAACTTATATAAGTAAATGCATAAACTGGGAAGCGTAGGCTGCATACCTAAATTTAGTTTGGATATTGAACACAAAAGTTAAATATTCGTAGAATCAAAATATGCTATAAAACCTTTTAGCAAAATTGCCCTTAGTAATTCTAAGCCCTTAGAATTAATTCAGTTAGACCTAGTTGACATGAAATCAACCCAAACTAAGGTGGTAAAAGGTGTTTTTATAACTTTCATAGATGATTGTACGAGATACTATCTTGTATACTTACTTAGGGGTAAGGATGATGCCTTAGAAGCCTTAAGAGTATAAACTTGAAATTGAAAGCAAAGTATATGTTACCACTAAAAGGGTTAGGTCTCGAACATGATGGCAAGTATGAAATCCATATAGGAGAACTTTACTTGTTAAATGGCATTATTGATGAGATCACACCTCCTTATTCACCGTAGTCTAATAGTATAGTTGATCGTAAGAAGAGAACCATTACGGAGATGATTTATGCCATGTTGATTAAAGGATTAACCGCCAACTTGTGGGGGGGAGGTCGTATCGATTTTGTTATATCCCCGAATAGAGTAACCTTTAAAGGATTAGATAAAACTCCATATGTTTATGAAAGATAGACAACCTTCTTATGCATACGTCAAAGTGTGGGGGTGTTTAGATAAGATATCATGAGTACCCTACTGCATATAGTTTTTGGTTGTGAGTTCTGCTTTTTTCTGACTTTGGTGTGAATACTCTTATGGAATCTAGGGATGTTGAGTTCTTTTAACATGTTTATTATTAATCATGTACCTCATTAGAGATGTGATGTTGATCCCCTAGATTTATTTTCAAATAGTCAGAACTTATCTTTAAAGAAGATGAATTAGAGTTAATCCTAGGAGAAGTAAAAGATTAGAACTGAGACTTCTTATGGACCTGACTTTTTAATAAGCCTAGCTTAATCTGAGCTCCAGACTCGTAAAGAAGCCATAACATCTATTGAAACCCCATTCCTCAAGAAGCTTCATTTAGTGAAATGGACTCAAATCCGTCTAACCAGACTTGGGAGCTTGCTAGTTTACCTATAGGGAGTAAGACCATGGGATGTAAATGAGTCGAAACGTTAGATATATGGAACTGTGGAAAAATATTAGGCTAAGTTGGTATCTAAAGGCTATAAACTAAAAGAAGGTGTAAATTTCCTTGATTCTTATTCACTTGTGACGAGAATTACTTCTATTGAGATGCTAATTGATATTGCTGATAGGATCCGGAGATGCCTATATTATAATAACCGCAATCGCACGGTGTCTAACTAGTAGACAGAGGCAAGTGCACGGGTCGTTCCCACGAAGAGCTTGAAATATCAGAATCAATATCTCTAAAAAGATTAACCAACAATAATGTTTTTGAATTTTTAAAATTGAAAACGAAATAATAAAATTAAACTATTAAATGAGGCAAATGGGAAAATCGGTAACTGTGGTTTTATTGGTATCCACCACTATTTCCTTGCAAATACCGAAATGAAACATAATTATGAATATGTGTTTATTGTTCGTTCTATTGACATCACCTATTATATGTATTAGAGTCGCAAATATCACTCGGGTATACCCTAAGCATGGCACATCAAAAGACTAAATCCAAGCATGAACCATCAAATTGCATCAATGAAAGTTATACTAAACTAAATATAGGTTCACAAATTCTATATGGCTTTTCTAAGCATAACCCATCAAAGTTTTTAACGAAGCATGGATCATCAAATAATAAGACACACATATTTGTAAAACTAATTCATTAAGCACATAGGTTTTTAAAACCGGTGAAGCAACAACTAATTTTCAATCAATCAATAAACAATAATCAAGAATTAATTTATTCAAATCATAATGGTCTTTTGCTAAATATTATTCAATTGAAAGTAGCCTAATACCCAAAGTAGCTACAACCATAAACCCTAGTCACATAAAGTCTAACAAGACATGATTATGGGTTTCTTAAAACCCATCAAAAACAATAACAAGAGAAAAGAAAGATTAAACCGTCGCCTTTTCTTGTTTTCGATTCCAAATAATTTCTCCGGCCAACACAGCTTCCTCGCCTCCTTCTCTTCTCACAGTTCCTCACCAGCGGCGCAAAGAAACTCCAAAACGACCTCTTGTTCGGTCTTTTCCCCTTGATTATGTCTTGAAACGATTATATATCTCCACAGCTAAGGGTTCGAATGGGATCAAAGAAGGAATTTCTCAGCAGGCCCAGTCCAGTCACAATCTCTCAATCCAACCACAAGACCCAACTGCTCTGCCCGTCCAGCTCCTTCCAAAACTCTCCCATCGCCATTTCTCGTCCGTTCATTGTTGAATTCCACGAACCGATGGCATCAATCACTAGTTCCATCTCCATTCCCATCTCAAATCAGACGGACAGAGAAGCAACAAATCTCATTGTCTTTCGACTCTCAAAACTTCAAGCATGGCCACCAGCTTAAACTCAAATGCATTCCGTCTTCCGATCTTGACTCTCTCCGTGAATCTCAATCCCCCACCATCGATTCAACCTCAGCCCATATCACACAAAGACCCAACAAACACTAATCTTCCCCGAATCCTCAAGTTCTCGTACCACCGGTTGCCATTACAAATTGTTGCAGCCCCGACCAGCCTTGATTAACATCACAACACCACCTGTCTTCCTCTAATGACTTCAATCCACAACAAACCATCAAGTTGCAACTTCATCCACTCACTGGTATTCGAAACTCCACTTTATTTTCAAATCCGTCTCGTTTGCCTTTTCTGCCAAGTGCAGCCACCGATTCGATCTCATGCCTTCAACGCCTTCAGTCATCATAACCAAATCGCCGTACCCAACGCACTGACTTAAATTCAGTCCATAACCTCCTTCCACCGATTACAATCACCGCACCAATAAGAGCTAGCCTTGCACCAACAGTTCTCTCTAATAATGTACCCCATATCTTCGTCTCGACCATCAGTGGCATCACCATCAGCTCCTTGTCTCGCTGCGAAAATGTCACCGCCTTCGACATCTCGGCTACAACAATGAACTCCATCTTAACTCGTCGACAAGGGATGATGTCCTTGTATAGAAAGTAATACAACCCCGAATATCCGAACGCCTACCACCAATTGTACTCACTTCAAAACCCATTTTCAAATCACAACTAAATACTTCCTCCATTTGCAGTCGATCACCACCAGCTTTCAACATTTCCAACCCTGCACTTCATCGATTTCACAGCTCACCCCACAACAAAACATGCCCCATTATCTTATTCCTTGACATCCAAGTTCAAGATTTTCACCGTCAATCATTTCACTTGAACACAATCCCATGAGATCCAAAGCCAAAGACATACATCTTTAACTTCTCTACAATTTTATTTTCATTGTTGTTGTCGTGCAATCGAACAGGGACAATGATGCTCAAACTATTTGTTCGATAAGTACATGAAATGCTTTCTCTTGTTTGGTTATGAAATGAAATGGGAGTGTGAGAGTCTGGACACGTCCCATCTTTCTTCCTTGTAACTCCTTTAGCCGACACCTAATGGTACAATCCCACTTTGATTCCACTTATTGTTTTTCCCACCACTGGAATCCAGGTGGTTGGACTTTCATAAGAGATATCGATTTCTTTTTCTTTCCGTATGAGCTCGGAGGAAGTAATTTAAGTGGCAGCCAACTCAAGCACATAACAAGGCTCTGCTTCCTTCTAGCAAAGCATTTTGTTGTTTTTGTTTTAAACGCCATCTTAAGCTTCTTTCGCCATATATTCAGCCAATGATCGGATTTACTTGTACTTTCTACAAAAGCACTAAAACGATATTATTAGTAAAAATATTGAGTCCTAGCTCATATAAATATGGGTATAAAATATAGCACTTACGTGCTTATCAATTGCTGCCATAAACAAATTGGAGATACATCAGATGGATGTTAAGACAGCTTTCCTAAAACCGTGAATTAGATAAAGAAATTTACATAGACCAACCTGAGGATTTTGTAGTGAAAGGTTATGAAGACAAAGTTTGTAATTTTAACAAATCTTTGTATGGTTTTCAAATAAGAACGTAAACAGTGACATGGAAATTTTGATCATGAGATAATGTGTAGTGGATTTAAGTTAATGAATCTGACAAGTATATTTATAAGTAACTTGTTAAGGATGCCTGTGTGATTGTATGCTTGTATGTTGATGATATGTTTATACTTGATACAAACATAGATTTGATTAATTCCACTAAAACCATGCACTGAATGAGAACGTTGACTTGAAAGACTAAAGCTTTTTGATGTAATCTTAGGGATGAAGATTAAAAGATAATCAAACATTTATAGTCTTAGTCATTCCCATTATGTTGAATTTGTGCTTAAGAGATACAATCAGTCTGATTGTAAGCCTGCTTTGTATTCATAATGACTCTTCTTGTAGACTCAAGAAAAGTAAGGAAAATGGAGTATCTTAACTTGAATACTCAAGAGTTATAGGATGTCTGATGAATTTAATGAACTGTAAGAGTCCAGACATTGCCTATATTGTGAGTAAGTTAAGTAGATATACTTGTAATCCAGAGCAAGAGCATTGGGATGCACTTAGTAGAGTATTATGGTACCTAAAATACTCTATTACCTTTCAAGATCTTAAACCATTCATACATATTGTAGTATCTCCACCAATTCTTGCCTATCAAATCTATCCCTTCAGATCTAAAAACAGTTTCAGAAATCCTTCTCTCTCGCAAAGGAGAGGACCAAACATATAGGGCAAAACTGATTTTGCAAACAAAACCAGTATGTGTCAAACCACAAGGCAATGACTGGATCAAGTCCAACCCAATGTTCCTTAGAGCATGCATATAACATGAACTGGAGCCTTTTAAGTTTAGATTGCCTAGTGCAATTAAGGTAGCAATGACCCAACTAGTAGTAACAATATCCAACATGTAACCAAAGTGTCTCAAATAGTAACAAGAGTGTTTCAAGTAGCAGTGGAAGTCTTCATCGGTCTTTAAGTGTCTGTAGCGGAAAGTATCGGGCTGACTCGGCTTTGGAGATAAGGTAACAGTTGCAGTATTAGATGAAATGTAAGAGGCTAGTCTATCAATCAATACACGAGGCAATATTCCTTTCAAATGACAGTATTCCTTTCATACCACCATCTCATTCTTCTTAAATCCAATCCCAACTGGAAAAATGGCAGTACTCCTTTCAAATTCTTTGGTCCTTGGTTGGAACATGAGGACTGCAAGAAAATAATAGCCGAGTGCTGAAGCAAAATCTTATATGGATCCAGTGCTTTCATCATTGTCAGAAGACTAAAAGACATCAAACTTCAAATCAGAGATTGGAACAAGGAGGTTTATGCCAACATCAAAAATAACATAAAAGAATGCAAGCAACATCTAAATTGTTACACAATAACTAATTCAGACTAGATAGAAGTTAATCTCTAGCAGATGCTAGGAAAAATCTCAAGGACTTGCAGGACATTGAAGAGAAATCTTCGGAAGACCAAAAGTAGGGATCAATACTAATTAAACTGGGAGATCAAAATACCAACTATTTCCACGGAGCCACAAAAATTAGAACCAGGAGAAAAAAGATTGATACAATACAAGATATCAAAGGTGAATGGATAACAGATTACCAAGAAGTGAAAAACTGCTTCAGAAACACTTCTCAAATATGGCTACTGCTGAAATCACCAACATAAAACCAGAAATTATCAACCTTATACACACTACTATAACCACAAATGACAACAATATGCTGAATAGAATTCCAGATTGCAATAAATGAGGTTAAGTCCATTCTGTTCTGCATGGCTAGTGATAAAGCTCCAGGACCTGATGGCTTCCCTCCTAATTTCTTTCAAGCCAAGTGGGAGCTTCTGGGAAATGACATTGTCAAAATGTTTTAGCACTTCTTCACTTCTGGTCACATGCTCAAAGAAATGAATTCCACCTTCATCTCTCTCATTACTAAAGTTGACAACCCATCTTCTCCAAGTCACTTTAGACCTATCAGCCTTTGCAACAAAACCTATAAAATCATCTCCAAACTCATAGCACAGAGGATTAAACCTTACCTCAACAAGATCATATCCCCATACCAATCTGCTTTCATACCTAGCATACAAATCTTTGATATCATAGCCATTGCTCATCAGATCATTCACACTATGAGGTCCAAAAGAGGGACAAAAGGTGAAAATGGAAGTATGGGTATCAAAATTGACATGGAAAAAGCTTTTGACAGAGTAGATTGGACCTTTCTAATAACCATTATGAAGAAGATTGGTTTCAATGATCAGTGGTGCAACAAAATTATGCAGTGCATTTCCACCACTACCTCTGTTGTTCTTATTAATGGCTCCCCAGATATATTCTTCAATTCTATGGGCCTAAGACAAGGTGATCCCCTATCTCCTTATCTGTTCCTTTTCTGCATGGAAACTTTTTCTAGAAATCTCATTCATGCTGAGGAATTGGGTCTTATAATTGGAATCAAGATCTGCAAGACTGCACTTTCCATCAACCATCTTCTTTTTGCTGATGATTGTATGGTCTTTTGCAAAGCCAACAAGATTGAAGCCCAGAACATTATGGATATTCTAAATACTTTTGGAGAAACCTCTGGCCATCTCATCAACTTCAACAAATCTGGAGTTTTCTTCAGTAAAAACACTAACCCAAGTCTTATCCCTACCATCAGCAACATTATGGGTGTTCAAGTGCTCCAGCTGGATGACAAGTACTTAGGCTCCCCACTATTTACTCACATAAGCAAAATCAAGTCTTCCAGGCTTGGTGTTGACAAGCTAAAGATAATACTCTCCAACTGGAAAAATGTCCCCCTAAATCCTGTTGGGAGGGAAGTTCTCATCAAATCTGTCACTTTTACAGTTAGTATTTATCAGATGAACTGCTCCAGGATTCCAAAAAAAACCTGCCAGGTCCGCAACAAACTTCATAGGTTATTCTGGGTAAAAAGTATGGAAAACCCCAAAGGTTATTGTCCAAAAGCCTGGACTGCAGTCTGCAAACCCAAAGAACCGGGAGGCTTAGGCTTCATGAAAATGGAACTCTTCAGTAGCTCTATGATCACCAAAATTGGCTGGAGACTAAAAAAAGATAAGGACTCTCTTTGGTATCAACTAATGGATGTGAAATATCTAATTGGCAGAAATATGCTTAACATGGATATCAAACAAAAAGATGAAGACTCTTGGATATGGAAAGGCAGTCTGGAAGGCATCAGCAACATCCAACAACATTGTGCATGGAAAATTTGTAATGGGAGGAAGATCAAAATTTGGAAAGATATATGGATCCCAAATATTCCTACAAGACTCAGCAAACCTACTCACTGCCCACATTCCATTGAGACAGTTGAAAATCTTCTTCAACCTAATGGAAACTGGGATAATATTCTGGTACAAAACATATTCAATCCCATTATTGCTCAGGACATTCTAGCTCTAGATACTCACCCAGGGGAGGAAGACAAGATCTAGTGAAACCTAAATTACTCTGGAAAGTTCCCTGTCAAGTCCCTTTACAAGGCCAAGATGGTACAACCTATACAAAAATGATACTATAACAAGAAATTGGGGAGCAATCTGGAGTATGTACATTGCTCCAGTTATTAAGATATTTATTTGGAAATATTCTCATGAAATCCTACCCACTAATGGTAAAACATCCTGCATTCTGCACCGCATTGATCCTTTATGCCAAATATGTAAAAGTGGGGAGGAACCTATGACACACATGTTCCTAAACTGTCCTGCTGCCACATCTATATGGCATGAAATCATTGGTCCCTCTCATTATCAGTTTGATAACACAACAAACTTCATAGAATGGTTAAACTCCTAGTATCTGACTGGGGCTGATATTGAAAACAACAATATTTATGCTACTACATGCCGGTTCATCTGGATAGCTAAGTGTGACTTGGTTTTCAGCCACATTCATCCAAATGCCAGACAAACTTCCAACTAAATCAGGCAGCACTTATGTGATCATAGCAAAATTCACCACTTACCAACACATATTATGAATACTTTCTCTCTGAATACTGGAGAGCTTGAAACAACAGAGGAAAACAACATTGCTCCTTACTCTTTAAACCAGTATCCTAGAGTGGAATATAAAGACTTAAAGGCCTAGACAAATAAAGCTCACACGTTGAACGGTGAGGAAACCCTCGCTTCCTATTGGCCGAAATAGGTCTTTTTTGAGTTTTGTAAAACGAGCGTTTTGGTGAGGACACTTGGCAACGTATGGTTGGTTTAAAAAGAATAAGAAAAAAATTAAAAAATGAAACCAAAATCAATTTTTTATTTTTGATAAAGCTAGAATTTTATTAATTTATCTCTGCTGGGAATTGATGTCTTTTGCCAAAAGGCTACAAATATCAACTGAAAAACCTTGATCTACCTCAACAGAATTGGTAGAAATTCTAACAGATTTAGCAATGTTATCTTCCACCCTATTGTCATCTCTACTAACAAAATTGAAAGAACAATATGAAAAACTTAAGGCTAGATGTTTTATTTCTTTGATAAGATTTTTGTTCTCCCATTGGACAAGGAGAGAACTATCTTGAATTGAAAGAATGACATTCTTAGCATCAGCTTCAACTTGAATTTTTGTAAGCTGCTTATGTTGTGCCCACCTCAGTGCTTCACGCACAGCTCTGCACTCCCTTTTTGAAAGACTTAAAGCTCCATTTGTGTATGTTCCTTTGACTCCAAAGCGGTGCTGTTGAATCCCGAAGAACAACACCAGTACCCAAATGATTAGTGTCATTATCAAAAGAGGCATCTACATTAAGTTTAAAAATACCTTCTAAGGGTGGTTTCCATCTAGAGATATTACCAACATTCAAGCTTAAATCATTGCTACAGTAATCAAGTAAATGAGAAGCTACATGATAGTTTATTTTGTGCACGGATGTTAGGTGATTAAGAGAAACTCCCCGAAAAGCGCATCACACCTATCCTTCCGTATAATCCATGAGCCAATCATGACAGCTTAGTAACCACTTGTTATCCAGTTGTTACCGATTGGATGAACCAACTAATAGCCCATTCGAGAGACACTATTGCAGTTAGAACCGACAGAATCAATGTCAATGTTAACACCTCTCCACACTCTCCCAGCATGCCTGGGAACGTATGATTGGTTCAAAAATTACAAACTTAAAAGGAAACCATAACTTACCGTGTTTGGAATTTTATGGAAATTCAAATTCAATTTGGATTTCGAGTAATTACTATATTAGGACTATTTTTTACAAATTAATATATAAAGGGGAAAAATCTACATATTTTATGCGAAAATAAAAATAAAAAATAAATAAAATCAGCACATATCCTCCACCTATATAATGTATTTTCCCGCCACACCAAATCCAAAAATACGCATCTCCACAGGGGGCAAAGCCCCGCGCACACCAAATAAAAAATGCATTGCCACGGGGAGGAGCGAAGCCCCGTGCACACCAAATTAAAATGAATAAAAAAAATATAATCTGCACATATTTTCCACCTATTTAATGTAAATGCCCCGCCACACCAAATCAAAAATACACCTCCACGGGGCGGGCCGAAGCCCCGCGCACACCAAATCAAAAATACATTTCCACGGGCGGGGCGAAGCCCCGCGCTCGCCAAATCAAAAATACGTCGCCACGGGAACACTAAATCAAAAATACATCATCACATGGCGGGCCTAAATGCCGTGCGCGCCAAATCAAAATACATCGCCACGGAGCGGGACGAAGCCCTACACACCAAGTTAAAAAAAAACAACATGCCCGATGCGTAGCACGGGTACAAATCTAGTATGACTTAATCATAAAGATATGCACGCTCCAAGACCCTGAAAGCTTGATATATTTTTCTGCTTTAACTATTTTGGATTTTGCTGGAAACCTCATTGGTACCAGAGGACATCCAAACCACTCTGGAGATTGGGGAGCAATAGGAGGAGCAGATTTAGCCTTTCAATGGGCCAAAGATTTGCAGCATACCAATATTAGGGGTGAGCAAAAAGTCCGTAACCGCGGATTTCACCCTATCCGTCCGCAAAATTACGGGTGAAACCCAATCCGCAAGATCTATGGGCCGGTCACGGGTGGGATTTTCAAATCCGCACTTTTAGCGATTTGGCTGCTGTTGGACTTTAAAATCCGCGAATTCACCCGCACCGTAGGGCAATAAGGTAAGGTGTTTAGTTTAAAATTAAGTTTAATCAAGCTGGCTACCATGAAATGTTATGTTTTTTTAGCCTCCAGTGATTTTGGTACCCAACTAAGCGAAATTCCGTGGGCCAAGTGCTTAATCCTTAAGATGATAATGCGTCATCAATAGTCATGAAATAGTTCCATGTATGAATCATTATATAAGGTTGCTCATACTGTCAGGCACACATCATAATTGGACTCCCAAGATTAAATTTATCACAAAGACATTTGAGAGCAACAGTTGCATGATACCGTGTTTATGGAGATGCTAACTGAGTTATTACAATCCATCATACAAACACCGCTGATACTGGACTCCTAACCACGTGTTTAGCCGATACCCATTGAATAAATCCTTCACTGATGGATTTTTTTTTCTGTTGACTAAACTGCGGTTTATCCGCATCCGGCCCGTATCATCAGCCGATCCGTAGATGTCGAATCCGCGGTTGATTGGGCCGGACACGGTTGGATTTTTCAAATCCGCAACTTTGACGGATTGGACGCGGGTGACCCCTAATCCGCAACCGTCCGTCCGTTGCACACCCCTAACCAATATAGAAATACAGGCTGAATCCATGAAAATCCTGATCCGATTTAAGTTACTATATCACAAGGCTGTCAATCGAAGACTTCATCTCAATTATCACGAAACATTAAGCAGTGAATTAGAAGACAATGTCACTAGAATCAGTCCAATTACTTTTATTTTAATTAGTCTCAAAATTATCGATAGACTTCAAAATTTGGATAATACTGCGCTATCGTGTAAGAACAATGTTGGCAGGACTAGTGCCAGAAGCACTTATGTACTGGCCTTAGGCTCTTTTTGGCCTAAGTTTTTCTATAAAAAAGAAAAAGATCAATACACGAGACTTGCCTCATATTCCAAAAAAAACTTGCATCACAAAATTAGAAAAAATATACTCCCTTCGTTCCTAATTAGATGAGCTACTTGTAGTTTGCAAAAATTTTAAGGCAATGAGTAAAGTGGAGTATATTTAAGTATTTTTTACAATTATACCCTTATGGGCAATAATTAGTAAAATTTAGAAACGATTTATCTCTTAAACTATACCACGGTTTTTTATAAACTTTATACCGTTGAAAAACATTTTAAAACACCTACGCAACGAATATAAACATGACTACCAAATTATACATATTTCTTATAGAAAAAATAATCAATTAAAAGGGTAGTTTTAGAAATATCCCATTGGTTAATGAAATAGCATATATTTGTGGACAAAACTAAAAACCAAATAGCTCATCTAATTAGGGACGGAGGGAGTAGAAAAAAATAAGGTGTTACGACGGTTAGCAAATAAAATAAAAACAACAAGAGAAATTTGTTGTTTAGTCCACTAAACCCGACCCGGGTTAATGGCTAGTCCAGCAGGAGAAGCTATTTACTCGCTAGTCCAAAAAAGGTTTGAAAAGAGTAAAATTACTCTGCTAACCCTAACAACACGCGTTCGCCTTTCTTCTTTGTTTTCATCGACTTCTCCTTCTCCTTCATCTTCCATCATTCCAATTCAAATCCATCTTCTTCTCCTTAATTTCAATATCAAAATCCCTGAGTTCTTCGTTTCCATTTCTTACGATCTAATTTTATCAGCAGCAGATTCATTATGGATATGTTACAAACCCTAACTTAACCTAGGTCAGTTTTTCTTACAAACCTTAACTCAAACTAGGTCAGATTCATTATCGGTTTTTCTTTTCCTAAATCTAGGTTAGTTTTTTTTTACAAAATACACTCGTTCAGTTTCTTCGATTTGGGTTTTTATGATCAACTGAACCAATTGAAGAATTAAGTCCTACACCAGCAGAAAGATCAAAAAGTAAGAGAAATGATGTTGCTACTTCACCAACAATAAAACAGAAAACGAAATTTGTTACTCCTTCACTGCCAAAAAAAGGTACACCATTTAAATCTAAATTCACTTCTAAAAAGAAACAATACATATCAGTATGTGCTGTTGTACTATGTAAAACCCTCTTTTGTGCTCTCCATAAGCATCACTACATACCAATATGTGTTATTGTACTATGTAAAACCATTTTTAGTTTTCCTTACTGTTTTGTGTATATGCAAAAATACATATTGACATGTACTGTGTAAACAAATCTTTTACACTTGAAAAAGCATCAATACATACTGATATGTACCTCTGGATAACTAGTAGGTACATATTGATATGTTACTTTTGGTTTGATGAATTTTTGGAAATATGTATTCCATATTTGTACATATAAATATGTGCTACTAAAACCGCTTTTACCATATGAATATGCACTTTGTAAAACCATTTCAATATGTGTTGGAAACAATAAACACAAAATCAAAACGAATCTCAAACAGCTGAGTCGCGGACTAGGTCGCTATCTTTAAGGTGTTTCGCGACTCTGCCTCTTGATTGTGTGCTAGCAATCGATTCTTGTCGAAAAACCCATGGGATAAAATAGTGATACTCTCTTGTTCGATTTCCCAGCACTATGAGAAATCAAACTAACATATACTCTCTCTAACACTTGCTCAGAACTCGAAATAGATGAAAAATAGTATCTTCATCTTCTCCAGAAACTTTTCTTATATAGCTCAAAAACATCAATACGGTTTTAATGAAAATAAATTTGCAATAAGTGCGCACTGAAAATACTCCATAATTGGTCATAAAACGGCAACATTAAATTTACCAAAAATTAATATAATTAATTAGGAATATTAAGTTGAAAACCGTTTTTGGAAATCAGGAGTTAAAAACAGCAAAAATAAGTTTCTGGATCAGCAGACCTCCCAAGACCCCCAAGGCCCCGCTCTCCCGGATTTTAATAAATATTATAGATATATAAATATACCTATTCAAATGCATGGGGTGAGACTTGAACCCAAGTCTATAGTGTGGGAGCCCAAAATTATACCACCACACTATTTCTTTAATTGTGATATAAAATTACAAAACTATGTTTTTTAAATATATATCCCAACAATATGTACTTGGTAAACCCCTAGTACATATGATATGTACAGATGCAAAAGTGTGTTTTCTTATGCTTGAATCCCAACAATACATATTGCAGTATGTTCGTTATGTAGGTAACAACACATCGACATATACTTAAGGAAAAAGTGATTTGGTTATGCAGTACATGTCAATATGTATTGTATGTAAAACCATGGTTTGTGCTTGAATGTGATTCTATAACTGTGTTTAGGTAAAAAGTGATTAGTTGATCCAGTACATATCATTATGTACTGTATGAACCCCTAGTTTATGTAGCTATTTATTGAATAAATATGTAGTGATTTATTGAATATGAATATGTAGTAATTCTTAATAAACATGTGTTTCATTGAATATGAATATGTAGTGATTTATTGAATATGAATATGTAGTAATTCATAAAAACGATACATATTCATATCAATATGTAGTGATATTTGCATTATGTTACTTTGTTATGGCAGTAGCATTGTTGTGTTTGTTATGAATATGTAGTGATGCATTGTGTTACTTGGAGTACACTTCTATTAGGTACGTATCAATATGTACTATCATGCAAAAGAAGAAAAAAATGTGTGAAAATAGTATGTTTCGACAGTACATACTGAGATGTATTGATTGAACAACTGAATTCTGACAGTACATATCAAATATATATGTAGTTGGATATGTTACAATACATATCAGTATATGATGGGTAGAAAGCTAGTTTATCCATGTGTACAGTTGGATAGGTTACAGTACATATCAATATAAGTACTGGGCAACTAGAAAATATCTTCCAAGGCCTATTAACCTTGCAGGCTGCATTTGCATGTTCTTGTTGTATCCAGTTTCTTCCCATGTTGGATCAAATATTTGATTTTGATAAAGAAGTCAACTCCATCTGATAACTCTTATGTTAAACATTAAATACCATGACTTGGTTTATATCCTTGCGACTAACACTTCTTATGGTGAATAACCAATTGCAGCAATAAACCCTCTTGGACAAGTTTCGAGTATAGCTGATGGAGATTTCAGCTTCTACAAATAACTTCAGGCCTACAACTTCCAAAAGCTTTTCAAGATTTTCAGCTGCTACTTCACATGTTGATATGTACATATATGAAATACATAGTTCCAAAAATTCATCAAACAAAAAGTACATATCAGTACGTACTTACTAGTTTCTGCATCTTTATAAGGGCTACGAGTGCTACTTGATATCTACTAGGTTTTAACTAAGTATATATTGATATCTAATACTTTCCGGGATCTTGGTGCATTGTTCTCTATTTGACATTGCGGAGAGCGAGGGGAGATGGCTAAGAGGAAGAAACCTATGGAGACCGTAATCAATCTTAATAGCGAAAGAGTCTGCACATATTGGATTAGATTGTTCGAAGACATTGTGTGCATTTTGTTGTACAAATAGATTGGATTATTTAATGATATTATGTACATTTCTTTGGGTTAATTTTTTTTCTTGTAGTTGTGAAGAAAAACTTGTTTCTAAAGCGCCTATTCGCCAGAAGAGTGCACATAAATGTGTAGCACAATATATACTTGTTCAAAAGCATCACAAAGCAAATTAACATTCAACAAATTAGAAATATCTAATCACATATCTACTGTCAGACTACTTCAATACACAATATGTACCATCAGTTAACTAAAATACATATTAATATCTACTGTCAGAATACTTCAGTACATACCAATATGTACACACCAATAGTTTTTACATCCCCACTACTCCAGCATAACCCCCACTTCTCCAGGCTACAACCCTACCTATCTATCTTATAACTCAGTGACGCCATCCTGCAGCCCCACCTCGCCGTCATACAACCCTATCTCTCATTCTTACCGCCCGAGATATAGCCTCATTTCCCCAAGCAGCTTACATCTAGTCTACAACCCCACCTCGCCATCATAATATGTATCATCAAACTACTACAATACATATTGATATGTACTGTCAGAATACTTCCACACATATCAATATGTGCTGCATATGTGCTGCCAGAATAGAATAGGGAAGAGTCAGTTTCATTTTTGTTTCCAACTGATTTCAGGGGTAGTAAGAATTTACTTAAGCTTAGATCATTGCAAATAAACATTAATAGAGAATTAGTAGACTGACCTTCCCCGCAAGAGAAACTGATGGTGAAGTGTATTTCTTTGTGTTCTTATATACATCTTTAAGGCATCAAGCAACCAAACTGCTACAACAACAAAAAAACACGAGTAAGAATGTAGACAGGTGTGAAAGAATATTGAGATAATCATTTGTTTCAGATATATGTGTCACTTTGAGGTTTTAATTCATCCAAACTATCCATTATCAATTGTCTAATCACTTTCAAATACAAATACAAAACAATTGTTGATGGTTTCAATAATGTAGATAAATCGGTTACTATACATATTAGTAAAAACCTAGTACTTATCAGAAATATTAGTAGTACATATTGATATGTACATAGTGAAAATCTAGTACATATTCATATGTAAGGAGTGAAAACCTAGTACATATTGACATGTACGATTGGAAACTTAGCAGATATCACACATTTGATAACGAAGAAACCCAATTACAACTAATATCTCTTACACATTTGATTTTTCGCAGTACATGTCAATATAAAGTAATTGGGCCAAAGAAATCTTAATCAAATACAAAACCTACTTGCTAACACAATGAAGCTAAAGAATGGGAATCAGACCTGATATGGCTGGAGTTAAGATCCCATCTCTAATAACATGATACAAAAGGAGACGTGCCCAAGTCTTCGTAGACCACTCAAAGACTCTGGAATGCTAGTTTCAATACTACTAGTGATGAAAATTTCTGCACAAACATAAAAATAACAACACATCAACACTCAATCCAAGTATCGAACTCCCAATTCTCAATCTACAACTAGTCTGCATCTTAATCTACTGATCAAAATACAAGGACACTGTAATACCAACTCTGGATCAATCAAAATTTGGTTTAATTAGACAAGTAACTGGATTTAAAGTGTCCATAAATGAAATGATCAATTAGAAATCTACAGAGGTTAATAAAGAACAACAACAAGAAAATAAGGGGGTGGGTGGGGGTCCAAATGGGATCTTTCTCTCTGTACATGTTCTTTCATTCGGGTTACCCTAAAACATTAAATCCTAACACTATCTACTAATTTATCTAAAGTCTAAAACCTACCCTAATTATAATTCTACAAGATATGCATGAAAAACACAAACAAATCAAAAGCTACCCCAACTCGGTACACAAAGAAGAATCAAAATTAAAACTAGTGAACCCTAAAACTACACTGAAAGATATCAATTCATAAAGCAAACACCAAAAAAATCAAAATTTTCATAAAGTTAGATATATTCAAAATAAAAATAAAAATCTAAAAATGAAATTGTCTAATCAGTCTTATAAGCAAGTATTATATCCCCACCAACATATTTACATTCATCTCCAATCATGAATTTCATTTGTTAACTAAGAATGAAACTAAAAAACAGAAATTAATTAAAACCAAAAATAGATAAAATTAACAAAAAAATAAATTGAAAATCAAACTAACCGGAAACAGAAAGTACAATAACCATCAATTTAATCGGCTGAATCATATTGTTTGAATAGACAAGCTTCGTCTTCCAACATTAAACATCGAAATCCAGATGAATAGGAAGAATACATTTTTTAGAAAAGCCCAAAATTGATGCATCCATATCTTTTTTCTTGTTTTGTTTGACAGATTCATTATCGAATCTTCTTCTTCTTCTTCAGTATCACTTGCTTCTTCTCTTCTTTCTTCCATCACAAAGATTCACTTGAGAGGAAAAATAAAATCTCCGCCAAAGTTTAGATCTAGAAGTAAAAACTGGAAAAATGGAATTTTGGGCGTTTTGGGAATTTCAAAAATACACCTTCAATGACCCGCACGTGCTCTGAACCTGGGGATAAATTTTCTGGTCCAAAAATATGTTTTTGGACCAGCGAATAATTTTTTTCTGGTGATGGACTACACAGTAACCGGTTCTCTTAATACTGGATTAACCAGTAATTCCTAGAAACAACAATCGCCGATCCACCAAATTGTAGCAGTTTTGAGAAAAAGAAAAGTTAAGAAAAAAGAAAAAGAAAACGGTTTTTGAAAAAACTCAACAGGATAAAGAGAACAAACATAGAAAGAACAAACAAAAGGACAAACGAGTCGGGCCGGTTCAGGCTTGAACCTGGTTAAAGTCCAATTCTGTATCTCATTTTATGAACTTTCCGGACTCTCTCTTATGTTTAGGCCTTTACAACCATCACTTAGGGTTCAAGGGGTTTTATTTTGGAGGGAAAGCGCTAACAACCATCACTCTTCCTCCTTTCACGTTCATTCTCTGACGAAGAAAAGTTTCAAAAAGATTTCTACCTACTTTCATTTTGAGGTATAAATGTATTCAATCTTATTTATTTGAATTTTGATTTTGTACAGTATTATTTTTGTAAATGGCGAGAGGAAGTGCAACATCGCTATATCGAATCTATTCATCCAGAAAAAATATTTCTACAGTTAAGTTTTCTTTATTGAATCATTCATTCCATTCTACAAGAAAGCGAGAGTGCTCAAATTCTCTGAAAGGTTCGGTTTTTATTGATATTGATTACCCAATACATCGAAATTTGACGGGGTGGATAAACCTACAATTAGGGTTACGGAATAAGAAATCTAGGGATTTTAACGTTACCCATTGGAAATCTTACTCTACGGAGGCTAACGGAAATGATGTGACTGGTGTTCTTCCTGATTCAACAGCGGTTGAGAGTACAACTGGAATTGATAGTTGTTCTGAGATTGTATCTGTAGGTGATGATGATCCGGTAAAATTATATCGAGAGCTTCGTGATTCTGAAGAGAATGAAGCGAAGCTAACGACGTCTGAGTGGGATGACGTAGATGAGATTTTCAATTGCTTTGTTAAATCTGGATGGGCTTCTAATCAAGCTCTTGCAATTTACATTGGATTGTCATTTTACCCAACAGCTGTTAGAAAGTTTCAAACTTTCTTTAAGAATAAATGTACTGGGGATATTGCTAAGCGTCTTATATCATTGGGTCCTTCTCACGAGTCTGAGAGGTTCCTTTTCCCTATTTTTGTTGAATTCTGTTTGGAAGAGTTTCCGGATGAGATCAAAAGGTTTCGGGGAATTCTTGATTCTGCAGATTTAACCAAGCCTCACACTTGGTTTCCATTCGCTAGAGCTATGAAGCGAAAAATCATTTACCATTGTGGGCCGACTAACAGTGGTAAGACTTATAATGCCTTGCAGAGGTTTATGGAGGCCGAGAAAGGTATTTATTGTAGTCCTTTGAGACTCTTAGCCATGGAAGTCTTTGACAAGGTGAATGCCCTTGGGGTTTATTGTAGTCTCCACACTGGGCAGGAAAAGAAACATGTTCCGTTTTCGAATCACTCTGCATGTACTATGGAGATGGTTTCTACAGAGCAATTGTATGATGTGGCTGTTATAGATGAGATACAGATGTTGGCTGATCCATGTAGAGGTTATGCATGGACTCGAGCATTACTTGGCGTAATGGCTGACGAGGTCCATCTTTGTGGTGACCCAAGTGTTCTGAAAATTGTTCGAAAAATATGTGCAGAAACTGGAGATGAGTTAGTTGAAAATCATTATGAACGGTTCAAGTCTCTCGTGGTGGAAGGCAAAACCCTTCTAGGGGATCTGCGGAATGTTAGACCTGGAGATTGTGTCGTTGCATTCTCAAGGAGAGAGATATTTGAGGTAAAAATGGCGATCGAGAAGTTTACGAAGCATCGATGTTGTGTCATTTATGGTGCATTGCCGCCAGAGACTAGGCGCCAGCAAGCTACCTTGTTCAATGATCAGGATAATGAGTATGATGTTCTGGTTGCAAGTGATGCGGTGGGAATGGGGTTGAACCTAAATATTAGAAGGGTTGTTTTTTATAGTCTCTCAAAGTATAATGGTGACAAAGTTGTACCCGTTCCAGCCACACAGGTGAAGCAAATTGCGGGAAGAGCTGGCAGGAGAGGAAGCCGCTATCCAGATGGACTCACAACTACCTTGCATCTGGATGATTTGCAGTACCTAATTGAGTGTTTAAAGCAACCTTTCGACGAAGTTAAGAAAGTGGGTCTGTTTCCTTTCTTTGAGCAGGTGGAGTTATTTGCAGGGAAGCTCCCAGATATGACGTTCTGCCAGCTATTGGATAAGTTTGGTGAGAATTGCCGTCTTGATGGTTCTTACTTCTTGTGTCGTCATGATCATATCAAGAAGGTTGCAAATATGTTGGAGAAGGTTCAAGGGTTATCTCTTGAAGACCGTTTTAACTTTTGCTTCGCCCCAGTTAATATTAGAGATCCAAAAGCAATGCACCATCTGTTGAGTTTTGCTTCAACATACAGCCAAAACCGTAGGGTTAGTATAGCGATGGGAATGCCCAGGTGTTCTGCTCGAAATGATTCGGAGTTGTTAGATCTCGAGACCAGACATCAAGTTTTGTCTATGTATCTCTGGCTGTCATATCACTTCAAGCAGGAGATGTTCCCTTACGTGGAGAAGTATTCTGCAATGGCAGCAGATATTGCAGATTTATTGGGTCAATCTCTCACTAATGTTACCTGGAAACCTGAATCAAGGAATCCTTCCCCCAAAACACAGAAAGAAGATGGCTACCAGAGGCCAATGTCCCTTATCAAAGAACAACAAAAGTATGCTTTCCTTGCTATATAATGTGTTTCACGCTTCTCTTTCAATCAGTACAGTTGAGTTAACTGTATTCTCTAATAAGTATTCCATTTTTTAAACCTTTTTTTATCATGCAATGTCTGTAAGACTTGATCTTACGGCACGTAGCCTGACTTTCTTCTATGTGTATCTAGGAAGCGGCAAGTGAATGTCCCACAGCAGAATTTTTCAAACCAGGGTCTCTCGGCCTAGGAGTAATGCATTACCAGGGTTCAGTTTATCATATCCAGATCTTGTTGTGGATGTTAGGTTAATGTATCTTCTGTTTTCATCGGATAGTTGATATCATTCCAACTTTACTGAAGGTTCCATTAATCAAGGGATCCTCCCCCAAAAACTCAGAAGGAAGATGGCTACCAAAGGCCAAGGTTGCTTAACGAAGAGCAGCAAAAGTAAGCTTTTCCTGCTATATAATGCGTTTCACGCTTCTCTTCCAATCAGCACAATTGAGTTAACTATATTCTCTAATAAGTACTCTGATCAAACTCATGAGCATTTTTGCGAAAACCTAACCAGATAATACTGCTCTTTCTTCTTTCTTTTTGTTACCTTTTCTTACTATGCAGTATCTGTAAGACTTTATCTTATGCCTAATAACCTGACATCCATCTCCGTGTGTCTAGGAAGAAGCAAATGTTCCACAGCTGAATCCTTCTGATCAGGGTCTCTCAACATAAGGGTAATGCATTACCAAGGTTCAGTTTATGATTTTCAGACCTCACTGTGGATATTAGATTAATGTATCTTCTCTTTTTCCTTTTGGATTGTTGATAATATTCCAATTTTGCTGATGGTTCCACCGCTTCCTCTGTTATGTTTTTTCAATTGTTAGTCACATCTATTATGCTCTATAAAAGCACACTTTTGAATAGCTTCTGATGTGTGAATCTTTATATGTTCTATAATATGTATTGTTATCTCAGTAACATTTGGATCTGTCATCGCGCTTCTTCAGCTTTTTCAAGTTACTTTACATTTTATTTGTCACTCCAAAATCCAAATGCTCTTTTATCTTCGTTCTTAGTTTCAGAGGTTCAGTCTGTTTTCTATAGAGAGCAAAGCCCAAAACATACCCCTTTAGTCTTATATTGTGCCACTCTGAATGTTCTAGCATCAGATAATTTGCATCTGTTTTCCACTTTTGGAACAGAAAATTAAAGGGCAAGTTCCTTTTTGGTTAGAACTTCTTCTATGTTTACGCTAAACGATGGATCACTCTTGGGTGTAAAGGAGTTATTCTGCTCAGTTTTGGCTGAATAATTGTAGGCTAAAGGAACAATCAAGTTGTAGTTGAAGCTGCTGAACCCTTGAACTATATAACTCTAGTACAATATTGGTTACATTTTATTATAGTAAATTTATCATAGCCTAATAACTAGGACTTGTTATGCTCTTAGTGGTTACCTGAATGCTTAGGCATTGGTTCTACATGTTGTTGCCTTCTGGGATGCAACATTATGAATATCCTGCTCTGAGTGCAAGAGGATTTCTTCATTTGGTTTTCTGGAATGCAACGGCATGGAGATGTGAGGACCACTAGTACATGCATAGGCTTTTTGAACTTAAAATAGAAATATTGATATTGGCCGCTGCATAGATTTGTTACAGTTATTTTTAAAAATATCCTGTGAAAAACACTAGACGAATATATACAATTGACAGTGAAGTCTAACTCCTACAGCATGCCTACTCAAGTCGTTAATACCATGAATTAGTCTCAGTGTCTCTGAAAGCAAAAGTGAATAGTATATGAGCACAAGCAGAACACTGGCAGCAATTCTTACTGTTCAGATAGAAAATAAACCCATCACATATTTGATAATGCTGAATTTGGAGTTGTGAATTATATGTCCACTGGTGTGATCAGGGAATAATATTGGATGCCAAAAATAGAACTGTTAGTAGTAATTTTCGGTTTTGTAAGTTCGGTTTTGAGTTAGTTTGCTCATTCTTTGGCCAAGAAAGCCAGACAAGATGGTACGGGTTTTGAATTTTATGACAATTTTCATCCAGATATAGCAATAGCAAACTGGGTTGATAATGATTATCAGATTGCAACTGTTTTATGCAAAAAATAAAAAAAAAAATTGCAACTGTTTCATCTTAATACAGAATTTATTTTTGAATCAAAAGAAAAGAAAGTTATCTGTCACATAATGGAAGTTTGGGACGAAGGAATATCAATGATGCAGTCAGAGAAAGTCGGGTTGGCCTGTAGATGTCAAGCACGTAAGCCACATTCGGCTATTGGGGTCAACAGGCCTGGCCGTTGAGCTGATGACTTCTGGAATGGGCAAGTACACGTAGTGGCTGTTGCATATTCCCACTGTAATACCACTGTAACCAGCAAACGCACCATGAACCTGCAGTCAAAATGAATATTTGCACTTGTTATTGGCTGTTTTCAGGCCATATTAACATGCTTATGGGTAGAAGGATATTCTTTATATAACAATAGAGTTTTTTCGAGCGACGTGGTTAACCGGAGCTTCTGGTTGATTCTGACCCCATTATAAATAAATTTTTGGTAATATAATAAAATTTCGCCAATAAAAATATTTTCGGCCCATAATATATTTTTTAACCAATCATATCTTATAATTCATTTTACCTAAAATAGTTAAATCTAATAAAATCTCATATCATTACCAAAAATGTATTTAACACTAAAATTCTTAAATATATCGAATGAAATCACATCAAAATATTTTTTTCATCACGATTCATCATAAAATCAAATCAACTATTAAATTAATAAAAAAATGTCCAATGTCCAAATTACATTTCCTATAAATATATTAATCATAAGTACATTTCCCAAATATTCTACTACCAATTAAACTAACTTATATAATTGTAGTATACAATTCCAAAGTAAATAAAAAGGTATTGATCAAATTTTGATCAATGATTAAAATTTAAAATCAAAATACATAAAGTTGTAGAAAGTTACCTGTAAATATCGGATGTGTACCTCCTATTCCGCAAAGAAAGAAAATGATTTCTAATTCTGCCCAATAGTCAAAATATAAAATCATTAATAGATAATCATGATGAACTAGACATGATATTTAGCAAAACTTTGAATATGAGGAACAAAAAAAAAAATGTCAGGAAAAACTAAAAGTACAACCCAATAGAATACAATGAACATATCTCAATATTTTGTTTTATTAATTAATGGTATATTTCATAAAGAAATACAGAAATAATACTGTAAGAAAAAAATTCTTATTCCTAAATTTAGGGAATATACTCAATATTTTCGGATAAAAATACCACAAAAAATAAGATGCAAATTTTCGGTAAATTTGGGACAAGAATATTGCAGTAATTAAATGCGTCTATCCAAAAATAGTGAATATCAAATATTTTAAAGATTACATAATTCTTAAGAATCGGTATTGTTTCCAAAATAGAGTTCTTTTTCATGGAATCTTCGGCCATGGTTACTCTAGAATACTCCAAAATAGAGTTCTTTTCATGTAAATTTTAGAAACCATTCTCACTTCCTGGACATGTAGGATATTTTCGTTATTTTTAGAACAAAAATATTGTAATAACTAAATGCGGCTATCCAAAAATAGTGGGTATCCAATATTTTAAAGATTACATAACGTTTAAGAATATGTGTTGTTTCCTGAGTAGAGTTTTTTTTTTTAGGGAATTTTCGGCCTTCATTACTCCATATATAAAGCTCTCGAACAAACGCCAAACCTAGCTTGCGGGTTGCTTTTTTTTTGCTAGGTTTTTATATTCTTCTATTTCGTGTAGTTTTTGGTTCTTTTTCTTATCCATTTTGTTGTTTTTGTTTGTTTTGCATGTAGCATTGGTTGCAGCACTGGGAGGTCGCGGTTCTTTTGAAGATTCTGATGATAAAAATGTTGCGGTAGTGGTAATAATAAAATTGCGGTAATGAGAGGTCATGGCTCTTTTGAAGCTTTGCGATGGTAACAATGAACTCACACTAGGTATAAAATATTAAATCATTTTTTTTTTTTTTTTTGTTATTCCAAGGATTTTTCATTTTTTTCTTTTTTTGGTTGGTGATATCTCTTCTCAAAGGGGGATTAGGTGATAAAACTAAACCTTCTTTTTTTTCCGTAGGAGTTTTCTTTTTTCTTTTAACACTATTATTCTTCGCGTAAGGATAGCGAAATCAGATTATACAAGACTGTATGTGAATGAGGTGATGAATCTATTTTTCGAAGTCTGAAAATATAGGGTCGCGATAAATGGATGTGTTGACAAATTTTATCATACTTCTTATCTATGTTTTTTTGCGATTTTTATTTGTGCTATTCTTTTCTTTGATTTTAACCCTCCTATTTCATTTGTTTTTGGGGTGGGCGATCTATACAAATAATGCAAGGAATTTTTTGAATGATAACCCGACTTTTGATAAGTCAAAGGTGGCGATGATTGTTATCACATTCGAGAGAGGATCATGTAAATACTACAACTCGGCTCATGGTTAGTAGTCTTAGATGATCATGTGTGTATTTTTAAAAGATGCACCAAATACAATTTGACAAGTTGAATTGTCTACTGAATGGGATATTAAATGGATTTGTTTTTGAGTTACAAATGATTTGATGCTTTGTTTTGTGTTTATTATTTCGATACGTGGTTTCTATTTAATGGGATTTGATGCTTTTATTTCTTTAAAAGTAATATAGCAAGATTCTATGAATTGCATTCCCATGAAATGATCTGATATTGTCCCTTTCATCTGAGATTGCTTTCCCCACTTCGTATATGAGTTACTATTTGAGTCTAAATACGACCCGAATACCTACACTAACATGTGAGTTACCGTTAAGTGTAATCATTTACGATGTAAAGAAAAATAATATTCTTCCTGGGATAGTTCATTGCATGTTCGTTTTGCTTTATTTATTTATTTTATTAATTCCTTTACCTTTGTTGGTTTATTTCGTGGTTGGACCTATGGATGTTGAGGTCAAGCAAAGAAAAAGCCCTAATCGAGAATACAGACTAGGAAACCAACAACAACAACAAACGCCCTGAAAATGTATATTTTCGAATTAGTTTTTTACATTGTACTGTGTGAAGCACTTTTTTTCTCTCTTTTTTCGTTTTGTATTTATTTGTAGTTTTACCGACAGTATATATCTGGCAGTTTGATAAATCCTTTTGTTTTACCAATATGAGAATTTGGTAGATATAATTTCTTACATGTCTAAAAATGAAAAAGATTTTTTTTTGCAACACATGCATATTTTAGTCAATGGATTCAGAATCGATGAAGTGACTGCTAAAAGGATATCTATCTAAACTTTAACGTGTCTTGAAACAACTCTAAGTATGATGAGTACAACATTGCCTATAGTAGGTGTAGATACATACTTCTTGAAGAAGATATAACCCTTGATTTAATTGAACGTGTGAAGGTGTCAATTATACAACATTGCCTATATTAGGTTTAGATACATATTTCTTGAAGAAGATACCACATTTCCTATATTAGTTGAAAAAATATTGGTCGTGTGAAGGTGTCAAGTATTCATCAAAATTGAGGAAATATGAATCCCTTGGAAAGTTTTTTTTTTTTGTGCAAGTCCAGATGCACAGAGTTTAAAAATTAAACTCATGTTCGTCATTATATCTTGGGTATTTCCTTTACATGTGTGTCCAATCCCAACTTTGGCCCCATTGGTTTTATTCCGTGTTTAGAAAAAAAAAGGTTTTATTCGCAGAGGTAATATATAATAGATTGTTGAATTATCTATTATTAGTTATGTCAAGAATTTGAGATCGGTCGTGGAGATCATCATCGTCTTCTAAAAACTATCATACTATTTATTTGTCGCTTAAAAAAGCGAGGGCCTATTGTAGCTAGCTATAAGAATTTTCAATTAGGAGGTCTTGCTAATTGCATGTTAGTTCTTTATAAAAATTGAAATTTATTGCAAGTGCCATGAAACATGCTAGCTTAATTTGAAGACGCTTGGGATGGATTAGGTAGAATGATATTCTTATTTAATTTCCAAAAAAGAGGATTATGGTTGAGAATGACGAACATGTCAATGAATGGACGCACACCATTAGTAGGTCAAATTGTATTGTTGTGGCGTTCTGGCGGAACATGAATACTTGATTACTAGGTATTAGGTGTCCCATTTATAAAAAAAATTGACGCTTTTACACGCATATTACAATAATATTCTTCTGGGATAGTTCATTGCATGTTCGTTTTCCTTTATTTATTTATTTATTTTATTAATTCCTTTACCTTTGTTGGTTTATTTCAGGGTTGTACCTATGGATGTTGAGGTCAAGCAAAGAAAAACTGCTAATCAGAGAAAAACAGACTAGAAACCAACAACAACAACAAACGCCCTGAAAATGTATATTTGCGAATTAGTTTTTTACATTGTACTGTGTGAAGCACTTTTTTTCTCTCTTTTTTCGTTTTGTATTTATTTGTAGTTTTCCCGACAGTATATATCTGGGAGTTTGATAAATCCTTTTGTTTTACCAATATGAGAATTTGGTAGATATAATTTCTTACATGTCTAAAAACGAAAATAGAATTTTTTTTGCAACACATGCATATTTTAGTCAATGGATTCAGAATCGATGAAGTGACTGCTAAAAGGATATCTATCTAAACTTTAGCGTGTCTTGAAACAACTCTAAGTATGATGAGTACAACATTGCCTATAGTAGGTGTAGATACATACTTCTTGAAGAAGATATAACCCTTGATTTAATTGAACGTGTGAAGGTGTCAATTATACAACATTGCCTATATTAGGTTTAGATACATATTTCTTGAAGAAGATACCACATTGCCTATATTAGTTGAAAAAATATTGGTCGTGTGAAGGTGTCAAGTATTCATCAAAATTGAGGAAATATGAATCCCTTGGAAAGTTTTTTTTTTTTTTTGTGTGCAAGTCCAGATGCACAGAGTTTAAAAAATTAAACTCATGTTCGTCATTATATCTTGGGTATTTCCTTTACATGTGTGTCCAATCCCAACTTTGGCCCCATTGAAGAAGATACCACATTGAAAATAGAGTTTTTTCGAGCGACGTGGTTAACCGGAGCTTCCGGTTGATTCTTTATCATAAATAAATTTTTGGTAATATAATAAAATTTCTACCAATAAAAATATTTTCGGCCCCATAATATATTTTTTAACCAATCATATCTTATAATTCATTTTACCTAAAATAGTTAAATCTAATAAAATCTCATATCATTACCAAAAATGTATTGAACACTAAAATTCTTAAATATATCGAATGAAATCACATCAAAATATTTTTTTCATCACGATTCATCATAAAATCAAATCAACTATTAAATTAATAAAAAAATGTCCAATGTCCAAATTACATTTCCTATAAATATATTAATCATAAGTACATTTCCCAAATATTCTACTACCAATTAAACTAACTTATATAATTGTAGTATACGATTCCAAAGTAAATAAAAAGGTATTGATCAAATTTTGATCAATGATTAAAATTTAAAATCAAAATACATAAAGTTGTAGAAAGTTACCTGTAAATATCGGATGTGTACCTCCTATTCCGTTAAAGAAAGAAAATGATTTCTAATTCTGCCCAATAGTCAAAATATAAAATCATTAATAGATAATCATGATGAACTAGACATGATATTTAGCAAAACTTTGAATATGAGGAACAAAAAAAAATGTCAGGAAAAACTAAAAGTGCAACCCAATAGAATACAATGAACATATCTCAATATTTTGTTTTATTAATTAATGGTATATTTCATAAAGAAATACAGAAATAATACTGTAAGAAAAAATTCTTATTCCTAAATTTAGGAATATACTCAATATTTTCTGGATAAAAATACCACAAAAATAAGATGCAAATTTTCGCAAAATTTGGGACAAGAATATTGCAGTAATTAAATGCGTCTATCCAAAAATAGTGAATATCAAATATTTTAAAGATTACATAATTCTTAAGAATCGGTATTGTTTCCAAAATAGAGTTCTTTTTCATGGAATCTTCGGCCATGGTTACTCTAGAATACTCCAAAATAGAGTTCTTTTTCATGTAAATTTTAGAAACCATTCTCACTTCCTGGACATGTAGGATATTTTCGTTATTTTTAGAACAAAAATATTGTAATAACTAAATGCGGCTATCCAAAAATAGTGGGTATCCAATATTTTAAAGATTACATAACGTTTAAGAATATGTGTTGTTTCCTGAGTAGAGTTTTTTTTTTTTTAGGGAATTTTCGGCCTTCATTACTCCATATATAAAGCTCTCGAACAAACGCCAAACCTAGCTTGCGGGTTGCTTTTTTTTTGCTAGGTTTTTATATTCTTCTATTTCGTGTAGTTTTTGGTTCTTTTTCTTATCCATTTTGTTGTTTTTGTTTGTTTTGCATGTAGCATTGGTTGCAGCACTGGGAGGTCGCGGTTCTTTTGAAGATTCTAATGATAAAAATGTTGCGGTAGTGGTAATAATAAAATTGCGGTAATGAGAGGTCATGGCTCTTTTGAAGCTTTGCGATGGTAACAATGAACTCACACTAGGTATAAAATATTAAATCATTTTTTTTTTTTTTTTTGTTATTCCAAGGATTTTTCATTTTTTTTCTTTTGCAGTTGGTGATATCTCTTCTCAAAGGGGGATTAGGTGATAAAACTAAACCTTCTTTTTTTCCGTAGGAGTTTTCTTTTTTCTTTTAACACTATTATTCTTCGCGTAAGGATAAATAAATCGATTATACAAGACTCGTATGTGAATGAGGTGATGAATCTATTTTTCGAAGTCTGAAAATATAGGGTCGCGATAAATGGATGTGTTGACAAATTTTATCATACTTCTTATCTATGTTTTTTGCGATTTTTATTTGTGCTATTCTTTTCTTTGATTTTAACCCTCCTATTTCAGTTTGTTTTTGGGTGGGCGATCTATACAAATAATGCAAGGAATTTTTTGAATGATAACCCGACTTTTGATAAGTCAAAGGTGGCGATGATTGTTATCACATTCGAGAGAGGATCATGTAAATACTACAACTCGGCTCATGGTTAGTAGTCTTAGATGATCATGTGTGTATTTTTAAAAGATGCACCAAATACAATTTGACAAGTTGAATTGTCTACTGAATGGGATATTAAATGGATTTGTTTTTGAGTTACAAATGATTTGATGCTTTGTTTTGTGTTTATTATTTCGATACGTGGTTTCTATTTAATGGATTTGATGCTTTTATTTCTTTAAAAGTAATATAGCAAGATTCTATGAATTGCATTCCCATGAAATGATCTCGATATTGTCCCTTTCATCTGAGATTGCTTTCCCCACTTCGTATATGAGTTACTATTTGAGTCTAAATACGAATTCGAATACCTACACTAACATGTGAGTTACCGTTAAGTGTAATCATTATGATGTAAAGAAAAATAATATTCTTCTGGGATAGTTCATTGCATGTTCGTTTTCCTTTTATTTATTTATTTTATTAATTCCTTTACCTTTGTTGGTTTATTTCAGGGTTGGACCTATGGATGTTGAGGTCAAGCAAAGAAAAACTGCTAATCAGAGAAAACAGACTAGGAAACCAACAACAACAACAAACGCCCTGAAAATGTATATTTTCGAATTAGTTTTTTACATTGTACTGTGTGAAGCACTTTTTTTCTCTCTTTTTTCGTTTTGTATTTATTTGTAGTTTTACCGACAAAGATATATCCGGCGCTTGATAAATCCTTTTGTTTTACCAATATGAGAATTTGGTAGATATAATTTCTTACATGTATAAAAATGAAAAAATAATTTTTTTGCAACACATGCATATTTTAGTCAATGGATTCGAATCGATGAAGTGATCGCTAAAAGGATATCTATCTAAACTTTAACGTGTCTTGAAACAACTCTAAGTATGATGAGTACAACATTGCCTATAGTAGGTGTAGATACATACTTCTTGAAGAAGATATAACCCTTGATTTAATTGAACGTGTGAAGGTGTCAATTATACAACATTGCCTATATTAGGTTTAGATACATATTTCTTGAAGAAGATACCACATTTCCTATATTAGTTGAAAAAATATTGGTCGTGTGAAGGTGTCAAGTATTCATCAAAATTGAGGAAATATGAATCCCTTGGAAAGTTTTTTTTTTTTTTTTTTTTGTGCAAGTCCAGATGCACGAGTTTAAAAAATTAAACTCATGTTCGTCATTATATCTTGGGTATTTCCTTTACATGTGTGTCCAATCCCAACTTTGGCCCCATTGGTTTTATTCCGTGTTTAGAAAAAAAAAAGGTTTTATTCGCAGAGGTAATATATAATAGATTGTTGAATTATCTATTATTAGTTATGTCAAGAATTTGAGATCGGTCGTGGAGATCATCATCGTCTTCTAAAAACTATCATACTATTTATTTCTCACGTAAAAAGCGAGGGCCTATTGCAGCTAGCTATAAGAATTTTCAATTAGGAGGTCTTGCTAATTGCATGTTAGTTCTTTATAAAAATTGAAATTTATTGCAAGTGCCATGAAACATGCTAGCTTAATTTGAAGACGCTTGGGATGGATTAGGTAGAATGATATTCTTATTTAATTTCCAAAAAGAGGATTATGGTTGAGAATGACAGAACATGTCAATGCATGGACGCACACCATTAGTAGGTCAAATTGTATTGTTGTGGCGTTCTGGCGGAACATGAATACTTGATTACTAGGTATTAGGTGTCCCATTTATAAAAAAAATTGACGCTTTTACACGCATATTACAATAATATTCTTCTGGGATAGTTCATTGCATGTTCGTTTTCCTTTATTTATTTATTTATTTTATTAATTCCTTTACCTTTGTTGGTTTATTTCAGGGTTGTACCTATGGATGTTGAGGTCAAGCAAAGAAAAACTGCTAATCAGAGAAAACAGACTAGGAAACCAACAACAACAACAAACGCCCTGAAAATGTATATTTGCGAATTAGTTTTTTACATTGTACTGTGTGAAGCACTTTTTTTTTCTCTCTTTTTTCGTTTTGTATTTATTTGTAGTTTTCCCGACAGTATATATCTGGGAGTTTGATAAATCCTTTTGTTTTACCAATATGAGAATTTGGTAGATATAATTTCTTACATGTCTAAAAATGAAAAAAGAATTTTTTTGCAACACATGCATATTTTAGTCAATGGATTCAGAATCGATGAAGTGACTGCTAAAAGGATATCTATCTAAACTTTAGCGTGTCTTGAAACAACTCTAAGTATGATGAGTACAACATTGCCTATAGTAGGTGTAGATACATACTTCTTGAAGAAGATATAACCCTTGATTTAATTGAACGTGTGAAGGTGTCAATTATACAACATTGCCTATATTAGGTTTAGATACATATTTCTTGAAGAAGATACCACATTGCCTATATTAGTTGAAAAAATATTGGTCGTGTGAAGGTGTCAAGTATTCATCAAAATTGAGGAAATATGAATCCCTTGGAAAGTTTTTTTTTTTTTTGTGCAAGTCCAGGATGCACAGGAGTTTAAAAAATTAAACTCATGTTCGTCATTATATCTTGGGTATTTCCTTTACATGTGTGTCCAATCCCAACTTTGGCCCCATTGAAGAAGATACCACATTGAAAATAGAGTTTTTTCGAGCGACGTGGTTAACCGGAGCTTCTGGTTGATTCTGGCCCCATCATAAATAAATTTTTGGTAATATAATAAAATTTCGGCCAATAAAAAATATTTTCGGCCCCATAATATATTTTTTAACCAATCATATCTTATAATTCATTTTACCTAAAATAGTTAAATCTAATAAAATCTCATATCATTACCAAAAATGTATTGAACACTAAAATTCTTAAATATATCGAATGAAATCACATCAAAATATTTTTTTCATCACGATTCATCATAAAATCAAATCAACTATTAAATTAATAAAAAAATGTCCAATGTCCAAATTACATTTCCTATAAATATATTTTTTTTTTTTGATGGAAACAGGGGTTTCAAAAAACCCCAAAATTTATTTATTAGAATACCTCGTTAAAATTGAGGTTTGAAGGATTACATTGATCAATTACATCAATAAACAGGACAATACAGATGCTACAAGATTTACAATCGAAACTTAAAGAAACGAGATACGAAAATCCTATTAAACTTCTGCAGCCCTTTGAAGGATTGGAAATCCTTATAATGGTTTTAAACCATTTTGTTTCTTGATCATCAAAGATATCAGATGCTTCCATAAAAGGGAAGTAATTTGCCCAAATTAATTTCTTTAGAAACGATCTCCATATTTGGCGAAGTAGATCGCTTTCATCTAGAGCAATGCAAATCCAAATCCACCAAAAAAACCTAATTAGAGAATATGAAAACAGTCCCGATAATTTTGTGAAACCATCGACCGATCAGAAAACCACAAAAATTGTTTAGAAACAATTTTTTTTATTGGAAGATAAATATGTACAAGGAAACAAACTCGATCCATCCGGTAGATCTGAAAAATCAAACCAAAACCTGACGGATCAAGGATTTAAGTTTTTGAAGAAAGTAGTTTTTTTTTACTACCAAATATTAATCATAAGTACATTTCCCAAATATTCTACTACCAATTAAACTAACTTATATAATTGTAGTATACGATTCCAAAGTAAATAAAAAGGTATTGATCAAATTTTGATCAATGATTAAAATTTAAAATCAAAATACATAAAGTTGTAGAAAGTTACCTGTAAATATCGGATGTGTACCTCCTATTCCGCAAAGAAAGAAAATGATTTCTAATTAACCTAATAGTCAAAATATAAAATCATTAATAGATAATCATGATGAACTAGACATGATATTTAGCAAAACTTTGAATATGAGGAACAAAAAAAATGTCGAAAAACTAAAAGTGCAACCCAATAGAATACAATGAACATATCTCAATATTTTGTTTTATTAATTAATGGTATATTTCATAAAGAAATACAGAAATAATACTGTAAGAAAAAAATTCTTATTCCTAAATTTAGGAATATACTCAATATTTTCGGATAAAAATACCACAAAAAATAAGATGCAAATTTTCGGTAAATTTGGGACAAGAATATTGCAGTAATTAAATGCGTCTATCCAAAAATAGTGAATATCAAATATTTTAAAGATTACATAATTCTTAAGAATCGGTATTGTTTCCAAAATAGAGTTCTTTTTCATGGAATCTTCGGCCATGGTTACTCTAGAATACTCCAAAATAGAGTTCTTTTTCATGTAAATTTTAGAAACCATTCTCACTTCCTGGACATGTAGGATATTTTCGTTATTTTTAGAACAAAAATATTGTAATAACTAAATGCGGCTATCCAAAAATAGTGGGTATCCAATATTTTAAAGATTACATAACGTTTAAGAATATGTGTTGTTTCACGAGTAGAGTTTTTTTTTTTTTAGATTTTCGGCCTTCATTACTCCATATATAAAGCTCTCGAACAAACGCCAAACCTAGCTTGCGGGTTGCTTTTTTTTTTTGCTAGGTTTTTATATTCTTCTATTTCGTGTAGTTTTTGGTTCTTTTTCTTATCCATTTTGTTGTTTTTGTTTGTTTTGCATGTAGCATTGGTTGCAAAGACTGGAGGTCGCGGTTCTTTTTGAAGATTCCTTGATAAAAATGTTGCGGTAGTGGTAATAATAAAATTGCGGTAATGAGAGGTCATGGCTCTTTTGAAGCTTTGCGATGGTAACAATGAACTCACACTAGGTATAAAATATTAAATCATTTTTTTTTTGTTTTTTTTTTGTTATTCCAAGGATTTTTCATTTTTTTTCTTTTGCAGTTGGTGATATCTCTTCTCAAAGGGGGATTAGGTGATAAAACTAAACCTTCTTTTTTTCCGTAGGAGTTTTCTTTTTTCTTTTAACACTATTATTCTTCGCGTAAGGATAGCGAAATCAGATTATACAAGACTGTATGTGAATGAGGTGATGAATCTATTTTTCGAAGTCTGAAAATATAGGGTCGCGATAAATGGATGTGTTGACAAATTTTATCATACTTCTTATCTATGTTTTTTGCGATTTTTATTTGTGCTATTCTTTTCTTTGATTTTAACCCTCCTATTTCACTTTGTTTTTGGGTGGGCGATCTATACAAATAATGCAAGGAATTTTTTGAATGATAACCCGACTTTGATAAGTCAAAGGTGGCGATGATTGTTATCACATTCGAGAGAGGATCATGTAAATACTACAACTCGGCTCATGGTTAGTAGTCTTAGATGATCATGTGTGTATTTTTAAAAGATGCACCAAATACAATTTGACAAGTTGAATTGTCTACTGAATGGGATATTAAATGGATTTGTTTTTGAGTTACAAATGATTTGATGCTTTGTTTTGTGTTTATTATTTCGATACGTGGTTTCTATTTAATGGATTTGATGCTTTTATTTCTTTAAAAGTAATATAGCAAGATTCTATGAATTGCATTCCCATGAAATGATCTGATATTGTCCCTTTCATCTGAGATTGCTTTCCCCACTTCGTATATGAGTTACTATTTGAGTCTAAATACGAATTCGAATACCTACACTAACATGTGAGTTACCGTTAAGTGTAACTGTTACGATGTAAAGAAAAATAATATTCTTCTGGGATAGTTCATTGCATGTTCGTTTTCCTTTATTTATTTATTTTATTAATTCCTTTACCTTTGTTGGTTTATTTCAGGGTTGGACCTATGGATGTTGAGGTCAAGCAAAGAAAAACTGCTAATCAGAGAAAACAGACTAGGAAACCAACAACAACAACAAACGCCCTGAAAATGTATATTTTCGAATTAGTTTTTTACATTGTACTGTGTGAAGCACTTTTTTTCTCTCTTTTTTCGTTTTGTATTTATTTGTAGTTTTACCGACAGTATATATCTGGCAGTTTGATAAATCCTTTTGTTTTACCAATATGAGAATTTGGTAGATATAATTTCTTACATGTCTAAAAATGAAAAAAGATTTTTTTTGCAACACATGCATATTTTAGTCAATGGATTCAGAATCGATGAAGTGACTGCTAAAAGGATATCTATCTAAACTTTAACGTGTCTTGAAACAACTCTAAGTATGATGAGTACAACATTGCCTATAGTAGGTGTAGATACATACTTCTTGAAGAAGATATAACCCTTGATTTAATTGAACGTGTGAAGGTGTCAATTATACAACATTGCCTATATTAGGTTTAGATACATATTTCTTGAAGAAGATACCACATTTCCTATATTAGTTGAAAAAATATTGGTCGTGTGAAGGTGTCAAGTATTCATCAAAATTGAGGAAATATGAATCCCTTGGAAAGTTTTTTTTTTTTTGTGCAAGTCCAGGATGCACAGGAGTTTAAAAAATTAAACTCATGTTCGTCATTATATCTTGGGTATTTCCTTTACATGTGTGTCCAATCCCAACTTTGGCCCCATTGGTTTTATTCCGTGTTTAGAAAAAAAAAGGTTTTATTCGCAGAGGTAATATATAATAGATTGTTGAATTATCTATTATTAGTTATGTCAAGAATTTGAGATCGGTCGTGGAGATCATCATCGTCTTCTAAAAACTATCATACTATTTATTTGTCGCTTAAAAAGCGAGGGCCTATTGCAAACTAGCTATAAGAATTTTCAATTAGGAGGTCTTGCTAATTGCATGTTAGTTCTTTATAAAAATTGAAATTTATTGCAAGTGCCATGAAACATGCTAGCTTAATTTGAAGACGCTTGGGATGGATTAGGTAGAATGATATTCTTATTTAATTTCCAAAAAAGAGGATTATGGTTGAGAATGACAGAACATGTCAATGCATGGACGCACACCATTAGTAGGTCAAATTGTATTGTTGTGGCGTTCTGGCGGAACATGAATACTTGATTACTAGGTATTAGGTGTCCCATTTATAAAAAAAATTGACGCTTTTACACGCATATTACAATAATATTCTTCTGGGATAGTTCATTGCATGTTCGTTTTCCTTTATTTATTTATTTATTTTATTAATTCCTTTACCTTTGTTGGTTTATTTCAGGGTTGTACCTATGGATGTTGAGGTCAAGCAAAGAAAAACTGCTAATCAGAGAAAACAGACTAGGAAACCAACAACAACAATGAACGCCCTGAAAATGTATATTTTCGAATTAGTGTTTACATTGTACTATGTGAAGCACTTTTTTCTGTCTTTTTTTTTGTTTTGTATTTATTTGTAGTTTTCCCGACAGTATATATCTGGGAGTTTGATAAAGCCTTTTGTTTTACCAATATGAGAATTTGGTAGATATAATTTCTTACATGTCTAAAAATGAAAAAAGAATTTTTTTGCAACACATGCATATTTTAGTCAATGGATTCAGAATCGATGAAGTGACTGCTAAAAGGATATCTATCTAAACTTTAGCGTGTCTTGAAACAACTCTAAGTATGATGAGTACAACATTGCCTATAGTAGGTGTAGATACATACTTCTTGAAGAAGATATAACCCTTGATTTAATTGAACGTGTGAAGGTGTCAATTATACAACATTGCCTATATTAGGTTTAGATACATATTTCTTGAAGAAGATACCACATTGCCTATATTAGTTGAAAAAATATTGGTCGTGGTGAAGGTGTCAAGTATTCATCAAAATTGAGGAAATATGAATCCCTTGGAAAGTTTTTTTTTTTGTGCAAGTCCAGGATGCACAGGAGTTTAAAAATTAAACTCATGTTCGTCATTATATCTTGGGTATTTCCTTTACATGTGTGTCCAATCCCAACTTTGGCCCAATTGGTTTTATTTCGTGTTTAGAAAAAAAGGTGTTATTCGCAGAGGTAATATATAATAGATTGTTGAATTATCTATTATTAGTTATGTCAAGAATTTGAGATCGGTCGTGGAGATCATCATCGTCTTCTAAAAACTATCATACTATTTATTTGTCGCTTAAAAGCGAGGCCTATTGCAAACTAGCTATAAGAATTTTCAATTAGGAGGTCTTGCTAATTGCATGTTAGTTCTTTATAAAAATTGAAATTTATTGCAAGTGCCATGGAACATGCTAGCTTAATTTGAAGACGCTTGGGATGGATTAGGTAGAATGATATTCTTATTTAATTTCCAAAAAAGAGGATTATGGTTGAGAATGACAGAACATGTCAATGCGTGGACGCACACCATTAGTAGGTCAAATTGTATTGTTGTGGCGTTCTGGCTGAACATGAATACTTGATTACTAGGTATTAGGTGTCCCATTTATAAAAAAAAATGACGCTTTTACACGCATATTACACATATAATATGTTGAGAACCAACAAAAAAAATAAAAAATAATTAAGGAAATAAATATATAATTAAGGAAATAAATATATTCTTAGAGAAAAGAGAACTAATAAATAATTTTACTTCAGAAAAAATGTATGTAGGATCTCATTCCAACTTCGAAAAATAAGATCTCAATGACATCAAGTTTTTAAAGCGATACTGGGTTCGAGAGTACGTAATTTTGGCACTTCTTTTACATTATGAAAACTTTCTCGGCGTTACCACCTCGAGCTAATAGTTAAATTCAAGGATGCTTACATTTTTTACATTTTAAAGGATAAATATCCTAAGATTTCCAAGATTTTTTCAATGAAGTATCCATAAGTTATATGAAAACTCGAAGGTGTTCTAATACTGCTTTTTCTCATAAATAAAACCTAGGCGACCCGTAGATTTTCTCGAATTATTTCACGAGCTAACAAACAACCGCTTGGGATCGGTAAAGAGGACTCGATGGTGGAGTATAAATCGGGTGATCCGTGGTCGCTTTTCTATAAGGCTGACGGGGAGAAGGAGGACTCATTTTCTTATAAGTCACTTAACTGGTTAAACTCCATTCCACCTAGAGTTGCATTCTTTGTATGCTCAGTTATGCTCCATCAAGAATGACGTTGCGAAGGAGAGGTATTGATCATTTGGGATTTATCCTATACTCATATATTACAATTGCATATACACACTCACTTGATGTATATATAATCACTTATTTGAATCCTAACTTTTTGTTGCCCCGAAAATATACATGAAGTATTGGATGACACTAATGGAGTAGCTTATCTAATTGTGGAGTGTCAAGGTAAATTAAAGTTTGAGTTTCTATATATACCCCAACGATTTCGGTTTTTTGCAAAGACACAAAAGTATTGCACATGGCCAGGATTTAGTAGCATAAGAAATATGAAGGAAACACATCCATCGAGACAATAGATAATGATACTATATGGAGCTTTTCATTTCTTCTTTCTCTCTAAACTGCAGTGTCTCCCTTGGAGCTTAAATTTTTGTTTTAATTTTGGTTATCTTATTTTCTTGCACACCTACTCGGATATTAGCTTATTGATTTTTTATTTGTAACATATGTATCATGCTTACTGATATGTTACAGATTTCTATTATGTTTTTGTAACAAGGGCATCCAATATTCCATAAGCAAGATACAGACCCGTGCATCGCACGGGTGAGAAACTAGTCAATCAAACAATAAGCTGTGTGTAAAATTGGAAGAGGCAGGACATCTCTCACAACATTCTGGCCAAGATCAGTTGTTAAACCCCGGCCCCTAAAATCAATTGTTAAACCCCGGCCAACTAGGGTTTTTCTCGTTAGGGTTTTATAACTCTCGTTAAAACACTGTTCTCTTGAATCTCTTCCTCTTCTTCCTCCATTCACAATGCGGGAAAGTCAGAAGAAGAAAGAGACAATCGCAACAATGTCAAATTACCTCCCGCAAGAGATTCTCCAAGAAATCTTCTTAAGGCTGCCGGGGAGGTCTCTTTTGCGATTCAGGTGCGTGAGCAAGTCTTTTTGTACCTTAATCGATAACCCTAGTTTTCATAGTATGCATCATGAACTTAGCAACATAATAAGCAATACCAGTATTATGTTTCGTAATACTCTTCGAAAAGAACTCTATACGATAGATTATAAGTCAGTATCAGCTTTGTTGCCATTGACGACATCATACACAACAGTGTGGGAATTCATTAATCCGGTGGATCACCCAAGTATATTTCAAGATTGTGATGTTGAATTTTTGTCTTCATGTGATGGCTTGGTTTGGGTAAGTCGTACTACAAGTAATTGGGGTAAAGAATTTTATATTTGGAATCCGTCAACTAAAGTACATGGCCGAAAGGTAAACAAGGATGACATATTTGGATATGGATTTTGTTATGATTGCAACAATTACAAATTGGTAAGCTTTGTGGTCGACCAAGCTTCAAAGTGTTCTGCTGTTGATGTCTACACATCTGGAACAAATTCATGGAAAAGCATTCAAGGCATACCTTACTATATTAATCACACACATAACTATACCTGATTGCTCTTGAATGGATCTCCTCATTGGCTTGTGTATACCCTTGGAAAAGGCTCCAGATCGGCATTAATCTGTTTTGATAACCTAAACGAAAGATTCGATGAGGTAGCAATGCCAGAAACACCTATGCCATATCCAGAGGAACCTTTGGAAGAAGATATGTTCCATATAGATGTGGAAGTATTGGGAGGGTCCCTATGTTTAGTTTTTCGTGTTTATAATGTCCGCGTTGATGTGTGGGTGATGCAAGAATATGGAGTGAGAGAGTCTTGGACTAAAAGTTTTTCCATTACCCAGGAGAGTATAACTAGAAGCTGGTATTTGGAGTTAGTATGGAGTTTCAAGAACAATGAGACTTTATGGGAGGTCGACCATGGTTTCGTTTTATATGACCCAACCAACAAAATATATAGAAAGATGACATTGGCTTCTGATGTTGTTGAAAGGTCTACTGTAGCACGGAATTATGTGGTTAGTTCAGTTTCGTTTTAACTAGGTACCTGGCGGATGAATATTTATGTTGAAAGTACAAGGAGTGTGTCTTTGTTTGTTTGTTTTGGTTTTTAGTGTCTGGATTGGTATATTGCAAGATTACGGCAGGGGAAGATAATGGCATCACCAACTAGCTTTTGTTTATTCACAGCTACGATCCTCGTCTCGCCAGTGGGTATGGAGTAAGAGAATCTAGAAAAGAAGATGCGAGCCTTCATTTGGAATAAGGCTGATGGTGCTAGAGGTGTTTATTAGGTGGCTTAGGAACAATGTACTAAACCTAATAATGAATTTGCCGGTTTAGGCATTAAAAATTTAAAAGTCATGAATCATGCTTTACTTTCTAAATGGCTTATAAGGTTTTCGAAAGAAAGAAATACTTTGTGGGCACAAGTAATCCCTCTCAAATTTAAAATTCCTCGAAACAGAATTTTGGCTCCTATTGTAAAGATACCTTGTGGTTCTAGTTGTTGGGATAACTATAACTAAAGCTGCTGCCCTTGGTTATGAGAATCTTGAATTCTCAGTTGGTGATTGGTCTGGTTTCAGGCTCAGCTTTTGGCATGATCCTTGGACTGGTGATAGCCCTCTTGCAGAGAGGTTTCCTTCTCTCTTTAAGTTATCTGTTAACAAAGATGGTGTTATTCAACATTTTCCTGCAGTTGATAATAATTTAAGCTGAAATCTTTCTTTCAAAAGGGCTCTTAACAATGAGGAAGCTACAACCCTTTGTGTTTTTCTGCAAGTTATTGGAGATTCTTCCCTACTTCAACTGGACCTTCAAGTATATGGTGGAAAGCTTCAGCAACACCTGACTTCTCTGTGAAAGACTGTTATTTATGGCTAATGAAAGACAAAGTTCTAATCGAAAGCTCACCAGCATGGTTGATATCGAGATTTCTGTCATTTTGATAGCTCTCTCTCTTTTGTATATAAATTTTTCAAAAAAAAAACAAGAGGAGAATCTTGTTGAACTAAAAATTTATCCATAAGCTAACTAACAGTGTTAGGACTTTGTATCTCTGATGAATTTGATTGCAATTAGGGGTTGTTTAGATTGCAAAACATGGAAGGATATCTAAAGAATTCATTTCCTTGTAATTGAACTGTACAATAAAAGACTGGTACAGTTTGCATAACACCAGTTCTCGATTTTTCAGACAGCAATTAAAATTGGTCTTTGGGAACGACAAAGACAACAGATTTAGGCATCAAAAATGGTCATTGATTACAATAGTAGAATAAGCTCTTTGGATAACAAACATTTGATCAATGGAAACTCTGGATCAATCAGGGGGAAACTTCATCTTTAATCTACACTAGAGAAGTAAAGAGTACAAAACAAAAAGATCTTATATGTAAACAGAATCAACTAAAAATGAATTTTACAGCCCACTTGCATAATGTACAAATTTTGCATTTCAACACAAAAGCTTAAAATATACTCGTAGTTTGCAATGACAAATCCTGCAGTAAAAGACCGATAAGTTCTGTACGGAGTACTACCTTTTTTCCATGTGCACAGTATTGGAAATTACACACGGTATAAGTTCATAAGTTCAACTACTCAGGTTCATGCACTAAACATAGATCATAGAGAAGGTAGAGAAAGTAGTTCTTAGTCTAAATGATTTCTGAAGCATGAGTCGAATTTCACAATCAGATTATCATAATCTAATCATTCTTAGTTACAAAGTGCCCTTTAATGAACGCTTTCTCAACCTAACTTGTAATGGACTGTTTATTTCCAGTCTGCCACTAACACTCCGCACCTACATCTGATGGGCAGTAATTCTGTGGTCCGGTTAACAAAGTTCTAAGAGTTTTATCTAAAGTTATCTGTTGCATAATGGAAATTTGGGACAAAGGAATATAAGAATATTGTCGATGCAGTTATAGGAAGTCCGGTTGGCCTGTAGAAGTCAAGCACCTATGCCACATTCGGCTGTCGGGGTCAACACGCCTGGTTGAGCTAATGACTTCTGGAATGGGCAAGTACACGTAGTGGCTGTTGCATATTCCCACTGTAATACCACTGTAACCAGCAAACGCACCATGAACCTGCAATTTCATTAAAACAGCAAAACGAGTTCTCAATATATAATTTGCTGATTTCAGGTCAAACTAGCGTGCTTATGGGTATATAGATACTAATCAAGCAAAGAATTTTTTGTGCAAAATTAGAAGAGGTAGAAAATTTCTCACAGCATTCTGGCCAAGTACAGTGCAGAGGATAGCATCGGAGGCATTGGCACGACATGCACGGATCATATAAGTGGGATCGATGTATTTAATATCAGCATGAACATCTATCTCTTTAAAATGTTTCCTGATCTGATAAAAAGTCCACAAGCAAATTTCTATCAGAGTAAAGAATGTGTAATTACTACCAGATTGTGGATTCTTAACACAATTCAAAGACAGTTTGAACTGTATTTATTTGGACATCAGACTGACAAATCTGTATTTGGAGAAAGAAAAAAAAAAGGACAACTCACAAAATGAGAGCCAGTAAGGAAACCTAACCTGCTGCTGGATGTGAACTCCAATATCTCTAAGTATCGGATTCCCAGATGCATCTCTTGCATCCGACTTTGCTAACAAATCCTGGATTATAAGAAAAGTAAAGGTGGTACATCCACTTGATTTAAGTTTCAATCCTATCAGTTTGAATTAAACAGTGTTCTCTTATTCTTCATTTACAAAAATATTCGCTACCTGCCCTGCTCCTTCAGCTACGCAAACAACAGCAGATCCTTTTGTCTTTATTAGATGCTCTAAATGGCGCAAGACACCATAAGGTCCACCTAATTTAAAGGGCACCTGAATTTGAATTATCTTAACGTGAGTGTTCAAGAAGAGTGAAACTTTATCCTGTGTGGTTGTGCATGGGATCAAAAGTGTTACACACCTCAGGAATCAAACAGACATCAATTTGTCCACTTGAAAGTGAAGCCTGCATAGCTATAAAACCACTGCTTCTTCCCATTAGTTTTACCAGGCCAATACCATGATAAGCACTACGTGCCTGAACGGATCATGTATAATTGAACACGTGTTAAAATTCAGAAAATTATGTTACAAAACTGCAACTGCAAGTCAAATAAACTCACCCACCTCAATATATGCAGAATTTATAGCTCGCTGAGCTTCTTCAACAGCAGTATCAAATCCAAACGTCTTGTCCATCAAAAGTATATCATTATCAATTGTTTTGGGAACACCTACCACAGATACTTTCAGTTTTCTCTTGCGACACTGCACTCAAAACAGCACTTAATGGGCCACCCAAATTCACAACGATCGAAGAAAAGAAAAAGAAGTTCATATAATAAGGATTAATCTTTTCTTGTTTTTATTTGTTTTTCCAATTACATTATATAAGTCTGACACACCAGACATGAAAGTCTTGCACGGTTCAAGCGCTAATCTATAACTTTTTTGTTCACGCCACTTCAAGCATTAATCTTTAACATTTTATTCATCCCTTAACTCATTTTCATGTCCATTATTTTCATGGAGATGAAAAGAGCAACTTGTGAAATTTTGATTCAATCAAAACACGGTCTATACACAAAAATTATATGAGATCATGTTTTCTTAACAATGCAGAAATCAGGAGAAAAAGTACCTCGTTATGAATTGCATTTGCTCCTGCATGTGTCCCATCCCCGCCGAGTATAAAAAGCATATTGATTCCCCTGGCCTAAATCACACAGTTAGTTGGTCTTAAAAATCTTAAGCAGTTCTGAAGCTGGTCTATAAGGCCCTTTTTGGAAATGACTCAAATGAGTGTTAACCTAACTTTTTGATAAACATGATTTTTTTTTTACCGTAAGTTCACAAGTGACAATTCAGCCATTCTTTTTTTACTTTCAGTAAAATTCCATTTAATAGAAGTTTCAGAGTACATAGTGAGAGTATCTATACAAATGAGATGGTCTTCAAGAAAAATTAAGAGAGTGTGGCAACTTTGTCTAAGCTATGTCATTAACATATCTGTATTTTCGTTAAAAAAATAGCTGTACATAGTACATAAAATATACATTTGAGCTAATTTACAGAAAAATGGCGTTCTACCTGTATGCTATCTACAATTTCACTGATATTAGCACCTCCACGGGAAACTCCCAGCAAACTTCCACCATTTAGATTAATGTTTTGGACAACTTGGCGAGAGAGCTGAAAAGCCAAAGGAAAAAATCAGAGTCCGGAACACAAAATAAGTGCCATCAGTATAAACCGATAATCTCATACACGACTAAAGCACGCATACTCACAGGAATTTCAGGTAAAGACTCTTCGAAAAATCCACGGTAACCATACTGAATCCCAAAAATCTTCCGAACCCCATACACTTCAAGGGTAAGCACTATCTGTGGGAGCGTAAGAGAAATACAAAGACATTACCAACAGTTACACAAGATGAGACTGCAATTATCATGGGGGGTGACATTGAAAGCTGTAAGCTTCAGCCATTGACAAATTATAACTTTGGCCGAGAGGACAAATTCCATTCATCAGGCCTATACTTGAGCTTTGAAGCAGTAGATTGTCTAGCTATTTGTGCTTCATACACACATGACACATGGCTTGGCATGTTCTAATACGTCCTTTGCAAGCATATGGCTGAACAAACAGTATTTACGAACTCACTGACCTGTCTTATGACATCATTGAGACCAGGACACAGGCCCCCACATGTAACAATTCCAGCTTTTACTTTCTCAGGTTCAAAATATATCTGCATCCTCGGTCCCGCACGGTGCACCCTAAGTAAGATTTAAATCATTGACGGTGCAGAAGGAATGTTAAGCTAGTAACATATAATATGCTCTAGAGAGAAGCCTGGTTCATACCAAGTTAGTAGAAAATGCAGCGCTCGCCGTTGCTAACCCTCAAATGTTTTTTTAAAACAAGCGTATAACTTATTATTAAGAAGAACCACTTCTGACATGGTTCAACCAAATTATAAACAACATGCTCATTTTACTGAAGAGAGTTTTGCTGTACTTCAAAGTTCCAACCATGAGAAGAAAAAAATACTGAAGAAGGGAAGAACAAACCATTGCTCCACCCAGCTGCAATCGGGGTCAATACACTCCGCTCCAGCAGAAGATGGTGATGAATATTTGATAACCTGAGTTTGTGTATTAAAAAATTGCTTAATCTATTAGTTTATACATGTACATACGCCCAAATTCAAGCACTTGCGCCATACTCTAAAAACCTTCAGCGGAAAATCTTGCATAAAACAGCAATAAGGTAACAACATACCTTTAAAAGTGCCCTATCATCATCATTTACATAGCCATTTTGAGAGCTCCTGCAGCACACAGCCCGAATTTGATGAATAATAAATGTAAAATTCCAAAACCCCAGTCAAGAATCACAAAATGAATGGTTAGTATAAATAAATGTACCTTTTCTGAAGAGAGAATGTTGTTGGAATTGGCTTTATATCAAACACATCCTTCAAATGTGGCAAACTGAACCTATTCTCAAAATCTTCTTGAAACTTTTGTTTCCAATGTGGATCACCAAAATCAATCTCAGACTTTATAGAATTTGATTTAACAGTAATTGAATTCTTTCTTTTAGTGTAATTGAAACTTAACGATGAGTTATTTTTCGTCTTTGTATGTAAAAATTGATTCTGAGAAATGATCAAACCAATATTATTCACAGACGTCGAAATCAGAGCCATTTCACCTTTTCTGAAGTGATAACATAAAGAACAGAAAAGAAAAGTAACAGAGTTTTATGAAAAGGGAAAAAGGGAGACAAAAATGTGGACGAAGGTATGGTTATGTTTTTCAATGATAGGATCCTAATACTAACAGGTGATCCATTGATCGGAGATCCGCCACCTCAAGTAACCAGGGTAAGGGATTGATAACCATTGAAGAATCAAAGATGTGCAGGGTGGGGTCACCATATTGCTAGTTGGCAATGGCATTGAATGAGAAAAGTAGTTTGTTCCACAGTCTTCTAGACTAACTCCGAGGTATAAGCTAACTGGACATGGGCTTTGATATGCAGTGGATTTCAAGTTTGATATCTGGCCGATTTGCATACAAGGGATGTACATATAGGCGGATAGGCGGATTTTTTTTTTTAATACGAAAAGAGATTTTATTGATTAGACCGAATTACACAGACAGATTATCATCCGTCAATGCAGTCTCCAGCCAAGATGGCCTTACATCCATCCATTCTTCTAAAAAATTGAAAGAGCATGCTTAATTGAAAACATTGAAAATTCACAATTCAATAATCAAAGCTGTCCAATCTCTTCTACGAAAACTAATCTCAACAAAAAAAAAAAAAAAAAAAACAGAACACAAATCATTTCAATTTTATCCAAAAAACCAGAATTTACATATTCAATCAGTATGTGTAAGTAGATTTACACATCTATTTAGCATGTGTAACTAGAATTTGCACATATATTTAGCTTGTGTAACCAGAAGTTACACATCTATTCAGCTTGTGTATCTATAAGTTACACATCCATATGCATGTGTAATCTTATAATTACTCAAAACAAAAAAAATGAATCTATAAGTTACACATGCAATTGAGTTTAACTATATACAATTTCAGTCACTAATTATCTATTGTCTGATTTAGCTTCTTAGATCATTTCCAAACATTAATCAATGCATATGTCATTTCATGAACTTTCAAGCATTAACTTAAAGCAAGAGAATCTGCTTATATTGTTTGCATCTCTATGAACTGAACTACAAAACCAAAATCAAAATCTTTCAACAAGAATTGACAATCTTGAATAATATTGTTGTGTAACCAAGCAATCTGCTCCCGTTTCCATTAATGGCATTGACAACATTTTGACCGTCTCCCTCCTCTCATCGTTATGAAGTTTTCTAAACCCTTTAGTCTTTCGCCCATTTGATCCCTTCTAATGCCGCTCAATGCTTCACCTCCTCGGGGTCTAATGCTTTGACTGGTGCACTTCTAGCTCCATTGGACGTACACGCATTATTTCTAGCTATTAGTCCCAGTTTTCCACAATATATAGTAAAGGGTAGTGTTGGCATTATCAAAATTCATAATAATGCCAAATTCTTGAGACATTATTGTTATACCTACAAAATGCGAAGATCAAAATTAACTTTTATCACATCGGATCTGGCTTTCCCAAATTCTTGAGACAACATTATGTCCATTTCCATTTCCTGTGTTTATCATTGTTTGGGTTCTACACCAATCGTTTATGTGAGAATTCACATTTCTGATAACAATGGAACCATTCACCTGCAAATTTTCAAAGACAACATTGCATTTGTGTTTCCAAATTTCCCATATAATAAAACAAAATTTATTAAATTGTGGTATATTACTGGGCCTAGCTTGCAAATCATTATCAAACCAAGAAGCAATCCATTGATAGATATCCTTACCCTGTACATTCAACAAAAGATTTAGATCAATAGTTCTTAACACATTCACAATAGTAGGACATTCTAAAAACAGGTGTTGTAAGGATTCAACAGGATTAGAACATAAGGGACAGCAAGAATCAATGTTGGTATTATGTTTAGAAACATATTCTCTAACAGATAAGCACTTATGTAAAATTTTCCATAAAAAATGTTGTATTTTTATTGGAAGATTAGTTTTCCATAAGGCTTTCCAATGAATAGGAGTTCTCAAAGAGGAGACCTCAGTAGTATCATTCAAGATAGCTCTATAGGAAGACTTAACAGAGAAAAAACCATCTCTAGCAGGAATCCATCTAATTTTGTCTATACTATTATCAGGAATCTTAATTCTAAGAATAGCATCAACTGTATTACTGTTAAACAGAGCTTGCAGAGTTTGAGATTCCAGGTCTTAGTATCACTGTCAATAAGTTGAGAAACTCTCTGCATATTAGCTGACACTAAATTAGATCTAGGTGGAGAATTCATAGATGGAATCCATTTGTCTTTCCATATAGATATCTTTGAACCATCACCTACTTCCCAACAATAGTACTTCCTAATTGTTTTAATTCCTTCACGAATTCCCCTCCAAACCCAACTGCCCTGTTCATTCAAAGCATCAGTTAAAGGATTAGAACCAAGAAAGTATTTGTGTTGTAAAATAGAAGAGCATTGAGATGAAGGGTTTTCTAACATTCTCCAAGCCAGTTTAGCTAGTAAAGATTGATTCAAGATTTCAGATTGTCTAATGTTAAGACCTCCTAATTCTTTAGGCAGAGCAATTCTCTTCCATTTTTTAGGGTAGTAACCTTTACCATTACCTTTTTTATTACACCAAAAATCTCTCTGAATAGCATCAATTTTATCAGTGATATTTTTTGGCATTTTGAAAACAGCCATATGATGGTTTGCTAGAGTGCCTAGGACAGATTGTATCAGGGCGGTCTTACCTGGTTGATTGAGAAAAATAGATTGCCAAGTAGCAAGCCTGTCAGAGAATCTATCAACTAGGGGAGCAAAAGATTCAATCTTACTCCTATGAAGTAAAAGAGGGACACCCAGATACTTATCTTGAAGAGCCATTCTTTGAATATTCAGAATTCCAGCAATTTGTTGTTTAGTGTTATCCTGCACTTTGCAACTAAATGTTATTCCAGATTTATCAAAGTTTACAGACTGACCAGAAAACTTACTAAATTGCTTAATATTTTGGCTAAGGCCACAGCTTCATTAGTTCTAGCTTTAGCAAAAACTAAGCAATCATCTGCAAAAAAGAGGTGAGAAATAGAAGGACTGGTTTTTGAAACAGTAATACCATGAATTTCACCTTTTCTTTCAGCAGCATAGAGAGCTCTTGACAAAGATTCCATGCAAAGAATGAATAGATATGGAGACAAGGGATCACCTTGTCTCAAACCTCTTTGAGGTTTATAAATTTCTCCAGGGGATCCATTAAGGAGAATAGAAGTAGTCACGGTGGAGATACATTGATGTATAAGAGCACACCAGTCATCAGAGAAGCCTAAACTTTTCATAGAATTAATCAAGAAACTCCATTCTACCCTATCAAAGGCCTTAGACATATCTAGTTTAATAGCCATCCAACCATCATGTTTCTTAGTTCTTTTCATAGTGTCAATTAGCTCACGTGCTATAACAATGTTATCAGTAATCACTCTACCAGAGAGGAAAGCAGTCTGAGATGGGGAAATTATCCTATCAAGTAAAGGCTTTAGCCTATTTGCCAGCAGTTTAGAGATTAATTTATAAGTGACATTACATAAACTAATAGGTCTAAAGTCTACTGGGCTAGTAGGACAGTTTTTTTTAGGAATCAAAGTGATGAAATTATGGTTTATCTACTTTAGGATATGTTTAGAATGGAAGAAAGACTGAACCATCTTAACAATATCATCACCAACAACATCCCACATCTCCTGGTAAAAGCCAGGAGGATACCCATCAGGACCAGGCGTAGTCCATGGTTGCATGCTAAATATGACATTTTTAACTTCAATGTTATCTGGGATTCTAGTAAGAGCAATATTATCAATATCAGAAATGCAAGGAGAAACTGTATCAAAATACTCAGAAGGGTCATCAGGAAATGAAGTTCTACTCATATTAAAGAAATGCTCTTTAAGGGTGGCAGCTATGTCATTTCTATCAGTAACCCAAACATCCATAGAATTTTTCAGAGTGTCAATATTTGTTCTCTTTTTCCTGAAATTTACTTTATTATGAAAGTAGGCAGTGTTTCTATCTCCATTTCTAAGGTCTTCATCTCTATTCCTTTGTTTCCAGAAACCAGCTTGAGCATCAAGCCAATAAGAAAGTTTTTCCTCAAGGTCTTCTAGGGATTCATTCTGATTGCCAGTACTATTACCAATAGAAAGAGCTTCAATTTGGGCCTTAGTCTTATATATTTGGGTGTTTATATTTCCAAAACTATGGTGATTCCAATCTCTCAAAGCCTTTTTAGTATGATGTTGACTTCTAGTAACTCTATAAGCATTAGAGCCAGGTTCAGAGTCCGTCCAATTATTTTTAATGACCTCTTTACAGGAGGGATCTTTAAGCCAAGTCTCATTCATTCTAAAAGGCTTAAAAGTGTTATTAAGAGCTCTGTCAGTAATAAGAAGAATGGGACAATGGTCACTAGCTAGGGGTATTAAATGAAAGCAGGTTGAGTTAGGAAAATAATTCATCCAACGTAGATTATAAAGGACCCTATCAAGTCTTTCTAAGATCAGATTATAACCAGATCTTCTATTTGTCCAAGTAAAGGGATTCCCAACAAAGGACATACTATGCAGACCATTAGTGTTTAACAACCTATTAGAATCATCTAAAACAGACTGAGAAATTAAGTTACCCCCTTCTTTTTCATCTTGAGTGAGAACAAAGTTTAAATCACCTACAAAAATCCAAGGCAAATTTAGGTGACCAGCAACATTACTCATATAATTCCATTGAGTGTTTCTCAGAGAGTCATCCAGAGCACCATAAATAAAAGTAAAGAGTGAATGATTGGTTCTGGCATCAATTCTAATTTTGCAGTTTATAATATTGAATTTGGACTCTAAAATTTGGAGTTCAATTCCCTCCTTCCACATCAGACAAAGACCACCAGATAATCCTATTGGTTCGACTAGGAACATATTAGGATATTTTAAATTTGAAGTATAATTTTTCATTTTCTTGGCAATGTTTTTGGTTTCAATCAATAAAATGACATCTGGATCATTAGATCTAACAAGGTCTCTAAGATGGTTTCTAGCGTTTTTATTACCAAAACCACATACATTCCAAGACAAGAATTTCATGATTGCAAGCAAATTGACAGGAGAATTCAAAAACAGGAGTTTAAAACTATGTAATAGATTAAAGGGATTTTTTACCTCATTCTCCCCACCAGTGATTCCATATTGTTTGTCCAACTGTATGGTCTGAGTTGTTGTTTGATTATCTGACTCACCATCAATGTTATTTGCATCACCATTCTCCTTTTCAATATCTGTAACTCCTTGATTGTTACCCCCAGACCTTTGTCTCTTGCCGAGCCTAGGTTGTGATTCATCTGAGACAGCCTCAGTAATAATATTGATAGCAATCCCATCTTTTGGAGGAATAAAAGTGTTGATTCTGCCATTCCTCCTCGAGTTCTGATTAGGAGCTGTCGAAGCACTGGGTCTCGCAGCAATTACTTTCTTCAACCTACCAACACCTCCAAATGGTAATGGCTTATTGTGAAGAGCTTCCAAATAGACATCAGCATCTTTACAAGCCCCTTTAACATGATTAATGATGTGGCATTTTGGGCAAAGTTTTCTAGGTTGTTTTTCATAGAAAAACCTTACCCATTTTGTTACTCCAGAAGCAGTGATAGCTAGAACACCCCTCCTTAATGGTGTTAAAAGATCAATCTTGACATGGACTTTCACAGGGACCCCTCCTACTGGAACAACATTTTTTGGTTCAATAGATAAAACTTCTCCCATGAGCTTACCTATTTCTTCCACTGCTTTCACATTCATATGTTCTGGTTGTAGATATTGAAGTTGAATCCAGTATGTTTGTTGAGACCAGTCTAGTTCTTGATGACTTAAACCATGGAAGTAATCATAAAGGATAACCAGATGCCCATCTATATTCCAGGGTCCTTCTTCAATCACTTTATCCACCATCTCCTTGTTTTTCAACTTAAAGATCATTACATTTGGATCCACTTCAATAATTTTGACATCTTCTAGAGGGATAAAATTCCAAGTGAATTGGATGTTTTTTTCTAGTACTCCATAAGACATTCTTCCTTCAATGATAATATTCCCAATCAAACAAAAATCCCATTCCCCCGTACCTTCTACAGCTGAGGTATCTCCCTGGTTGAGGATGATTGTGTCTTCAGTAGCATTCAACTCTAGGGTTGCCTTCCTAAATCTTGCAGCCAAATCCACTACTTCAGTGTTCTTGTTGGTATTAGTTGCTTCAGAAACTTGGTTATCCGCCATTGTTTGGTAATTACTTTGACAATTCCAAGGGTTAATATTTTGTGACTGGTTGAAGAGATGATAAAGACACATATCATTAGGGTTTCTTGCAATAGATTCCAATTGATATCCCTGAGAATACGGCATGGAGATAATCTTGGGATTAGTTGAAATAGAAAAGGAAAGTGTATAGCTGTTGATTGACCAAAGAAGAAAGAGGTATTTGAACTTTTCAAATTTGAAACGGCTGTTTGATTTTGTGTATGTGCAGCTTTCTCGAGCTAAGTTACTCATCATTGAATCAGTGAAGAAGCAAGTTTTTGAATCGGTGATATAACAAGTTCTAACCATGGAGATTCAAATAACATTGAGATCAGTATGATAAATCGAAGCTTCCACAAGCAAAGGAACAACAGTAGCCAACGCTATTACCAAAACAAAAATCCAGGCCAACGCCATTATGAACAAACAATCTGTAAAACACAAGGGGAGAAGAATTAAAGTTAGTTATCCATAGATTTTGTAGAAGAAGTTTTAATTTGATAGGATGAAGATGGAAAGAAATTAGTTAAAGACCCAATTAAGATGTAATTCTATTGTAAAGGATTGAACAAATGAAAAGACGACGATTGAAATATACTCTGGAGCATTCTCAATTTCGAAAATTTTTGAGGTCTGCAAATAAGAAAACAGACAGAGTAAGCAGAAATGATTAGATCATCTTAAAAATCAGAAAACAAAGAATGATTCGAAGGAAACCAGATAATCTGAAAGAAAATCAGAGGTTCATAGATTGAGAAATTAAAAAAACCGAGTTGAATCAGATGGTCGCCCGATTCGCAGAGAGGAGAGAGAAAAAAATGATAGGATGCGGATGAAATTCCATTGTTTTATTCATTTTTTAGTGGGAAATCAGAATGGATTTCATTATTTAAAATATATAAACATAACGTTAAGAAAAATAGCTTCAAATCTCATATTTTAAGAAGAATGTTGTGAAGTTTCAACTGATAAAAGCTAATTCGTAATTATGAAAGCGTCATAATAGGATTATGGACTTTCCTTATAAAATTATAACTTCGTGGATGCAACCTTTTCCCACTCCCTAGAAAAATGATTTACTTCAATAAAAATTTAAAAATTATGAAACATAACATCCTCATTCAAACTACTTCTTAAAAATGAGCTCATGCCCAAGAAAGTAAACTTCTGAACTAAGCAAACCCCACATCCTCTTTCAAATTCTGATTCAATTAAACAAATTATTTGCACCATGTAATTGCTACATTGAAAATGTGCCTAACAACTCTTAAGCCAGTAGATCATACTCAATTAAGGAAAAACTGACAATTGGGGACCTTGACTAAATTTTAAGTCCACAAAATACTAGCAACCCAATTTTTCGTATCCCATAATTGATTAGATAGATTATATCTATTAGGTAAGTTGAACTTATCTACTAAACAAACCGGTATATATTCAGACCTAAAAATAGGAATGAATCGATTGGTCATTAGTTCGTTGATACATATTCAAAGATTATCCTGAAAGGTATGATGGCTCAGGCTAGCTACTAGTCCAGATACATTGACCAGATTCATACTATAAATTTAATTATCCTTAAAGATAATGACGAATTTGGAGAGCATTTTTTCCATGTATATACTCAAAATGAATCAAAATCGATACTTGACTGGATACATATCATTTATAACCTATAAATAGAAGAAGAATTCCAACTGGAAAGGTACACATTTTCTTATCCTTTTTTATCCACAAAAATTTGCAGAGACTTGTTACTCATTGAGGCACCAAGTGTCCTTGCAGGTACACCCCCTCTCCTTCCTACCAATAATTCTTGAAGAGCCAAAGTTAATGAACAACCGATTCATCAAGAAGCGGGAATTTCTCATCCATTAGGAACACATCACGGGGAATACTACTGAATCATCCAATGGTTCATATTTTATCATCATGTATGATTCTCAAGGAATATTCTTGTACCATATAATGGCTAGAATTTCATCTTCAAATACGAATCTCGAGGAGTATTTAGGAATATTTTTGCTACAACATCTTTTGGCGCCCACTGTGAGGCAGAGAGAAAGAATCTTTAGAAAAACAAAATCAAGATCTATGGCTAAATCAAAAGCAAGTCAGGGTTATGGGAACGACAATATAAAAGCAAGAGTACGAAGCAAATCGGAGAGATGTGATCACCCACTTCGAGAAGGAGTTGAATGTCACCAGTTTCGACGACATCCGGAAGAACTTATTCCCACTGGATAAGTAGAGGAAATCGCTAGGTACATATTCCTTCCGAAAGAACTTATTCCCACTGGATAAGTAGAGGAAATCGCTAGGTACATATTACCACTCTCCATTTAAGTGAATATACTAAAGAGATTCCCAAGAAACTATGATCAAAAATAGGTAAACATGTCAAACTCGTGGCTATACCCCCTTACCAATATAGACTTTCATTTAGCCTCGCGTATTGTTCAAGTGGGTAGGACCATATTAACACCTACAGATTCGAGTATGTGCAAAATATTAAAACAGTTAGCGAAAGAAAACAGACTACTGAAAGGCTCACTGTATAAGAAACCACAAACGGGTAATACCCTGAAAGTGTCACTCCACACCACTATGGAAGAATTTCACATAACAGTTGGCAAGGGGGATGAGTACGAAGTGGTCACGACTGGACACATGGATCAAACAAATGCATAATCCAAATACTTTGATACTAGCCAAAGAGTACGAAGTGGTCACGACTGGACACACGTAACACCATTAGGTTAAATAACTTAGTTATTTGTGAAGTCGATACTCATAAAATATCGTATGTATTCGATGCATGTAAAGCATCGATTTTAAGCAAGCAACTCAAAATAATCGATGTATGTGAAGCATCGTTGTGTTGAGCCTGTCTTGGTTGGTCGCGGAACCTAGTGTCTTAAAAGGAGCATGACTGGCCACTTTTAGGAAGATGCTGGGAGATATTTATGTATGCCAAAGGTAGACCGGTCGGTCCCTATAGGAGAGTGATGGTTGGTAGACATTTTAACATCCTGTTGGTCGGCCCAAGTTAAATCTAGACCGGTTAAATTGGCTAGCCAAATTGGATGGCTGAGATGATTTGCGGCAGTTATTGGTTGCCGCTAATTTATTTAAGACTCCTATAAGAAGCGCGGCCAGCCATCTTTGGGCGATCTTTAGGAGCCATATGGGCAGGCCGCGGCGTGACCGATTGTTCCTTATGGAAGGGGGGTGGCCGGTGATCATGGACACATCTTGTTGGATGCCTAAAATAGGAGTTAGGCCGGCCGATTCGACTGGAAAAGTTGGGCGGCCGAGATGATTTACGGCAGTTAATGGCTGCCGTTGATTTAATTTAGGTTTTAAAAAACCGTGTGGCCAACCTATTTTGGGCCAACGGTTTTTGGTGTTGGCGGCATGCTATAGACTATTCGACCGACCAGTGCTATAGTCGGGCCGCTGGTGAGTGTATACGCACCTTGCCAGTTGATTAAGATTGAATCTAGGCCGGTCAATTCGGCTGGCGAAGTTGGACGTCCGAGATTGTTTTGCGACCGTGATGTGCTGCCGCTAACATAAATTAGGGTTTTGTAACCCGCACAACCAACTCACTTTGGGTAATCGTTTAGTGGCTCCGCTTGCAAGTTGGAAGGATTCCGATAGGCCAGGGCATTAGTGGACCGGTGTGCATGGTGGTGGTTGTCTGGTCGCGTCAGGAAGCAACCAAGCTTGATAAATCAGCCGGCCAAAACGTGCGGCTATGATCGTTTTTGAGACTGACATGGGAAGCCTATGTTCGGTTCCTTAAGGAATTAGGCGTGTCGACCAACCAATTTCCAACTTTAATTAAAAGTGTGTGTGTGGCACTTTTGAAGCAATCTGATTGGTCGATGGGAAAGGGGGCCGACAAGCAGCAACATGGAGTGTGGCCAGCCGGCCACAGGTAGCACCTGCTGAAGCAAATCGGTCGGCCAAGTGGCGTGGCCACGCCTCCCTTTTCCGCTGCTCTTACTTGCCGTAGTTCCTCTTCATTTCTTGTTTTCTGACTTTTGGTAGGATCTTTCTCCTACTAGCTCCATGATGGATCAATTTCCTAGTTTACCTAGGTTTAGTTTCGACCAATAGGGTTCGAAATATCGCGCAGGGAGCAAAAAACCTAATTTTGTAAATTAATAAAATTAGGTTCGAAAGATTGAATTTTGTGAGCTGACACAAAATCAATCAATTTCTGGTGTGTGTTCATACAAAATCACTAATTATGTTTCAGAGGGCAGCATAAATTTGCGCGCCTCTAATTGAGTATTTCCATGCATATCTTAATCCTGACACTTCGGGAAATTCATGCTACTCAGTTGTGAGCGAACGTTAATTGTCATGTCATGTCAACATCAAGAGTTCGGCTGGGGAACATAGCGTAGAATGAATACTCGACAGGCTCCGACATTAGTGAGTAATGCAACTAGGAGCTTAAACACTCATTAGGCTGAATACTAGTGAACAATTTATCTAGAAGCTTGAGTTTCAGTATAATATGAAGAGAGACATAGGCACTCATCGGATTTTGATATATTCTTCAAATTCCTTGGGGAATATAGACATATCAAGGTCTACTAATTATGATGCCGGTTCAGTTAGACAGACTTTTATAGGTTTCGCCTTATACTAAAAACCACCATCAATATTAAGTCCCCTGATTAGCACGTCACAGTGACATTGTTGCGGGGTAAGCATTAGATGGTGCAGACGAAATTAAAATTAAAATTGAAAAGATAAAGCAGGTAGATATTACCAGGAAAATTCTAATCGTCCTTCAGCAACAGGACCGCAAGCTAGCTAGTGGTCTTCATAGTAGCGTGTTGCTATCTCGGCTATGGGGCATGAGTGTTATGGGCCCAGCCATCTATTCCCGTTCATGGAGCAAAAATGAATCCTTCTTATGGAAACTCTGTTCGTACAAAAAGGGGTATCAACCCACTTCCGTTTTTTGTTGCTCGTCTGGCTCCGTGCTTTCGTCTGCAAAAACCGGCTCCTCTTCGTCACTATCATCAGCTCCATCACGAGCGTGCCAATCGTCAGCAGCAAGGTAAGTACATCTTGTTCTTTCTTCTTTTTGCAAGTATGAACTTTAGTTGTACGTATTACTTCCACGGTTTTGAAGTTTCATCAAATCCTGAGTGAACTCCATCGATCCTCTCCGAAATGTGTAATATGGTTCTGTCTCCAGAAAATGAGCATCCAGCCTCTCCAGTGGATTTCAAAATTTGCCAAACTCCATTGCGCTCAATTGCAAGAGGCCTTGACTTTAAGTTTTTTGGTTTTTGGACTGCTGAGTCGCAATTAAAATTTTCTTTAAACTCCTAAGAATTGACTGGCACAAATTTATTCCGACTCTTTAGCTTATAGGCATATTCTTGCCTTTCTGATTGCGATAATGATATGCTTGGAAGGGCTTGTATGGGCAAAATCTTCCGGAGTCATTTAGTGAAGTAGACGAGCTGAGAGGCGTTCCATTGTCGACGTGCTGCTATCAAGTCTTCAAGGAATTCATTCTAAGCGACATCCTTTGAATCATCTTCTGAATCTTGGATTGTTATATGGAATGGGATGCGATGAGCAGTCCCCAGTTACACTTCTGTTTGGTTACTAGAGCTGTACTTTTTGAGCCCTCTTGGTAATACAATGCGTTCTTGCAAGGAGTTGTGGATGCGTGCTAGATCCGATGGCGTGGCCGGATATGTGAAAATATCTTCGCGGCGTACTTTTGGAGTCTTTGATGCACGTGTACGGCTTCATGTTGAGAAATTCCTGCGGCTCGTAAAGCTTTGATAGTGATGATGCTGATATCAGAAATAACCTGGTTGAGGGACGTGAAGGCATCTCGTGCTGGCAGTCCTCAAGTGTAATTATCCTGAAAGATATACTTCCATTGCATTTGATGGTAAAGTGGTTGACGAACTAACGAAGGCGGCAATATTTTGGATTCTTCACTTGTTGATCAATGGTCGGGAGTCGCACTTGATAAATCTGTATTGTATCCAAACTTTTGGCAACCCATGCACCCCTTCCATAGGAAATTGGAAATCTAGAAACACCGAATCTGACTTTGTCGGCGATGTGGTTGTTGATGCACAGCTTCATGCAGCCCTTGGGTAGGTGGCACTCAGTTCTGAGTAGGTGATGTGGCAGGCATGATGCGGTTGGTATGTGTGGCTTGCTGAGACGCGACTTTCCTTTTTGATTCTTCACTGATAACAACGCTTATGGATGGCTGGGCCAAATACTGCTTGTTGGTCAGGCGCCTTCCAGACAGGGAGGTGATGATATCCTCACGCTACATCTTTGAAGAGTGGTGACCCTTTCACGGTTTCTTGGTTGATCGTCTCTTCTGAGTTGAACAGGTCCTTGGCAGTGTAGGGATTTCGTGTTGAACCTCAGTCCCCAAGTGTGGTTTACGTGATTCTATCTTGTATGGTCGGTGGGTTTACCATAATAAGATATCACCATCTTGCCTCCGTACTGGTGACTCTATTACTTCCTCCATGGGAAAATAAAATATATGCAGAAGTTCGGATTACCTTTATCCGTAATTGTTGTTGTTATGGTGAAGCCCTGGCTGGTATCAATAAATGAGCAGCAATGGTTCTTGGCAGCAACTGTGATCATAAGAGACTGCGTTTTCGTGGGAAAAAAACAGGTTGGATGGAGGTTGGATGGCTACGGTCACGATCCTTGACAGGGAGGAGCGGCGACTACGGGCACAAATCTTGGTAGGGACGAGTGGTGGCTATAAGCACGGTAGGGAAAGGCGTGGTGATGGTGGTCATGGGATTTGGTAACCACGACCATGAATCTTGGATGAGCGAAGATGAATAAGTAGTGGTAGCTACGTCCACGAGCTTTAGGCGAGCATAGGCGGTGATGCTAGTGTTTGGGGTAAAAACTGATTATGCTGGGAATGGTAAATTTGGGTGTGCCGCTGAGAAATAAATCTAAACCCTAAACAAATACACTGCATGGGAGTACATTAGATTCGAGAGATCAATCTGTACAATTCTGGCCTAAACCAAGAAATGGCCATTCCAGACTTGCTTCGGTCACAAAGTGAAAGAGAAGGGTTGATCTTAGGGAGGGAAGCGAAGAAGGTGTTGAGACCAAAATATTGAATTTTGAGGGTGTGGTTGTTTTATAACTTGTATCAGAATTTGGAACTGGCTTGCGGAATGTAAGCTATCAGTTCTTGGTGTTATTCTAGATACTTATGTTGTTGTTAACCAAAACTCTGTTGTTGGTCGAAATAGGTTGAAAACCTATTTATACAAGTCATTGAGCACCCTTGATCTCGTAAGAAGTGGAGACAGTTAAGTAGTGGAGAAGTGGGGTTGTGTAGAAGCGGTTCACCATCACGTTCCCATTGTGAGAGGAAACTGGTCAGCCTTACACCCCATATTCTCTTACTGCTATTTAACCGTCCGCGCTTTCCTGACACTTTCTTGTAATGGGCGTGTTGCACGCCGCACGCTGTAAACCGCCAGACCAATACCCTGATGAGTATATCCCAGTTTGTGACTTGTTTGATGTCTCGAGTGTTTCGTGGAAAATGTGCAAAAAGTTGCTGAGTGGGTCTAATGTGCAAAACCTAGTTATTCTGACTAATTGCACGCAAGCTAGGCGGCATAATGGCATAGAGGCGCCTGTATAGTGGCAAAGTGGCGTCTGACAGTGGCTAAATGGCGAGGTGGCGCCTGCCAATGGCGTAGTGGCAAAGTGGCACCTGCCAGTGGCATAGTGGCGAAGTGGCGCATACTATATCTTGGCATATTGGTGTTAGATCCAAATATGGCTCAATGATATTAGCTCTAGTTGACACATCGAACTTAATGCCTAGGTGATGTTATTTGGCATGGGACGGCATAGCGGTCTTAAACAAATTAGGGTTTGGCATGTCAAAGCCCTAATTAGTGTGTGCGGCTATGTTGACGCGATGACCACTAGGTGTTGGCGCGGTTTGGCCTCATTCTAAATGTGTGTGGTGCATTTAGAGCGACCTAATTGGTCGATGGAAAGGGGGCCGACAGTCATCATGGAGTCGGACTCATTATAAATGCGTGTGGCGCATTTAGGGCGACCTGATTGGTCGATGGAAATGGGGCCGACAAGCATCATGGTTCCGGCCTTATTCTAAATGCGTGTGGCACATTTAGAGCGACCTGATTGGTCGATGGAAAGGGGGCCGACAATCAGCATGGGGCCGGCCTCATTCTAAATGCGTGTGGCGCATTTAGAGCGACCTTATTGGTCGATGGAAAGGGGGCCGACAAGATAAACATGGAGCGTGTCCAACGGCCACAAGCGGCGCCTATTGGAGCAGATTGGCCAGCTACGTGGCGAGACCGCGCCTCTTTTGTACATTGTTATTGTTTTCCATAATTCCTCTTTTGTTTCTTGTTTTCTGGTAGGACTTTGCTCCTACTAGCTCCATGGCGGATCAGTTTCCTAGTTTACCTAGGTTTGGCCTCGACCAATAGGGTTGAGATATTTGCACAAGGCGCAAAAGACCTAATTTTTGCAAATAGGTAAAATTAGGTTAGAAAATTGAATTTCGTGAGTCGACACAAAATTAAACAGTTTTCGATAAACTATTTGTGTGTTGGCACAAGAAATCTCTTTATCAGAGAGCGGTACAACTTGCGTGTTCCTGAGTATTTTCATGCAGATCTTGATACTGACACTTCGGGAAATTCATGCTACTCCGCTGCGAGTGATCAGTAATTCTCATGTCATACCAATATTAAGAGTTCAGCTGGGGAGCAAAGCATAGGAAAATACTCGACCGGATGTACATTAGTGAATAATGCAAGCGGGAGTTTAATAAAATTTATAGAATATTTGGGATTGTTGCTACATGCACCATTCTGGATAAATTTTATATACATATACTAAATTTCTCAATACATATGTAAGTAAAGAGGCTTGGGCACTCATCACTCTTAAACGACTCGGCTTCTTTACAGAACGACGACGCATTTAATACAGGGTTTTACAATCTTAGCCTTGAACTAAAAACCACCATCAACAGCTAGCCACGACCACGAACATTAAAAGGTTTTGATCGGCTGTTATGACCCGAAGGATGAGTTTCTTCCTTTCATATAACTTACATACGTGAGTTTTATTTCTCCTTCTATTTTTCCCCTCTTTTATTTTCGGTGAAGCGCTCCTCTCTGATTCCCTGTCGGAAGCTCGCCTATTGTTTCTTGCCTGATACGACACGGTTGAGGGCTGTAAATATTTCTTGACGCTGCGCTTTGGAGAAATACAAAATCTCACATAAATGCTCCATTGTGGACTGTACAGTTTTGTGGACGGAGTCCCCAGAAATCATGCAACTCCTAACAGGAAGAGGATCTCTGTGGACTCCCTCAGTGCTTAGTTGAAGTTCTCCTGCATCCACCTTCTCTTTGAAAATGCGCTTCAATTTGTTGCAATCGCTGGTGGGATGATTGACGAACCTATGGTAATGGCAATATTTGGGATTTTCCATTTCTTCTTCGGTTGTAGGACGTCTGCTAAGAGGTAGCTTGATGATGCCATCTTGAATCCAAGCTTTTAGGAGTTCGATTACCTCTTCAATTGGACACGGGAAGATTAAAGCAGCCTCTCCAGTTTCTTGTTGCTGTGCAGGCGTGTTAGTCTCAGCTTTCTGGGTTTGAGTTGTCTGCTGCGCTGGTGCCGCACGTTTGGGTTGTTGATAGTCGTTCCCCAGATGCCTTATCTTTCCACCCTCACTAGTGATTGACTGGAGGTTGGATCTTTTATTGGAAGGACGCCCGCTTTCCTGAAACAATCCAAGCGTTTGGGTTGTGGATCTTTAAGAGCTTCTTCATTCTGGAACACTTCTGATCGATTGAGTAACGCAACATCGGATCTCTTAGCAGCTTCTGATGCAATATGGGAATTGATATTTTCCTAGAAGGATGTATATAATGAAATCACCTTTTAAGTGCAAGGACTCTGATGAGAATTTGATAAACCCCACGAGTCTTCTTTCTGAGGAAACATCTCTTGATCTTCATGAGCATACAAGTTAGGTTGGTGGCTACCTTTGTATTCAATGTGACCATAGGCTTCATCTTCCTCACTAGGAATAGGAATGTGAATCTTGGAAGAAGGACTACTTCCATCAGTATTGATCCGTGAGGACTTTCAAAAGCGTAAATACTTCGTCCTGCGTCTTGACAATAATATCTTGATTCCTAACAATATCATTCAGGATTTTCATCAAATCGTGAATAGTTGCTAAATATTGAGACTTCATCCTCGACAAGGGTTTTGAATGAAAGAATGGATTCAGGAATAACATGTGAAGTATTGTCAGTGCTAGGAGAAGTAAAGTTGGGATTGAAGGTTTCTGAACGATTCCTAAGATCAACTATCTTGAGAAATTTAGGAAATTGAAAATGGAATAGGGGAAATGATTTTTTGCAACCGAGAGATTAATCTCCCACTGTGGTCGCCAGTTGTTTTGGGGTAAAAACTGATTCTGATGGTTTTGGTAAATTTGGGTGTGTTGATGAGAAACGAATTCAAACCCTAAACAAATGCACTGCACGGGAGTACTTTAGAATCGAGAGATCAATCTGTACAATTCTGGTCTAAACCAAGAAATGACCGTTCCAGTCTTGCTTCGGTCACAAAATGAAGGAGAAGGGTTGATCTTAGGGAGGGAAGCGAAGTAGGTGTTGAGATCAGAATGGTTAACTCTGAAGGTGTGGTTGTTTTATGACTTGTATCATAATGTGGAACTCGCTTGCGGAATCTAAGCTATGAGTTCTTTGGTGTTTTTCTGGATACTTGTGTTGATAACCTCTTGTTGGTTGAAATAGGTTGAAAACCTATTTATATCGTCATAGTTGCACGCACCTCGATCTCATACGAAATGGGATTAGTTGAGTGATAGAGAAGTGGGATCGTGTGAAAATGTTGAAAACCACGTCTTTCAATGAGGGAAGACAGGTCGGTACACACCCACTACTTCTTTGCTGCCACTAACTGTCCGCTTTTCCTGACACTTTCTTATAATGGGCGTGTTGCACGCCGCACATTGTAAACCTCCAGACCAATACCCTGATGAACATCCCCCAGTTTGTGACATGTTTGATGTCTCGAGTATTTTATAAAAAATATGTAGCAATTTGCTGAGTGGGTCTTCCCTAATTAATCTGACCAATCACACGCAAGCTAGGCGGCGGGTAGTCATGTGTGACGAGCCAAGTTATGAGACTTGCCGCAAATAATAGCACGTAACACCATTAGGTTAAATAACTTAGTTATTTGTGAAGCCGATACTCATAAAATATCGTATGTATTCGATGCATGTAAAGCATCGCTTTTAAGCAAGCAGCTCAAAATAATTGATCCATGTGAAGCATCGTTGTATTGATCCTGTCTTGGTTGGTCGCGGAACCTAGTGTCTTAAAAGGAGCATGACCGACCACTTTTAGGAAGATGCTGGGAGCTATTTATGTATGCCAAAGGTAGGCCGGTCAGTCCCTATAGGAGAGTGATGGTTGGTAGACATTTTGATATCCTGTTGGTCGGCCCAAGTTAAATCTAGACCGGTTAAATTGGCTAGCCAAATTGGATGGCTGAGATGATTTGCGGCAGTTATTGGTTGCCGCTAATTTATTTAAGACTCCTATAAGAAGCGCGGCCAGCCATCTTTGGGCGATCGTTTAGGAGCCATATAGGCAGGTCGTGGCGTGACCGATTGTTCCTTATAGAAGGGGGTGGCCGGTGATCATGGCCACATCTTGTTGGCTGCCTAAAATAGGAGTTAGGCCGGCCGATTCGACTGGAGAAGTTGGGAGGCCGAGATGATTTGCGGCAGTTAATGGCCGCCGTTGATTTAATTTAGGTTTTAAAAAGCCGTGTGGCCAACCTATTTTGGGCCGACGGTTTTTGGTGTTGGCGGCATGCTATAGACTATTCGATCGGTCAGTGCTATAGTCGGGCTGCTGGTAGGCCTGGATATGTGTTTATAATTTATGACCTACAGTGATAAACCGCAAGTGCACGACGTCTATCGGAGACGCGGCAAGTACGGGTCGATCCCACAGAGAAATGGGTGTGCTATGTATGATCTAAGGCTTGCTTCTTCAACTGAATTCAAGTGAGTGACAAAGTAACACAATGGTTTTGTTGCCGATACGGCTGGATAATGTTCAAGTGACTCTAACTAAGGAATGAAACAGTGACAATGGGGTTGCTAAGGTCTTCAAATCTACCTCTAACTCCTATTGTGTGCTCAACTGAGTTGAAGCTTTCTTGTCTGTGGTGATAAGGGCGGTGTCAAATCCACCACCTATCTAAGGGGTTTCTCCATGTTATGCTTTTATTAATCGGCTAAAGTGCTAACTTGAGCACTAGTTGTCTAATTAAGTACAACTAGTCAATGGAATTAGCTATTGTGCCTAAAGTATGAGTTGTGGCAATCTCAAAGCAGATGTAACCTAACTACAATGGATGCAAGACATCCATTGTGAGAGAAAAGTATTGAATGCCCTAATTGAAGACATAATTATAATTTTAATCATTCAAGATAGTTCAACAGAGTTTAAACACACAATATGGAGTTAGGGTTTCATTGAAACCCTAACAAAACTAATTAAAACATAATAAAATAACAAAGAACAAAATTAAACCTAATCCGAAGACCGGCTAGTCCAGGCATGCCTAAAAACATCTTCTTCATCCTCTATTTATACAAGCACAATCCAAAACTAAAACCCTAATTCTATTTTAAAAAAGAAAAATTAAAGTGAAATTTCTCTCACCCACGTCGCTCCAACCGCTCCCTCTTCTCACAATCGCTCCCCGCTTCTACAGTGATGAAAACCCTAGACCTAATCCTCTTCTTCTCTTTCTATTTCTCACTTAGTCTCTAGGGCGTAAACTATGAGAGAAATAGAGGGAGACGGAGAGGTGGTTCGTTGACACGAGATGGTGGTGGTGATGTCTTTGTCGGGGAGAGGGAAGGTGCTTGGTCGGGTGAAGGATGAAAAGAGCGGGAGCTCGCTTTCGTGATGGAGACGGAGAGAGGAAGAAGAAAGAGAAGATGAAGATGAAATGGAATGCTCGATTAGGGTATAGGGTGTGGGTCGCTTCGGTGTTGAGCGGGTGCATCGGTGTTGATGTAAAGGTTGAAGCGAGCGTAGGATTTAGGAAGTGGAGGATCCGAACGGCTCGGGGTGTAGGTGGTTACGGTGTGAAACGGAGCATCGGCTGATGATGGGAAGGACAGAGCAGCGAGCGTTGGATGTGGTGATAGCAATATCAACGGCTGAGGATGATACGGGCTTGGATCCGGGTCATGGGTAGCTCTAGCCCATGTCTTCCTTGTTGGGTTGCAACTGATTCGCGCATGGGCTTTGGCTATCTGCTCCATAGATGCTCGTCTCTAATTCTTCACTCTTTTGGCTCCTCAATTTCTCCGGACTTTATTTAGTACCTAAAAACACAAAATTAATTAATACAAATATTTATTCTTGAAAACAAAGAAAACACAGAATCTGGGATAATATCTGATTTCTAAGCGCAAAAGATGAGTAAAATGCCAATAAAAAGGTGTATAAATATGCACTATTTGGCACTCATCAAATACCCCCAAACCTGAATTTTACTTGTCCTCAAGTGAAACAAAATGAAGAAATCCTAACTATACCCCCGTCGCAGGTCTCTCGAATGCATTTAGCGTATGCACTAAGCCTTTAAACCCCTAGGTGTCCCTAGTGGACGAGTTGTAGTCTCGTGAGGGTTTACAAGAGGTGTACCCACAAAACCTTCTCCAACTTCGTAGTGTAAAAGAGTCTCAAGCATCCAAGAACCTATGAGTACATAGAGTTTCAAGTGCTAGTAACATGAAGTTAGAACTATCGAAGAACGCATTCTCATCCTTAAGTGCCGAGCGAGAAGTAACCATACCATATGAAAGAATTCGGATTCGATTGTGATCATAAGTCTCAACTTCTGCCTCACCATTAAGGTTTTATGATAATTGCACTCAAAAAGATCGCTTTTTTAGTCTCTCATGTGTGCAGCGAGGAATAAAGAGAGAAATCCCGCACACGTTGTAGGTAAGAAGGATAACCTTCCGAAATAATTTCGGAGACTCCACGGGTAGTGTGGACAAAAAGAATCTTTTCTGATGATCTCTTAGGAAGGAAATCAACCATTAGCAAGGGGTGGGAGTACTCACTCACTTCTCACCCGATCGGCAATTAATATCACTCTCTCATAGGAACCATAGAAACGTCTTCAATCTTCGGTCTTCGGTCTTCACTTGTTGATGACGAACTTCTAAACTTCACAAAACTTGACAATTTTTAACTTTTCTACTCAAATTCCTTGTTGTTTGGATTTTTCTTTTTAAATTCTTCTTTACCATGGTGGTATCAAAACTAAGAAAATAAACTACAATTTTTTTTTTATTTTTTAGATATATATATATATATATTTTTTTTTTTTTTTTTTTTTTTTTGACAATAAGTGAAAATACAAATAATGAAACAACTGACCCCATGGACAAAGGACTTTAACACTCAATTTTTCCACAACTTGTATTGTCTTGATTTTATAAATTTTATTAATTCTCATCTTATTTTCTTTTCTTTGTTGCATGTAAACCTTGGACTATCTCAACTTTTCTTTCAATATTCTGATTCTGCTCCGTTTGTTGACGATGATGTGTTTCTATGGGTCTTGCTGATTGAGTGAGAGAGTGATGCTAACGGCAAATCGGTATTTAGAAGGAGTTTTCATCTTTAGACGTCACCCTCATGATTGACGGAATTAGCACTCAAGAGATCAAAAGTAGTCTTTGAAAGTGGTGCGAAGTTGGGTAGCTCACCATTCCTACCCGGAATTGACGTACGGTGACACACACTCTAAAAGCTTTTCTAGAAAGTCACAAAGAGTGAAGGTCGGTACCTCGCTTGATGTAAAATGGGTAGTCTCCACTATGGTTGATCACAATTCTACTACCGAATATCTAAACAAAGACCTAATTCGCCTCCTCCTATGGTTAAATCCAACTTTAACGCTCTAATCAACTAAGGAACCCGATTGCGTTTTCCGGTACATCTAACTTCTGTTATTTCGGTCAGAAAAAATTCTCTATGTAAACATAGCTAGAAGCATGCTAGTGACTCTAAAATCTCTAAAAGTTGGAGGTTTGTACAAAAAGAGTTTTGATTTTTTTTTTTTTTTTTTTTTTTTTTTTGAAAATAAAAGATTAAAAAAACTAAAATTAAAAAGACTAAAAACCCTATATGCAAAAATATGCAAATGCACCCCCAAACCTAAATCAAACATTGTCCTCAATGTGTCTACATATAGAAAAAAATTAAACAATCACATACCATGAGAACTATGCTGATAAGGGAAGAGATTACCGGTATGTCGGCGGGAGCAAGGTTGGAGCTTCATTAGTCAAGGCTAAAATCCAACATTCTCAATGGAGATCATATCGGATTAGCATAATATATGCGCATGAAGACTCAACCGATTCAAGAAAAGAAAATTTAACAAGTCCTACTGGATATATACAATGAAAATTCACCATAAACCAAGAGTCTAAAGAGTTGAGGATCAACCCAATAGAAAATATGTACACACATTAACAGCCTTACACAAATATAATATGAGAGTGCAAGTAAGACTGTGTATGTGAATGAGCTTCCCCAAACCTAAACTTGTGAACAGTGCGGTTTTGAGTACAAAATCTTGCAAATTTAAAGGTACATCATGCAAAAGGTCTAACTCAAAATGAGTTTTGCTACTAACAAAAGCGGAACATACACATTCCAACCTGTGGTTCCTTAAAAGTGTTATACTTTGATGCAAAATAGTCCAAGAGGACTTGGGAAGCACAAAGCTCTAGGCCTAGATTAGGCATTTTCAGAAAAGTTGGTTTTGCAATTTTGTGATAAACTACACCTAGGTTGGGTGGAGGAGTTTCAGTTTGTGACTCAGGAGAGAGGTTAGGTACATCTAGGTTGTTTTCATTTTTAAAATCATTTGTATCATCACACACTTTCCCAAAGTCAGAAGAGGGTAAATCATGTTCATTTTCACAGATAATTGCACGGGTTCCACATCATCATCACATATATGAATATTAGAAGAAGCATCATTCATAGGGTTCACGAAGAGACACTTAATGTCTCCGAACCTAAAGATTCTACTACATTTTCAAAATACACATGCTCTTCATATTCATCATCATCATCATCATCATAGCAAGAGTTCATCTCTCCATTCAAAAATGTAGTATTTTTAGTGTACTCATCTACCTTTAGATTAGGTTCATATTCAATGTTAGTTGCATGAGTAAGACTAGAAACACTATTTTCAATCCTATCATTTTGTAATTCAATCAGGTGAAGAATCATTTTGAGTTTTTCTATTGAAGGAGAGTCTTCACTAGTGGGTATGCATTCCTCATATGGATATTCATTGTATGGTTGTGCATGAGGTTCACTAGAGAAGGAAATTCAGACATGTTGCTATATGGATGGTCATGCATTGCATTCATTTCAAGCCTAGCATTTTGCTCCATGAGTGTAGCCATTGTTGATTGCAAACTAGGAGTTGAAGGAGTATAAAATTGTTCATCTCCCCCACTGTGGTGAATGATGCATGTGTGCGGGTTGATTATGGTCCCAATAGTCACTTCTAGACACTTCGTACATTGGATTATCATGGTTTTCCCTAGGCTTGTCTAAAAGCATGCAAAATATAACAATGCTCAGCAGGGTGGTCTAAGCCACCACATAAGGTGCAAGCATACATTTCATATTGCCTAAGGGAATTAGATTTGACAGATTGCTTTTCTAAAGCGATTGCCTTTCTAAGCGAGATAGTCGAGCTTCTAATTGATCCAAAAGTGATGACTGGGTATGATAAAAGTGTTCATTTTCAACCTGTGGTGGATGATGTATGTGATCATAATGATTAGGGTATGTGAGATCGGGGCCACGAGAAGGCTCATAAAATTCCCTAAAGTCACTTGTGGTATGTGGGAATTCATCTTGTGAATCATGCCCGTAAGCAAGCTCTTTAATGGATTTGGTTCCATCCCCAGATGCATACCAAAATCCTGACATGATTTAGCACTCAAATTGAACTCAAAATTTAGTTTGGTTTATGTGGGTTTTGTTTGGTTTAAGAGGGCTTTGGTTTGTGTGGGTTTCAATTTGGTTTATTGGGTTTTCGGTTTGTTGGGAAAGTCCACCAGTTGATGCTAAACGATGACGAGAATAGGTTCTAGCCTAGATGGTCCTGCCCCGGCAGGTTGCACAGCCCGGATGTGTAGCTTATGTGGTGAAGGTTGTTTGCACTTGGATGTATAAAGCCCGAGATGATGTTTAGACGACCTAGCGGTTGTGTGCAAAGCCCAAAAGATGTGGGCTTCGAGTTTAGTTTAAGCCCGGCGGTGGGCGGCTTAGGTTGAGCCCCGGTGTGTTTCTTTGTGGGTAGAGTGTCTCACCCGGTGCACGACTTGTGCGAGGCAAGCTTAGCGAGCTTACACGGGTTATGCAAGGGGGTCGGATGGGGTTAAGCTAAGGTTGCTCGGGTTGCTCGATTCATGCAATCGATTGGCGGCTTATGTGCATCCCTAGTTAGGTGGTCACATCACGAGTGTGAGTTCGGCTCGGCACGGGTTATGTGCGAGGCCGAGGTTGTTCCCGGCATCGGCAAGAGCAATCACAAACTCTCACAAAAATCGCCACATCACGGACTTTGGGTTCAATTAGCCCGAGCATGCACAAAATAGCTTAGAGCAAGAAAAATAAGACCTCGCTTGAGATGCACTGAGTAGCTCAATATTTTAGCAGGGCTTACAACAAGTTGTGCACATGAGAATGCACCAAAAGTGTACCAAAAATAGCCAAGGCAAGCAGGATTAACGAATTCGGGGTTATGCTCGGGTCATTCAACGGGCATACATACTATCATTCATTCAATCATTCAAGGTTTTAGCATGCATTCGGGGTTGTACTCGCCTTTGCACACAGATCATGCGGGTATAGAATATAACAAAATTTGACCAACCGGTTTAGCCACAATGGCTGTGTTATTCCTCTCCCTGCCTTCCCTTTCTTTGGTTGCTCAGCAGCAGCAACACAGCAGGTCTGCGGCACAACGAGCTCAGGTACCTTACGAGTCGCAGGGCTTGCTCAGTTGCACCTTTCTCTTGTCTCCTTGGGTTGGCTTTTAGAGCATGTACTGTAAATCTCAACTAAGAGTTTTAGTTCCTAGGAGTGTGCGGGCGAAGCAAAGAGTATTATAGAGAGAATGCAAGGAATGCAAATAAGACAATGCAAACCACTATTGATGAAGCTGTTGAGAGTATGGCACACCGCAAATCTCGGCTATTGATGAAGCCGAGTGACCACGACATCAAACCGAGAAAGAATGTAAATAAGAAAATATGCGAGATGAGTAAATATACAAGAAGATTAACTAAGATGCGAAATGGAAACCTAAATGTTAAGTTACTCTAAATTATGCTATACTTGCCAAGTGCGGATAAGCAATTAAGATGAGATGATTACAATGCACAAATGGCTGAGGTTTATGAATGACAAAAAAATGCGAGAAATGGTTACAAAGATAAGTTTGCTCGGATGTAATTCAAAGTGCAATGCAAGATGCAAGATGACTAAGGTATGTTACTGAGATGCAAATGTGCACTAAGAGACTGCAAGGAGTGAAATGAATATGTACAAGGTGAACTGAGCTACACTACAATGCAAGGTGTAAAATGAATATGTAACACAAGTTATACTAAGCTACAAACTAATATGCTAATATGCTAAAACAATATAATACTAATATGCTAAAACAAGGTTGTAAGCAAAATGTAAGTGGATATGTACAGGGATGAATGAACTCAGTGAAGTATTAGCCAAAAATCAGCAAGGCACGCGCCAAGTCCCCGGCAGCGGCGCCAAAAACTTGGTAGGCCTGGATATGTGTTTATAATTTATGACCTACGGTGATAAACCGCAAGTGCACGGCGTCTATCGGAGACGCGGCAAGTACGGGTCGATCCCACAGAGAAATGGGTGTGCTATGTATGATCTAAGGCTTGCTTCTTCAACTGAATTCAAGTGAGTGACAAAGTAACACAATGGTTTTGTTGCCGATACGGCTGGATAATGTTCAAGTGACTCTAACTAAGGAATGAAACAGTGACAATGGGGTTGCTAAGGTCTTCAAATCTACCTCTAACTCCTATTGTGTGCTCAACTGAGTTGAAGCTTTCTTGTCCTGTGACTGATAAGGGCAGGGTGTCAAATCCACCACCTATCTAAGGGGTTTCTCCATGTTATGCTTTAATTAATCAGCTAAAGTGCTAACCCAGAGCACTAGTTGTCTAATTAAGTACAACTAGTCAATGGAATTAGCTATTGTGCCTAAAGTATGAGCTGTGGCAATCTCAAAACAGATGTAACCTAACTCAATGGATGCAAGACATCCATTGTGAGAGAAAAAGTATTGAATGCCCTAATTGAAGACATAATTATAATTTTAATCATTCAAGATAGTTCAACAGAGTTTAAACACACAATATGGAGTTAGGGTTTCATTGAAACCCTAACAAAACTAATTAAAACATAATAAAATAACAAAGAACAAAATTAAACCTAACTGAAGCACTGGCTAGTCCAGGCATGCCTAAAAACATCTTCTTCATCCTCTATTTATACAAGCACAATCCAAAACTAAAAACCCTAATTCTATTTTAAAAACAGAAAATTAAAGTGAAATTTCTCTCACCCACGTCGCTCCAATCGCTCCTTCTTCTCAATCGCTCCACGCTTCTACTGGTACATGAAAACCCTAGACCTAATCCTCTTCTCTTTCTATTTCTCACTTAGTCTCTAGGGCGAAACTATGAGAGAAATAGAGGGAGACGGAGAGGTGGTTCGGCCGACACGAGATGGTGGTGGTGATGGCTTTGTCGGGGAGAGGGAAGGTCTTTGAGTCGGGTGAAGGATGAAAAGAGCGAGCTACGCTCTGTGATGGAGACGGAGAGAGGAAGAAGAAAGAGAAGATGAAGATGAAATGGAATGCTCGATTAGGGTATAGGGTGTGGGTCGCTTCGGTGTTGAGCGGGTGCATCGGTGTTGATGTAAAGGTTGTTGACGCGTAGGATTTAGGAAGTGGAGGATCCGAACGGCTCGGGGTGTAGGTGGTTCGGTGTGAAACGGGAGCATCGGTGATGATGGGAAGGACAGAGGCAGTGGCGTTGGATGTGGTGATAGCAATCTCAACGGTGAGGATGATACGGGCTTGGATCCGGGTCATGGGTAGCTCTAGCCCATGTCTTCCTTGTTGGGTTGCAACCGATTCGCGCGTGGGCTTTGGCTATCTCGCTCCATAGATGCTCGTCTCTAATTCTTCACTCTTTTTTGGCTCCTCAATTTCTCCGGACTTTATTTAGTACCTAAAAACACAAAATTAATTAATACAAATATTTATTCTTGAAAACAAAGAAAACACATAATCTGGGATAATATCTGATTTCTAAGCGCAAAAGATGAGTAAAATGCCAATAAAAAGGTGTATAAATATGCACTATTTGGCACTCATCAGCTGCTGGTGAGTGTATCCGCACCTTGCCCGTTGATTAAGATTGAATCTAGGCAGGTCAATTCGGCTGGCGAAGTTGGACGACCGAGATTGTTTTGCGACAGTGATGTGCTGCCGCTAACATAAATTAGGTTTTGTAACCCGCTCAACCAACTCACTTTGGGTAATCGTTTAGTGGCTCCGCTTGCAAGTTGGAAGGATTCTGATTGTCCAGGGCATTGGTGGGCCTGCCGGTGTGCATGGTGGTCCTTGTCTGTTCGCGTCAGGAAGCAGCCAAGCTTGATAAATCAGCCGGCCAAAATGTGCGGCTGTGATCGTTTTTGAGACTGACATGGGCAGTCTATGTTTGGTTCCTTAAGGAATTAGGTGTGTCGACTAACCAATTTCCAACTTTAATTAAAAGTGTGTGTGTGGCGATTTTGAAGCAATTTGATTGGTCGGTGGGAAAGGGGGCCGACAAGCAGCAACATGGAGTGTGGCCAGCCGGCCACATGTGGCGCCTGCTGAAGCAAATCGGTCGGCCAAGTGGCGAGGCCATGCCTCCTTTTGCCGCTGCTCTTACTTGCCGCAGTTCCTCTTCATTTCTTGTTTTCTGACTTTTGGTAGGATCTTGCTCCTACTAGCTCCATGATGGATCAATTTCCTATTTTGCCTAAGTTTAGTTTCGACCAATAGGGTTCGAAATATCGTGCAGGGAGCAAAACACCTAATTTTGTAAATTAATAAAATTAGGTTAGAAAGATTGAATTTTGTGAGTTGACACAAAATCAATCAATTTCTGGTGAATTTTGTGTGTTCATACAAAATAACTAATTATTTTTCAGAGGGCAGCATAACTTTGCGTGCCTCTAATTGAGTATTTGCATGCATATCTTAATCCTGACATTTCGGGAAATTCATGCTACTCAGTTGCGAGCGAACATTAATTGTCATGTTATGTCATGTCAAGATCAAGAGTTCGGCTTGGGAATATAGCGTAGAATGAATAGTCGGCATGCTCCGATATTAGTGAGTAATGGAGCTTAAATACTCATTAGGCTATATACTAGTGAACAATTCATCTAGGAGATTTAGTTTCAGTATAATATGAAGAGAGACATAGGCACTCATCAGATTCTGATATATTCTTCAAGTTCCTAGCGGAATATAGACATCAAGGTCTATTACTTCTGATGCCGGGTCGGGTAGACAGACTTTTATAGTTTTGCCCTATACTAAAAACCACCATCAACACCTACTATTAGACTTCAGACCGGAATGTAGTGCGAGCCCAACTCAAACATTTCAAGAGACTCAGTTACGACTGCGCACCTTATGTCTCTTGAACCTCGCAAGGCTCTACGTACTTGATCCCCTTCGCTGGTGTTCTTTAGAGCCTAAGAGTTGCTTCGTCCTCAGTGAAGACTTTTTGGGTTCTGAATACTCGAAACACCGATTTTGATTTTCCTTTTCGGTGTGAACCAAGGTTTTGGAAATATTGTGTTTGTTTTCAATAATTACAAGGTAAAAGTAATATCAAAACAAACTTGTCGATTAGGGATTATTATACTCTTCAAATCAGGAAGAGAAACCTAATTATTGTACAACAAGAACAACTAGAATAAATATAGAGATAAGTTTTTAAAACTTCGTAAGGAATTTATGAGACACCTTAATTGAAGTTTTCTTTGTAGTTCAAAATTCAACCAACAATTATTGGTATACGTTTGTGAACTGAAATCTATCAAACCTAGGGTTTATGATCAACAATTCTTGAATGACATTATATCAGAATAGAAGGACCTTAGAATAGACTAGAATTATTGAATTATCCTAGATTACAAGAAGCGTAACTATCAAGAAGATTATTACCAACTCGTGCTTTGTGATCCTCAAAACAAAGTCTTATTATCTCACTCTTGTTCACGAAAAAAAGAAGTAGTGGAAAACAACCTTATGAAGCTTGCACCAATTTTCCAAGGGATGATTTGTGTATCTTACATGAATCCTTTATTTATAGTCAACGGTTGCTTGAAACCTAAGTATCAGAATAGAAGGACCTTAGAATAGACTAGAATTATTGAATTAACCTAGATTACAAGAAGCGTAACTATCAAGAAGATTATTACCAACTCGTGCTTTGTGATCCTCAAAACAAAGTCTTATTATCTCACTCTTGTTCACGGAAAAAAGAAGTAGTGGAAAACAACCTTATGAAGCTTGCACCAATTTTCCAAGGGATGATTTGTGTATCTTACATGAATCATTTATTTATAGTCAACGGTTGCTTGAAACCTAAGTATCAGAATAAAAGGACCTTAGAATAGACTAGAATTATTGAATTAACCTAGATTACAAGAAGCGTAACTATCAAGAAGATTATTACCAACTCGTGCTTTGTGATCCTCAAAACAAAGTCTTATTATCTCACTCTTGTTCACGGAAAATAGAAGTAGTGGAAAACAACCTTATGAAGCTTGCACCAATTTTCCAAGGGATGATTTGTGTATCTTACATGAATCCTTTATTTATAGTCAACGGTTGCTTGAAACCTAAGTATCAGAATAGAAGGACCTTAGAATAGACTAGAATTATTGAATTAACCTAGATTACAAGAAGCGTAACTATCAAGAAGATTATTACCAACTCGTGCTTTGTGATCCTCAAAACAAAGTCTTATTATCTCACTCTTGTTCACGGAAAAAACAAGTAGTGGAAAACAACCTTATGAAGCTTGCACCAATTTTCCAAGGGATGATTTGTGTATCTTACATGAATCCTTTATTTATAGTCAACGGTTGCTTGAAACCTAAGCAAGTTCGTGAGCTATTTTCCTTTTTCAAGACTCTCCTTATTTTGAGAGTCTTTTCTAAGTTACAAATTTTGCATAAATTATTACTTTAGCATAAATTGTATTTTTGTAAAATAAGTTACAACTTAACTTAGGAAAGAGTTTAAAACATCACACAACTTGAACATGGCAATCAATTATGTATGGAACAATAGTCATCTTGCCTAGATAAGAAAACATTAAAAAGTTGACCAAAAAAGTCATCTAGTCATGTTTTCACGCTCAAATTTGTGAATCATTACAAACAGTCCTTGGAGTGTTTCCTATTCACGAACTGCAACAGCAACAACAACACTTATAAGTGTTACTTTGATAAATCATTCATAGCTTCTTCGTTACAACTCGGAATTGAGTGATTTTTGGCACGTTGAATTCGTACGCTCATTCACTACAACATGGGAACTTTTTTAGGGACAAAGGTTATTATAACTAAAGACATGGCTCAAATATCCTCGAGTCTGTACATAAATGCATTTTTACCGTCATAGGAATTGTTCCATAAAGTGAGCACTTGTCTCGATAGACTAGAAAGGTAGAATTGAACAAGAGTCCAAATGAAATCAATCACCATATATCTTTGTTAATGAAGTCCTCGTTGATGCCTTCGTTTGATCTTTAGTCTTCAATCTTCGAGAGTTATTTGGTGATATCTGATAATCGATTACACTACTTCTAATCCTAGTCTGAGACTTGAATTTAGTAGACTAGAAATCAAAATATATTTTTGTTCATCTAACATTGAAAACAAGAATGAGATAGCGAAACTTGTGGGTTCCACCGAGCATTGCTCTCACAATTTCCCCCTTTGTCAATTTTAGTGACAAAACTATTCAATACATATGGATTTAAAATAAATAAACTTTTCAACTCAAAATCCACTATGATTGATTTCCTTGGTTCTTAAACAAACGACTTGAATCCCTCGTACTTCAAGTTCTTCTATAGTTCTTCATGTGTTCGTTCATCACCTTTGTTGTTGAAGATCTGTAGCGGTAACAACTTGTGAGAATACTCTAAAAGAGATTTAACAAAATGAGAAGCCACTCTATTAGAGCAATTCCCGATCGAACTTGCAAGCATTGATATCTCAAGCTTGTTTGTAAAGTTTAGTTGATCAAAACTATATACTTGATTTCTAGTCTACTATAGCTATGTCTCGGATTAGGATATAATGTGTAGTTGAGCTTTAGACTTCACGGCGTTCACCAATTTAAGAAGAAGATCTACTGAGGAGCTTGAAGGAAATTCATCAACAAAAGGTATGTGGAGACTAAAACTTATCTATCACTTAAAAGTCTATTTTATTCTATCTTCTAATAAGACTAAATCGTATGGCTATATAGACTTTTACATTATACACATTTGATATTTTGAGGCGAGTTTATCTCGCTTATCTATTTCTCGAAATATGTGTTGGAAGCTTTTTGCGTTAGCTATGTTCATCATATTCTTGACGAGTTTAGTTGGAGACAATTTAATTGTTGGAAACTAAATAGTAGGTCAAAGGATGATCATGTGAAAATTACCTTGAACATCTTATATGATTTGTGTGAGACGGTCATTTGATGTTAGCTTGGGAAGTTTCGTATTGATCATTCGATCACTTGAAAATTACTTGAAGCTAATGGTATGTGTGAGATTACCATTGTCGTCTTCTAAGGATGTTTCAATAATTGAAATGAGAGTTTAGAACAATTACCCATGTATGGATACAACACGGTATGCATACCTAGTATGCGAACTGTATTGTGATGATTCAGATCCGGAACTCTTGTTTGTGTACCTAGTATGCGAACGGATTTACCTAAGAAGGTCCGGAACTCTTGTTTGCGTACCTAGTATGCGAACGGGTTTACCTGAGTTGGGTCCGGAACAGTTTTTCGCGGACCGGGTTTGCGAACGGCTTGACTAGGCCAAGGTTCGGAGCTGTTGTTCGCATACTTAGTTTCCGAACACAGTGGTTATGTTCTAAAATCGGTAATGTATGATTCTCATACTCATGAACTAAACATTTATGATTTAAAGAATACAAATTAACTTTGCAAACCGTGGCTCAATGTTCGTAAATTGATTCTTGTATGATTACAAATCAATCCGATTTTGTTTGAATTTGTTCATATATATTTCTACGAGATAGTGAACAATTGAACAACTTTATTTGAAATACAATTAGATTCATTTGATTATCTATCATGATTGATTGATCATCATATTTGATCTAGAAGTGTTGTATGAATATGGTTAAGACAAAAGTGTTCATATGGATAACTTCGGTTAACTGTTATTGAGCCAACCCAATATACACGTTTAGGTACAGTTACCCATATCTAAATATAAATATATTTCATTTGTGTGTAACAAGCTAAGACCATATAACGGTGGAGATTGATTGCTTAATTTCTAAGCAGACTTAGCTTAAATCTTAAGTCAGGAGTTCATCTAACGGTGAATATTGAATGCTTTGTTACTAAGCTATCTTAGCTTTGATTGTAAGCAACCTTGATTTGAAAGGCTATATAAAGGAGAACTCTAGCAACTGAAAAACCTAATCCCGGCACTTTCATGTGTCCTAGTTGCAAACTAGAGTCGATTCTCCTTTAACCTAGGTTTTTCCAAAACCATTATTAGATTAACGACTTGAAGATTTCATTTGGGATTCGTGAAGCCAGATCCAACTATTTTCTCTGTAGTGGCGTATTCTGATCTTACTTGTTCTATCGTATTGAGTTTTATATTCTCTAAGATTTACTCGAGATTTATCTCCGATAGGTAACATATAAAAAGTAATCACAACAGTTCTTCGTCTCAGACTCTTGTGATTCCACAATAACTTCTTCTGTTAATCAGTTAGGTTATTGTGAGGTGACTGATATTTTTAGGCTGCTCTTCGGGTGTATAAGACCGGATTATTAGTTGGTTCATGTTCACCTTGAGGGAGACATATTTGTTTATAAGTCTTCAACTTTGGGTCGTAGCAACTCTTAGTTGTGGGTGAGATCAGCTAAGGGAATCAAGTGCGCAGAATCCGGTGTAGTTCTAGAGGCGCAAGGAACGCGATTGTACCTTAATCGGTGTGAGACTTGGTTAGGGATCAACTACATTCTAGTATGAAGTTAACTTGTAGTAGGATAGTGTCTATAGCGGCTTAATACAATGTGGTGTTCAAATCTGGACTAGGTCCCGGGGTTTTTCTGCATTTGCGGTTACCTCTTTAACAAAATTTCTGGTGTCTGTGTTATTTCTTTTCCGCATTATATTTGCTTATATAATTAAAATATCACAGGTTGTGCGTAGGTCAATCAGCTGATAAATCCGACCTTGATTGTTGGATAAAACTTGATTGACACTTGGGTATTGGTCTTTGGAACTGTCCAAGTTATTTCTCATACCAATCAGGCTCACGGATTTCTATCTGTTTGATTTGCTGATTGTATTGAGAAGGGGAGATAAAGCTCTTTGATATATTTCTTGATTGAGTCTCACTTTTAAGTTGGTGCTCTGGGAATTATATTGGAGTTTAGTCCATACAGATTGCCGAACGAATTATTGGGTGTGGTTGTTATACCCCCGCTTTTTCACACTCTACTCAGTAGTTGTTATACACAAAAAAAGTATTGTTACCTTCTCCAAAGTTCAATTGCACCACAACTTTGAAGAAATACTATGGTGATATGTTCTCCCCCTTAGTCAATATTTACATCTTTTGCATAATAGGTAAAAACTATAGTTCATAATCCATTCCCGTTACATGATGTTCCGAGAAGCCATATGTATGTAGTAAGATACTACTTAATAATTCGCCTCCTTTTTGTCAATAAAATTGGTAAAGGCGGAAAACAGGGATCATAATGAATTAAACAAAAGAGTATTAAGACTAGAAAACACATACCGGCTTTTATTTAGACGGTCCACCAAGAAAAACTCGGTGTTTCATTAAGGAGATATATAGGTACAAGCATCTCCTACAAATCCACAGAAATATGACAATTAAGAACAAGTTCAAAAGAATTCTCCCCCATTTGGTGTTATTCCTGAATGAGAACAACACGGTGACCTTTACATGTAAAGGATTTCTATGGACATTAAAAAATTCACAAGTAGATTTGTATCCACCATCATCAAAGTTTACTCCTCTTAGTCTATGAAGAACGTGAGAGTTAAGATCTAGCTTAACTTTTAAGGAAAAATCATCATGAGATGGTGTTCTAATCATGAGAATATAATAACAAAGAACAATGTCTCAAGGAGGTCAAGAAATACACAAGAATGATTATGAGGATCAAGTATTGCGATCATCTTATCTAAGATAAAAGCTTGTAAAGAACATACAAGATTTTATATACTCTTAGAAGGAAGAATCAATCATTTCTGCAAGGATTTATACCAAAAATAGCTACCAAAAGCGCATGAAAAGATATGCTTGAAAAAGAAGAAGATGCACATATGAGTTATAATAAGAACCGTGCACCATAATTTTGCATATGGTCGTTCAGGCAATAATCGTGTTCAGTAACACTCAATATTAAACAAAAATCCACAAACACAAAGTGATTTAGTGAATAAAGTGGTCTTAGAAGTGTCTAGAGAGTCATAGGAATGTTAGTACATATTCAAAAAAAATAAGTTTTTGAGCATCTACTAAATATTCACTGGGAAAGTTGGTGAAACGGTTCGTGAACCGTAAATTCAGGGCGCTGCGGTTGGTGAACTCAGATCTCTACGGTTCATGAAATGGGTTCTCCAACCGTTGCTTTTTACCAATTTCAGATCACCACGCTTCGTGAACTGTACCCAACTGAACTTGCGGTTTGCGAACCGGGTTTTCTAACATTCCCATATTTCAGAAACCCATATATCTATGGTTTGCGAACTGGTTCGCCAACTACCCTGAGTCCAAGTATCAGAAGTTATGAATTTTTCTCTTTTTATTCTTGAAACATTCCCAAATGATAAAATCATTTGCTTGGGCAATTTTCAGTTGACCTGCAAATTAATTCTTGAACAATAAATTGTTCAAAACTAATATTGTTAAGGACCTTTTAACATCCATTGCTTGAATAATATTTTAAGATGTAACAAGACAAGCTTGACTCAAAATTTCTTCTTTGCAAGTCACCAAAAACAAAAGTCATAGGTTAAATTTGTTTCTTCTGACCTGTAAATTTAAGAACTTAAACACAAATCAAATTAGGTAAACATGAATAATACACAAGGTATATGGATCATTAGCCCCATTGGTTTGACTATCAGGAGTAGTTCACCTTTGATCCATTATCTCTTCACAAATGGTGAATGATGTACCCGTAATTTGTATGATTATCATGTCTTGAAAGTTATACCCAGAAATCGTAATTTTAAATATCAACATTATGATTAGATAGATTATCTAGCGCATATTTTTCTTAGCTTGTTATGTATAAATTCTCATGAATCTTGTTCCCGTATCTTGTAGGAAGAGAGAACTCTACAAAGAGCATAATAAATGTTGACACCCACATTGAGTCATTACGATTTGGACTCACACGCGATTTGGTACACCTTGAGTCAAATAAAACTATACTGACTCTTTAACTTATAGGTACATAGGAGACAATCATGACAACCACAAAGTGATTTTATTGTCATAAAATCGTTCAATTAAAAGGTTGTGTAACCTCTTAAACATGGACTCATCTCTTTGGAGCATTGGTTCAACACGATAGAGATATAATAACTATTGTCTTCAGAAACATTGGGTGTTTGACTTCAAGTAAGTGTTTAAACAATTAATCATGATGGTATATAGATTTCCATCAAATCACTTAACGAAACATAAGAGCACCAGTAACAAAAAAAAAAGATGTTTTTTTGATATTAAAGGATCATGCCATCAATCATAATAATGAAATCGGCAAGCTTGCTCAGTTTGTAGAATACCTTTTTAGAAGAATCCAATCATGAATCCTACAGCTTCACCAAATATTCAATATCTTACCCAACATAATATGTGCGCCCTAATTCTTGTGCCTTCCTCACCATCTTTCTTACTAGATCATTTCTTGGTGAGGGTACACTTCCAACACAATTAAGTTGTTTTAGGGTGAGAAAATTCTTGCTCACCACAGATAATTGAAACAAACTTTTCCGCATCTATGGATTTTTCACCATATGTAGCTTTTGGCTTAGTTTGCTTATTCTTCTACATATTCTTGTGTTTCACCTTTGGATTATCATTAAAGGGATCACTTTTAGAACCCGTCAGATCTATATCCATCATTCCCAGGAATTTTCTAACTTCCAAAATCATGGATTCTGCCTTTTCCATAGTCATGGATTTTCCGGGAGATCATTCCTTTTGACACTCAATGCACCATCGACGTTCTTTGGTACCTACATCTAAGTGCATTTAGGAACAACCGAAACCTTCTCCCATTATTCTCTTCGCGGTTTCTTGGAGGATAATTGGATTGACTATTCTTTTGCAAGTTAGTCTTTTTACAATTGGGTGCATCAGATCTTGTCTTCGTCTTTCCAAAGTTATCCTTTTGGTAATCATCACGATTGTGAAAAGGCTTCATATGACGTTTATAGGAAAACTTAGGTTTATCACAACACTGATTCCTTTGCCTAAAGGTTGGACGTTTACAACCCATAATGTCAAGGGGATTATCCTTAACACATGATCTAGGTTTGATTACTTCTTGTGATTCCTAAACAAGAACATTGTGAAGTTTACCATTCCTTATGCGAAAACGACATCCATTCTCCAGGTGACCTTTCCGTAATAATAGCAAATATAAGGAATGTTCTTACCTGGATGCATGTGTGTTGTCTTTGGAGGTTGATAGACTTTGCACTTTCAAACATTAATTGCAGGCGAAGGTATTTTACTTTTGACTTCAGTGGAAGCCTTTGGTTGAGAAGAATCACTAGCATTAACAAATTTTACATTTTGCTAGTTATTGAAGCATATATTCCCTTATATCCCAATCCTCGTGTATCACGGTGATTTTTACAGTATCGAAAACTTTAAATCCTCTTCAATGTCTTGATTTTATCAAGAGCGGCAGCTAAATCAGTCTCAAGGCGTTTTTCTCCAGCGAGAAGGAATGAAACTCACAATCGAGTTATTTTTGAGGTGGTAACAATTTGAATTTCTGTTTGATTTAGTATTGACTAGACTTTTTTTTAATGAAAATCTAACGAAATAGCGTAATTTTATTATTTTTCTGACGAGTCATCCACATATTTGATAATTTCATGCACCATTAGAAATGCTCGGATGAAAACTTCTTTTCAAGGTGGCCAACAATTTGAATTTGAACTTATGTTCTTACTGCCCAACATTGGGATAACTATTTCAAGTACAGCCCAATGGATAGAAATTAGCCCAAGGCTCGCTTTTATTTTTTATCTTCTGTAATGGGGTCAGTATGGTACAAGTAAGGTACAGTGTTGGCCATTGAACCTTTTTGCTTACTGATAAATGGCCACTTTGCAAGGAAAAAGGGGAAAACACTGTCAGCTTAGTAACCAGCATTTGGTCCTACTCTCTAATTAGTTTTAAGATGTGTGTTTGCATTTAAGAAGACTCTACTGCTTAAACAAATTGTCACAAACAAAAACCATATATGCTATTTAAAGTTATAAACATCCTTCCACTTCCTATATATTTTCATGATTATCACCTCATAAATCATCCCATTCTGTCTGGTTCTCCATAGCTTCCCAAAACTATCATCTTTGGTCCTTTGGCTTTGCATGTGAAATGTCTCAAGCTTCTTTGAATCACATCTTGTAATTTGGTCACTAGAATTCCACGGTCAAAAGAAGTGAGATCATATAATCTCTCTCACTCTCTATTGTCGGCTCTAGTATGCTTCACTAGTCTCATAATCTACTGTTGAGTCACTTTCATTATCTACTTTTAGCAACAGAATCGATTCACTGATAGTTTAGCAGTGTATGCTTTAATTCTCTGATTCCTCTGTTGCAGTCATTTTCTCTTTCATTCTTTTTATTTGGTTTTTATAGAGGATATTCTTTCAACGCAAATTTCATGGCAGGAGAAGCAGCAACATTACCATCATCAAGTCGCAGCAGCAGTACAAGCCTGCCCAAGACTTTCACCTACAAAAAGTATAGTACCAATCTTCACAACAACACAATTTCTTCATATCTTAACAGCTCCTCCTCCAGTGAAACCTTCAAAAACACACCCCCCTCCATTGACACTCAACAACACCAAATGAGGTTCGGAAGAAAGAAAAAAGAAGATGTGGTTGGACTCAGCTTCAACTCAGAAAAACACTTCAATGGAGGATTTCATGAGAAGAAGAGTAGAAACTCGAGAATTGTCGTGGATAGAGGTGGAAGGAAGATAGAGCGTAAGAAAAATGATAATAACGTTCACCCTAAGGGAGTGAAGCCGGAAGCGAAACCACAAAAGAAAAGTTTGGCCGCGTCAGTCTTAAAATATTGGTTTCCTTGTGAACTGAAGAAGGTGAACATTAGAAGATTTTTCCCAAGTTTCGGTTGTAAATGCACTTGTGCTAGAGCAAAGTCTGTTGATATCGAAAAAAGCGTTCGTGAATGCAAAAGTTCATTACAAAGCCGCAACAAGAAGGTTAATCATGAAGGTGTTGATAAGTGCAAAGAGATTAGAAAAGTATGCAATGGAGTCTTTAATCCAAACCCGTTTAGTTTGGTTCTAAATGAGTACACTCAACCGGAATCATCTTCCGAAGACGAGATTTCTTGCAAGAAATATGATAGTCCGAGTTCGGAGTTACAAAAGTCATCTGATACCCCAGCTTTAAGTTCTGTGGTGGAAGATGCTACCCTTGAAACACAGATTCAAGAAAAGACGCGAAAGCCGCTGGAGGTGTTTGGATCTCCTATCTCAGGCAAGAATGTCCCTTGTAGAGTTAGGGAAACTCCAAAAATATTCAGCAGCGATGCAATGTTTTATGACGGCGACGACAGTGATTCAAGTTCAGACTTATTTGAGATCAAGAACATCAATTTTTCGAGGCTATCAGATTCGAGCGCAGAAAAACGCCACGACTTAGTAAAAACAAGAAGAAAGGTCTTGTACCTAGTGCAACCACGCCCAAGAGGAATACCTTTATCGAAAAGACTTCTATAAGCACGTCGATGCAGAAACCTCGAGACGATATTTTGTTGAGTTGCAGGAGTTACAAAGCAGTGAATGTAGCAAGAAATAATACGTACAGCATTGCCAAGGAAACCCAATCTGACCCACAAATTCGTCACTGGCTGGAGGATTCTGCCACGCCTGTCTCAGAGAACAGAACCAGTCATGCTAGGCACAGGGATTTCAAGGTAACGCATGTTATACGTACTATGCGCAGAAATTCATTCTCGTGATCGCGATGATACACGTACGTACTCGGCTATATTGTGCATCACAGTCTCTTTGCAGGAATTTTAAGCATGTTTTTGGTTATGAGATTTTAATGACTAACCACGGTTAACCGTGGTTTGTTTTGTGGTGTTTAAGAAATTAATCATGTTCAAGATTTTGAGATAAACACAATGATTGTTCTTTTTAGTTATATAATTGTGGAAATTTCATGTAGTTAAACGTAATCATTTCACAAGTTTTTTTCTTTTCACTTGATTATACATATAGGTATTTCTTTTTACTTGATTATACATTAATAGTAGGCCTAACAGTGTTTTGCAAAGTGAAACAGAACCCCTAAAAATATGTCAGAAAAAGCAGCTAGCTTTGGGGACTCATATCAATCAGGGACAGGGTACCCCAAGCAAGAACCCCATTTTGTGGTGTGTGTTGCGAGGAACTGGACCCATTCTTCTAAATAATGTGTTGATGATGAAGAAGTAAAAACACTTTTGACACATTTTTTAGGTATGCATTTGAAAAATGATAAAAAAGAAAGAATATGATTCTAAAGTAAAGCCAATGTAAAGGCAAAACCACTGGAGCCTCGAGGGTTTTCAGTTTTCACTCTCTATCTTTTTCCTTTGTGTGATCACAAGTCTTTTCTCTTTTGTAGCAGAGGTCTAGCCAAAAGGGCAATGTTTGTACAGTTTGGTCTTTGGAGGAGCATCTATTTGGTCTTGGTATTAACAATGGATGTTTAGAACATCACTGTCTAATGTGTGGTAGATTGATCCAAATTTATAAGACTAAAGTTGCTTTTGGCTTATTAAGTTTCGTTTTCTATGACTTACTTTTGGAGTAGATATCTGAACATTTTAGAGTTGTCGTATGCGTTGGGATTCTTAGTAAAACCTGTGACTCTGTGAGGACAGTGGCATACTGAATCATCTAAATTGTCTCTTGTTAGTTGTTTGGTTGTCTAAAAACAGCCTTTGAGCTTTGAGTTTAATATTGTGCGGCTATACTTATTGTTTGACCGTTATTGACTCTGACAAACATTTTACTGTTTCTCTATTCAAGTACGAATCAAACATAGATCTATGAAGATAGACAATATTTGTGCACATCTTGAAAGACCGTGAAAACTAGATTGCTAGTGAACATTAAGAAAAGAGCAGTTTAGATTAAATTCTAATTAGTTCTTGCACTGCATCATGTCTTATGAGATGCGGACTATCAAGTTGTAAGAAAATGTGCAAACATAGTTTTCATTAAGTTTTCCATGGCAAAACAGACACATAAAATAAAACTATTATAGTTAAGAACAATTTAAATTGAAATTTCAAATACGCGACATCATCTAAAACTCATGAGGATTAATTCCTCGTGCGTTCAACTATTTCCGTCGACAATTATGATATGTTGATAACTATATAACAATCAATTTGATGGCTACAAAATGAAAATATGTGAATATCCGATCTGATCATAGTGTCAGGTATCTTGCTTTGAATACCAGAAAGCTAATCTAAGACTAACCAAGAATGTTTCCGAAATAAATTTCATCTCCAAACATCTTCTGTCTTTATCCAACAGCATCACCCTCTTTGCAGGCAATGACATAGTTCTGCGCCAACTAGTGTTTGTTATTCTTATGGCATTCACTTAATGAAAAAGAAAAAAATCCAATTCAAACAACTGTTGTAGTATATGATCATATTCATTCAATTCGTCAGGCTCAGCAACTTAAAATCACGCACTATAAATCTCAAAATGACAGTATTCTAATGATGCTAATTAAGAAGTAAGTGTTAGGAAACATGCATATCAAAGACACAGCGGAAGACTTGATACAAAACTTTTTCCTAAAACCAGAAGATCCATCTACTTTGATTATACATATGAAACAAAGAACATGGTTGAATAACTTACCTTCTTAGCAAGAATTGAGAAGACCCAAAGATTCCAACCTTGACTTCTGCTCCCCGTGTTTTCTTCACCAAAACTTCAAACAAGAATAGTATACTAATAATGGAAAATACTTTTACTTTGCTTGGGTTTTCTTATACCTAAAAGTCTTAACAGTTTTATCAGAAGGAAGAGAAGATATTTTCAATACTAGTGTGGGCGCAACAAAGAAAATAGTCTACTATATCTATATATAGCAGTTTTCATTCCACTCTCCCACTAAGATAAAACAGTTAGGTCTTTTAGGGTTTAACATTAATTAGCTTAATAATCGGTCAAAACCAAAACCACGTCTCACGTAATTAGTTTTGCCAACTATTAACCACAAATCACTCCACTATAGATTTGTGATTGAACCCTCTAATTCATGTTATATTTATTAATAAACCCTTTAGCCTTGTTACAAATCACATAACAATCCCTCCATTGTACTGGCATCCATAAATAATCCATGGCATAGCAACTCTTGCCTGTCAGTGTCATTATGATTATTTATGTCTTATATCCTCGACTATTACGTGTGCTAGACAACCATTATTAATCTAATAATCGCTCAAACAATTTGAGTGATCACCGCCGATTTAGAATAATAATTAATGCAATGTAATACGAGGGGATGTCATAATTCATGGACTTCATATTGAATCATGTAATCCTACTATGTCATCATAACTATCCATCTCGTTCGTAATATTGGATCACTTATAACATTTACGACCTCACCGCTTAACGAGACAAGATGGAGATGATGAACATGTAAGGTATACATCAATTCTCGGAAATTAAGAACTTTATGAAATAACAATAAAGAAGTACTCTTTGTTTACTGACGTAGTAAAAGAGTTTCTAGTAGACCCATCAATATGATCTCATCACATTGATAGATAACTCATATCCCTGCATATAAGTTAATCACATAATAATTCATTTAACCATATATCTCATTTGTATGTAAAACCATTTATTAAACTACTTGAAAATGTCACAATCATTGTTTTAGGGCATTATTCCCAACAATCTCCCACTTGCACTAAACACAATCAATCAATAGTGGCTCTAACGCCCATTCCAGTAACATGTGAATCAAAAACTTTTTGAGGTAAAACCTTAGTAAAAGGATCTGCTAGATTCCTTGCACCTGGAATTTTGGTGACAACGATGTCACCTCTTTTGACTATATCCCTGATTATGTGATATTTCCTCTCAATGTGTTTCGCCTTTGGTGATCTCTTGATCCTTACTATTTGCAACAAAGCATCACTGTTGTCGCAGTAAAGAACAAGTGGTTGCTTTGCTTCTGGTACTACAGTAAGTTCTGTTAGGAATCTTTTAAACCAAACACCTTCCTTGGCAGCTTCAGAAGCTGCCACGTACTCAGCTTCTGTGGTAGAATCAGCAATGCATTTCTGCTTCACACTTCTCCAACTCACTGCTCCACCTCCAAGAGTAAATACATATCCTGAAGTTGACTTCCTTTCGTCAACATCCGATTGAAAATCAGAATCAGTATAACCAATCGGTACTAAGTCCTCACCACCGTACACGAGCACATAATCTCTAGTTCTCCTGAGATATTTTAAAATGTGCTTGACCGCGATCCAATGGTCTTGACCAGGATTAGATTGATACCGGCTAACCATGCCTACTGCATGACAAATATCTGGTCGAGTGCATAGCATGGCATACATGAGACTACCCACAACTGAGGCATAAGGGACAGATCTTCATTCGTTCCTCTTCTTCGTATGTTTTTGGACATTGATTTCTAGAAAGAGGAACTCCATGTCTATAGGGACTAAATCCTTCTTTGATTCTTGCATAGAAAAACGCACCAAAATTTTGTCAATATAAGTAGCTTGGGATAAACCTAATGTCCTAGTTTTTCGATTCCTTAAAATCTTAATTCCTAGAACATAGCTGGCTTCCCCTAGATCTTTCATACTGAAATGATTTGATAGCCAAATCTTAGTTGATGACAATGCACCTGTATCATTCCCAATGAGAAGGATGTCATCTACGTACAATACCAAAAATGTTACCACAACTCCATTCAATTTCATGTATACACACGGTTCTTCGGGATTTTGAACAAAACCAATTGATTTAATAGCCTCATCAAATCTGATGTTCCAGCTCCGAGAAGCCTGCTTAAGTCCATAAATGGACTTTCGCAATTTGCAAACCATGTGCTCTTGACCAGGTTGTATGAAACCTTCTGGCTGGACCATATAAATTTCTTCTTCAAGATTGCCATTAAGAAATGCAGGTCTTGACGTCCATTTGCCAAATCTCATAGTCATAATGTGCAGAATAGCTAAAAGTATCCCGATGGATTTGAACATGGCAATCAAAAAGTATCCTCATAATCAACTCCTTGTTTTTGAGTATACCCTTTTGCCACCAATCTCGCTTTAAAAGTTTCAACATTTCCATCAAAGGCCTCTTTTCCTCTTGTAAACCCACTTGCATCCAATGGGTTTAATATTAGATGGTGGATCTACAATATCAAAGACTCCGTTGGAATGCATTGAAAAAATCTCATCTTCCATACCCACTTGCCATTTTGGTGAATCTTTATCACGCATTGCTTCATCGTATGTAGTTGGATCCGAATCGGTCATTGATCTCGGGATAGCTTCAAAAGTTTCTCCCAAATGTAAAAACTTTGGGTTAGGCTTTCGATTCTCCCACTACGACGAACAACCGGTGCATCTACATGATTAGAAGGGACATGTTGTGCTAGTTCGGTTTGAACTTGACGTTCGTGGTTCTTCTGTGTACTATTGGTGTTGTTGACGTACTTGGACTGGTGTGTTATCACCAATTTGTTGTGTACCAATTGCATTATGATTAGTATGAGGATTATTCAAGTAAGGTACTCCCCCGAAATTGGTATCGACAAAATGGAAGCCACATCGTTCACTATGAATGGACTTTGTGAACTTTGTACACCACTAGTTACAGTCGATTCAATTTCGGATAACTCCTCAAGAATTACTTTACTACTAGGCTTGTAATCCATCATATAATCCTCTTCGAGAAAAATTGCATTTGCGCTAACAAATACCTTTTGCTCCCTGGGATTATAAAATAGACCAGCTCTAGTGCCCTTTGGATATCCCACAAACAAACATACTTCTGATTTTGATTCCAACTTGCTAGACTTACTTTTCAGCACATGTGCTGGACACCCCCATATTCTAATATGTTGTAGACTTGGCTTGTGGCCATCCACAATTCCTTGGGTGTAACAAAGAATAGCCTTGCTTGAACTAAATTCAAAATATATGCTGCAGCTTCTAAAGCGTATCCCAAAAAAGAAATCGGTAAGGTTGTATAACTCATCATAGATCTTACCATTTCTAGCAGGGGTTCTATTTCTCCTCTCGCCTACACCGTTACATTGAGCAAAAGTGCGTGAGTTGGGATACAATTCCATTTTCCACTAAGTATGCTCCAAACAGATTAGAAAGATATTCACCACCACGATCTGATCGGATAGCTTTTATCTTTTTACTGTTTGATTTTCCACTTCCATCCGATACTCTTTGAACTTTTCAAAAGATTCGGATTTATGTTGCATAAGGTAGATATGGCCAAATCTCGAGCAATCATCGTAAATGTAATGAAATACTCAAAACCACCTCTTGCCTTAACATTCATGGGACCGCATACATCTCGTGTGTATTAATTCTAATATCTCATTAGCTCTAATTCCTTTACCCGAGGAAAAAGATCTCTTAGTCATTTTACCTTCCAAACATGACTCACAGAGAGACCATGGTTCAATATCTAGTGAACTAAGAGGTCCACTTTGTACCAATCTCTTGATCCTGTTAAGGTTAATATGACCAAGTCTAAGATGCCATAGATATGTAGAATTAACACTAGGAGACTTCCTCTTATTTGAGGAAGAAGATGCAATTATTTCCTTATTATAAATGCAAGGTATAGTAGGAGATAAAAGATATAAACCATCTGATAGTAAACCAGAAAAAATAATTAAACTGCCTTTAATTATCAAAACCTTGGTGGAATCAAATTTAACTTTCAAACCGTCTTTAACTAGACAAGAAACGGAAATTAAATTCCTCCTAAGGTCTGGTACAAATAAACAGTCTTTAAGTACCAAACTTTTATTCCTACTACTAGAATTAAAACTAGAAAAAAGTTATCTCCGAAACTTTGATTACTACATGTTCTTGTGTCTAAGAAAAAGGTTTAGATAGATTTCCCTTCACTTAGGTGCTCCGGAACCCATGATTGGATAGCGCAAAGAATTGCATACATGATTAGTGGCCCTTAATCAACACACCAAGAATTTGGTATGTTAGTAGCAACATTTGCTTCGACAACTAAGGATTCAAAATTACCTATATGTAAATTTTGAACTATTAGCATAATTTCCATTAATTCTTTTTTTCTTTTCTAGATAATCCTTGCAGTTTCCCTTGCCCAAATGTTCTTTGCAAGTGGAAACATTTCCCTTTAGGCTTATCACCTTTTCCTTTCTTGACTCCAAGAGCATTAGTTGCTCACTGGCTTCTTATTAGCATTCCTCTTGAATTTCTTCTTCTTTCCCTTAGCCCCGATGGACCAAGAAGACTCCCCAATATGAAGTGTTCCAAAGAGGCCTTTGCTCCTTAATTATCCCCTCGGCCGTTTGCAATCGTTGGAGTAGCTCGGGGAGAGCCATTTCCATCTTGTTCATATTAAAATTAAGCTTAAAATTTGCAAACGACGGAGGAGAATTGAGCACCATGTCTACTTTCATTTCGGTGTTCATGGTTGATCCCAAAACATCCGAATTCATTGAAAAGGGACATCATGTACAATACATGATCTCGAACCTGAGTTCCATCAACCATATGGGTGTTCATAAGCTTCTTGACGACTTGATTTTTGCGGACAACGTGTTCCGCAAACATGTCCTTGAGGCTTTCTAAAATGTCGGCAGCAAGAAACCGATAACCTTCATAAGTGTATTGCAAAACATTGCTCATAGACCCCATGATATAGCACTTGGCCATATCATTAGCCTTTGTCCACTTAGCAAAGGCATCCTTCTCTTCTTGAGAAGCATTCTCAGCAGGAACTTGAGGTCTTTCCCCAACAATAGCGAACTTATAATCGTGAGCAATCAAACAAATGTCCAAGTTTCTTTTCCGGTCCACATAGTTAGGTCCGGTCAACGATTCTCTCTTAACAAATTAGGCAAAACGTTCATATTCGACATCTATTCAAGTAGCAATAAAACATACAAGTGAGATACAAGCATTTACGAATTAAAAAAATAAAATTTTTTGTTCATCACAACACTTTCATGTCATAACAAACTTGGATTCATAATCAATGCATACATCTACTCATTCTAAGGAATAAGCATACATATATATTTATTAAAGAGAATCTCATTCAACTTGATATGATTCATCTAACATCTCATGTAAAATTAATCAAACAATCCAATCAAATTTAGCTTCCGAACATGATAACCATTTGTTCCTATGGGAACCATTATTATTCATAATCCAGTTAAGTGTCATCCATTAACTTAACTTAGAACACAACACAAGCTAGGATAGTTTCTGAGGGAAATCTATACTAATTTTGTTTGTCCAAGTCTTGACCGTATGGTAATCCATGCCGATATCCGACTAGCGTAGCCATTTCTTAGGGAAATAGATAAGTCTGCCATATCCATGGATTGTTAATGGAAAAGTCGTGGGGTATCTGTGATACCCTCTCCCACTTAATATTTCTTAACAAACAAGATATGCAAAATCAATCACACATCACACATACATTTGATTCACATGTTAGCAACAAACTTGATGATCAACTTGGCACGATAACTATAGACTCAAAATGATCTAACAATTATATGCTGACCAACGTCATGTGAAAGAGAAAAAAATTTAAACATATCACTTTAATTTCATGTACAATCAAAGTATAACCATGAAGATCAGATGTCAACATACGAAAAACGAGCAAGTATATAATTAATTGAACACTATAGTATATAGTCGACATCATATTTGATGTTACTTATATATAGCAAAACAGATCATTATAACCAAACAGACCTTAACCAGATTTAAGTTAACTCTAACCAAATAAAGAACTAAACTAGAACCAATTTGAATCCTGGTTCAATCGTTCATGCCTAATCGATTCAACTCGATTAGATTCAAACTGTTTGAATCATCGATCCGGATCGATTGTCGGATCTAGTGTAAAATAGGCCCATTTACTTAATCTATTCAAGTATAGGATTTATGTTCCAAATATTAAGCCCAAAGCTTCTTATTTACATAAAATCAAATACTTAAAATTAAATAAACCTATATTTACTCGGTCATACTTTGAAAAATATTTTGAAACTCCTTTCAAAACACGTTTTCAACAAAAACACGTTTTCCTTATTTTTTTATTTATTTTCTAAAAATAAATCAAATCAAATCTTAATATATTTCATTAATTAAAATTAATAATATATTTTTGATAAAATAAAAAAAACGTAATTAAACTTGATTTCTACCAGTATTCAAAAAATCAAAATTATGATTAAACAAAATCAACCATCATATCTCATATAGATTTGCACAACAACATGTGATTTAAACAAATATAACATATAAACAGATCTTATCTTCTTATATATTAATTAGTAATAAAAAAAATCACATATACAAATCAATCAATCAATCATTATTAAAACTAAAATAATCATGATTAATTATAATACATACATACAATCATAGTAGAGGTGGCTTCTTGATACCACTTTGTTAGGGAAACATGCATATCAAAGACACAGCGGAAGACTTGATACAAAACTTTTTCCTAAAACCAGAAGATCCATCTACTTTGATTATACATATGAAACAAAGAACATGGTTGAATAACTTACCTTCTTAGCAGTAATTGAGAAGACCCAAAGATTCCAACCTTGACTTCTTGCTCCGTGTTTTCTTCACCAAAACTTCAAACAAGAATAGTATACTAATAATGGAAAATACTTTTACTGCTTGGGTTTTCTTATACCTAAAAGTCTTAACGGTTTTATCGGAAGGAAGAAAGATATTTTCAATACTAGCGTGGGCGCAACAAAGAAAATAGTCTACTATATCTATATATAGCAGTTTTCATTCCACTCTCCCACTAAGATAAAAATGCTTAGGTCTTTTAGGTTTAACATTAATTAGCTTAATAATCGGTCAAAACCAAAACCACGTCTCACGTAATTAGTTTTGCCAACTATTAACCACAAATCACTCCACTATAGATTTGTGATTGAACCCTCTAATTCATGTTATATTTATTAATAAACCCTTTAGCCTTGTTACAGTCACATAACAATCCCTCCATTGTACCTGGCATCCATAAATAATCCATGGCATAGCAACTCTTGCCTGTCAGTGTCATTATGATTATTTATGTCTTATATCCTCGACTATTACGTGTGCTAGACAACCATTATTAATCTAATAATCGCTCAAACAATTTGAGTGATCACTGGCCAGTTTAGAATAATAATTAATGCAATGTAATACGAGGGGATGTCATAATTCATGGACTTCATATTGAATCATGTAATCCTACTATGTCATCATAACTATCCATCTCGTTCAGAATATTGGATCACTTATAACATTTACGACCTCACTGCTTAACGAGACAAGATGGAGATGATGAACATGTAAGGTATACATCAATTCTCAGAATTAAGAACTTTATGAAATAACAATAAAGAAGTACTCTTTGTTTACTGACGTAGTAAAAGAGTTTCTAGTAGACCCATCAATATGATCTCATCACATTGATAGATAACTCATATCCCTGCATATAAGTTAATCACATAATAATTCATTTAACCATATATCTCATTTGTATGTAAAACCATTTATTAAACTACTTGAAAATGTCACAATCATTGTTTTA